>VZRH01002949.1:332520-387251 GCA_013397555.1 Urocynchramus pylzowi
GGGGGGAAGATTGTATTTGGTGTTTTCCCACAGCAAATGCGCAGTGAGTTCTATCAGATTTACAAGTTACTCTTCTGTTCTGGGAGCAGAACTGTTAATCTTGTGAAGGCAGGAGATTAGGTGACACAGAAGCATTTTCTGAGTAACTTCAGGCACACATTTGGGGACATTCTGCAGTGCTGTGTTTCTTTTTTTCCAGTAAATTTTTGTTCTGAAGTCAGTTTATATTTATTTCATACTTCTCATCGTGTGTGTATATTAAGACCATAGTAAGCTGGGAATTCTTTCATCATAAATGCTACAATTTCCTTTATAAGCATATTCTTCAGTGTCTTAGTTATTTGAAACTGAGTGTTTTTTGAAGGAAAAACATTCTGTAGTGTCTCATAATTTGTCCAAAATCCAGCTTTTACGACCTTAATTTTCTTACAACATTTTTTTTCTTAGTTTAGGAAGAAAAAAGTCAGTGTCATATAAGTTCTCAGATGTCATTAGGCTAAATCCCCTTCAAACTGAAGGCTAAATATGAAAGAAGCAATTCAAAGTGCAGCATCCTTGTGTGCATGTTTCCCATTTCAAGACAAAGACCTTTTCTGGTGAAAATACACTCATTTCAGCTGGAATTGAAGGTCTCTGTTTTGTTTTCCACTTATCTGCTCTTAGAGCACAATGAGGCTGTGCAAGGATGAGTGATTTAGCCTCAGTTGGAGATGATAAAGACAAAAAGGGCTCTTGTTATTGTCCTATTAAATCATTTCTGTAACGGGGCTGTAGAGCTAATGCAGGACAGAAATTGATGGTAGGCAGAATTCATTACTTGCTGAGTGTGTTTTCTGAGAACTGTGTGCTCAGAGAGGGCAAACTGGGCCTGGGTTCCTCTTGAAGAACATAATGCACCTTCTGATCTCAGTGTTGATCATGGAATATAAGAACAGTTTAATTTATAAAATTCTAACCGAGCAATTTTTGAGTCCAAATGTGAAATTTTAAGGAGCACTGACAGAAGAACTAAATAATATAAATATATCTGTAAAAATATATTAGTATTAAGTAGAAAAAGAAGGAGCAAAAAGAGGAACATGAGGTAATGCTCAAGCAATTCTGCTTGAAGTTTACTGATAAACCTAGAAATAATTCTCTTCTCAAGAACTCCTCTTGCATCTCTTACTCAGTTGGACCACAGATATTTGCTCATGGTTATTCTCCCTGGGCAGTGGATTTTCTGTTTAGCTACAGTTTTGAATACAACCTTGAGATTGGTAAGACCTTTCTAAAAAGTTGTATTTTCCAGAGTGCCATTTTCCCTGCCAGCAGTTCATTTATACACTCCTTGGACTGACAGCCTCCTGGGCAGCTCATGTGGATTCAATGGTTTTGGTATTAACACCTCCTGCATTTTGAGTGTTTGGGGTTAAGATTTAAATATGCAGAGCAAATAACCCACAAACAATGTTAATGTGAGTAATAAAACTGTAAAGAAAATATTTTAAATGCCTTGACATTTGTGTAGGTACAGAAAGTCATGGCTCTGATTCATTCTAGCAAAATTACCCATTGTGCCAATTTCTGCCAATATAATAATTATTCTCTCTTGAGAGTTTGTGTTTTGGGTTTTTTTTGGTTTTTTTTTTTTTTTTTTGTTTTTGGGGTTTTTTGTTTGTTTGTTTTTTTTTTTNCTGCCCCCTTTTTTTTTTTTTTTTTGTGTTTTTTTGGTTTTTTTTTTTTTTTTTTGTTTGTTTGTTTTTTTGTTTTTTTTTTTTAAATTAGATTTGTACATGCGCTTCTAAAATCAAATTTTTGCTTTAAGGGGAGAAAATCCCAAACTGCTACGTGCTCTTTTTCCCTGATTTCTGACTGTTTCAAGACAAATCATGTGCTTTGAATAAATTATTTCTTTATATTTTATTCTTTAGAGTGCAGGCAGACCAGCATCTGGCCTGTAAGTTGCACTTGCTAGCTCTTCTTTACAAACCTTGATTTATACAAACTCCTCATTTCTGAGAAAGTTGCTGAAGTAGCTTTTCCAGAAGTGCTACACTGACAGAAAATAACAGATCTCACATGGACAATGAACAGAGAGCATCTTAAAAAAAAAAAAAAAAAAAACAACCCTTATTGAAATATTTTAAGAAAGTTGTGCCTGCACAAGGGAAGCAAGAGAAAATGTGGCTTTTAGCTTTTGAAAACATCCTCAGATTTTACTGCAAGTTCCATTTTTCAATTTAATAGCTATGTGACACGCATTTGACACATCTCTCCTGCAATATAGAATGTCTTCCCATCTTTATTTTCTGGGAAATATGTCTCTCCAGTGGACTCATATTTAAGACAGATGCAATGGAACCTGGATTTGTATAGTTTTGCACAAATAAGGACTTAAAAAAAAAAAAAAAAAAAAAAAACAACCAGACTGCCTAAAATTCCTTCTGGTGAATTCCTTCAAACATCACTTGGTGTGTGCTATTCTCCTTAAGAATGAAAGAAGCTTCTCTTTCAGAGGTGGAATTTAGAGCAGTCTCTCCTGCAGAGAGGGATCTGCATCCTTTGGAGGAAGCTCAGCAGCAGTGTCTGGGCAGTTTGGAGGAGA
Source organism: Urocynchramus pylzowi (assembly GCA_013397555.1). Classification (NCBI taxonomy): domain Eukaryota; kingdom Metazoa; phylum Chordata; class Aves; order Passeriformes; family Fringillidae; genus Urocynchramus; species Urocynchramus pylzowi. The sequence continues at coordinate 335,108 of VZRH01002949.1, forward strand.
GGCCTTGAATCCACAGCAGTGGGTTTGAATTTGGCTGTTTGTTCCTGTGTCTGCTCCTAGATGTCAGTGTAATGTTTGGCCAAGTTGCCTGCAGGTCTGAGGGCTTCCACTGCCTGTGAATTGGCTTGTTCACCCTGAAATTCTCTGTCTTCCACTGCCTGTGAATTGGCTTGTTCACCCTGAAATTCTCTGTTTTCCACTGCAGTGAATTGGCAAAGCACAGGGATAAATCTGTGAATGTACCTAAAGAAACAACAAGTGGCTGTTGGCTGTGTTATCATTTTCATTGCTGTAATCTTAATATTGTCCACACAATAATGGTTTTTTTCACAGCAGAAAATGAGAGGATCCCAGAACGGTTTGGGTTGGAGGGACCTTAAAGCCCATCCCACCCCCTGCCAGGGCAGGGACACCTTCCACTGTCCCAGGCTGCTCCAAGCCCTGTCCAACCTGGTCTTGGGCACTTCCAGGGATCCAGGGGCAGCCACAGCTTCTCTGGGCACCCTGTGCCACAGCCTCACTGTTCCAGAGTAATGGATGTACTTATCACTGAATAGTGGGAACAGCAGCTGTAGCTGTGGGGAATCCAGGCCAGAAGCAGGACCAGCTGTGCAGCAGCAGGACTCATCTGGGATGAGACCACCCCTGTCCTTTGAGGAGAATTCTGTATTTTTGTCTTAAGCTCTGAAAATTGTCATCTCATTAAATTTATCTTCTTCTTTAGGCTTTGTAGTCCAAATTTCAGATGTTGCTTTGCAATATCTGCTGGGTTAGATTACCTTAATCACAGAAATATTAAGGCTGGAAAAGACCTTTAGTGTCATCCAGTCCAAATATCAGCCCAGCCCTACCCTGTTCACCACTAAACCATGTCCTCAGGTGCTTCATCCACTCATTCTTTGAACAATTCCAGGGATGGTTGAACACTCCCACCACTGCCCTGGGTATCCTGTTCCATTGCTTTACAACCATTTCCATGAAGAGATTTTTCCTACTATCTAATCTAAACCTCAGTACTCCTAATTTTCTTACAGCCAAGGCAGCCCTTGTAAAATATCTCCTCACACATCACACTGGGTGGGATCAGACCAGACAGGTTTTGATAGGAGTTGGGATAACACCATCTGTTAGAGAAGCTCCTATATGGCATTGTGCATAGCAAGTGTTCATTGGGTATGTGCAGGATCTACTAAGTCTGTTCACTAATATTTTTTGTGTGTTTGAAGTTCTCAAGATCTTTTATTTTTAGCCAGGAACGAATGTGATTGCATTTTTTTTTTAATGGCCTTTAAAAAAGTTGAGTAAACAACATATGTAATTACTCTGTAGGGAAATATGGCTTAATTAAATCATGAAGTCATCCTATTAGCATATGCACCTGCTGCTTATGTGGTTCATTTCTTCCAGAAATAACCAAATTAATGAATAGAAATTGTTCTATACTTCAGCTACCTGGAACGTGTGCTTCAGTGGTTTGTCTTGTCCTCCTGCAAGTGATTCATTGCTGGCCTACTCCCAGTGCAGGATGGAGCTCTGCTGGGGCTTGTGGAAGGACACAAGTTTGTCTTGGCTCTGTAAAATCCCCCAAAGCCAACACAGTTTTCACAGCCATTATCTGTGGGTCATGTGGGACACAAAGAATATGCAGTTTCCTCATGCACTGTGCCATCATCAGGTGGAAAGAGCTTGCAAATGCTTGGAAAAGTTGTGGCTGCTGTGTAGGACTAAGTTTTCTTTATTATTTAGGGTATGCCATGTATTCTGATTAGCTTAATTGTAATGTCTCAGGCAAAACTCTCCTGGAAAATTGGAATGTGATGGAATCACGGAATATTCTGAGTTGGAAGCACCCACAAGGATCATCATGTCCAGGTTTTAAATGAATGGCCCTTCCAGGGACTGGTGTAACCATCAGCCTGCTCTAAAATATGTCCCAGAATGTGCCCAGATTGACCTGAAAAAAAGAATTAGAATTCTTAACTCGTAACATGATGGGATTTAACTCACCTACTCTTGGATATTTTTTTTCCTTTGTAATTTTGAAGTGAATGTAAAATACACAGAAGGGAGGAGACAAGAGCTAATGGAGTTTTCCTTTCTTTCAGGCTATGTAGGGCTGGGGGTATTTCCTTCAACTGTAGGTCTGTATCCTCAGAAGAGCCTTAAATCAGGTGTGAGAGGGTAGGGTCAGTGTAAAGTGATCCCTCTCCAGTGCTTCTTTCCAGTTTCTGGCCAGCAGAACCGTGGAGGTTCTGGTGCTGCATTTAGAGTACTGGATTTAACAGCTGTCAGTATTTCATCCTTCTCCAGTTAGCTGCACGAACTTTTCACAGAAGGCCCTGCTGTTTATTTATTGTTTTATCTTCATTTTTATACTAAGGTGCTTGGAGTATTGTAGAGAGTTTGATTCAGTTGTTTTCTACAGATTTATACAAGAAAACAGAGACAAAACCCATCATGTGTGAGATCCTGGTAAATACTGTTCATATAGTATTTATTAGATTTGTGCGTTTTCTAGGGATTTTATTTTGTATTTTCTAGGTTTGCAAAGCCACCAGTATTCCAAAGTCACCCTCAAAATTTGCATTATCAATTTGCATTATTGCATTCCTTCTCTCACCTCTTCCATTTAGGAAATGGAGCTCTATCCTGTTGTGATTGCAGCAGTGACAGCCAGTGATGATGAATAAATTGTTTACCTTCTGTGTGGGGTGTAATGTAGGTGTGTTGCAGACATCATTGGGGAATCTGTCTAAGCAGCAAATGTAAAAGTGACTCATATCCCAGCAGCCACCCAGAAGGAGATTAATTCTTTATTCCTGGCCTACAGTAAAGGCCACAGAACATATTAGTTCCCTAATCATTTCAGGCTGTCTTTAACACGTCCTTGGTTTGTAAAACCCTACACAGCTTTGGTATGGATTCTTCAAATATTGGCTCATTCCAAGAGCTCTGTTAAAACAACTGAAATTTTCTGATACACCGAAGATTTCCTTTTAATACTGGTCATAGGGACTGAGCCATTTCTGTGGATTCATCTCTAGAATTCAGCTTTCAGCACAGTTCAGGCAGAAGCACAGACCTGACCTTCTAATAAGAGTGTTCTGTATCCTGATTTTTTTCTTTTTCCCTCTTAACCTGGCATTCCAAAGTATATGGAGTAAAAGTTGGAATGCTGGCATGGATTTTTTATTTGTGGAGCATGCGCTTTGCCTTTGGGCTTTAAGAAAATTCCAGAGTGCCTGGAGATGTTTGTAGCTTGTGCAGGGTTGGTGGGAGATATTAAAAAGGCAATCTAAGGGTTTGGGAATTGTATATTGAAATCAATCAATTCCAAGATACTGCTTAAGCTCTCTGAAAAGGTTTTTCAGGTTAGATTTTCTTCATGAGCAGCACACCAATTCCACTCAAATACACGTTAGCTGATAAAAAATTCAATCTGCAAGGGAGGAGGGAACATTGAAAATGCCCTTCCATTAAAAATGGAAGACTTAGTTTTGAGAAAGTTAAGAAATATAGGCACTTTAGAAAATGAAGGTCTTAATTTTCCAGTGCATATATTTAACACAACCTTATCTATTTACCAATCAATTTATCATTGACTGTTACAAAAGCCAGATTAAATGACTTGAGTCACACTTTACATGGCTCCAATACCACAGAAAGTGTGAACACAACCTTCCTTTAGAGTTGCCACTGGACATTGCATAACCCTCCTCATCTGTTTTTCAGACAGAAAAAATTTCTTTTTTTTCTGCTCCATATTTCTGTATGAGAAGAAGAAATCTGGAACAGCTGCTGGAATTCTGATCTGTCCATGAGTGGAATTAGTTACTGCCTGCAGGGAAACCCTCACATTCCAGGTAACCCCTGAAGTCCACAGGGAAGTAGGACCCTGTGTCTGATCCCTCTTCCTCCATCCCTCTTCAGCACCTGAGCTATGTTGGAGGGAGGGAGCCAAAACTTTCAGGAGAGGTGTTCTGGAGAGCAAGAGATGGGCCTTCCTTGGGGACTGCCACAAAACTGTCCCATGTGCTGCCAAAATGGGTTAGAGCCTCTGAAGATGTGTCTGAAACTTGTGCCAGCTCAGGCTGCAGCCTGGACAAGAAGAAAGGAAATGGGAAGGTATGCAAATGAGATGCTAGGGGGAAAACATTTTCTTATTCAGAGCAGTTGCTGCTAGCACGTGATTCAAGTCTCCCACATTACCTTGAGATGGACAAATAAACAGAGTAATACCTTACTCCAAAAATGTTGTCCAAACTAGACTTTTTCTAGTTAGGTGATGTCACAGTAACTCAGCCTACAGTTTAGGAAAACATAATGGTTTCCCAGTGCCAGAGGGCAGGGACAGATGGGATATTGGGGAGGAATTGTTCCCTGGGAGGGTGGGCAGGCCCTGGCACAGGGTGCCCAGAGCAGCTGTGGCTGCCCCTGGATCCCTGGCAGTGCCGAAGGCCAGGCTGGACACTGGGGCTTGGAGCAGCCTGGGACAGTGGAAGGTGTCCCTGCCCATGGCAGGGGTGGCACTGGATGGGATTTAAGATCTCCTCCAACCCAAACCACTCCAGAATTCTGTGGTATTTAACAAATATGTTTGCCTTACACTGAGGACCCTCTAAGTCCAAGCTTTCAGGCATACAAGTGAGTTACATTTTTCCCTTTTGAAAGGATGAGGCATGTGATTGTTTCATTGTTGTGTGGGCTTAATAAGGGCAATAAAGTTTCTAGAAAAAAGACTGAAATAAAATTTTGTATACAAATTTTGAGTATTCCAACACTGAAGAAGTATCATGAACAAAAATAATTGAGGGAGCAAAGAGGGACAAGGAGGAATCTGTTTAGTAAGAAGAAAATAACTACTAAACTTTTTAATAGTACACTTTACTCATCAGGAAGGTGCAGCTGAAGATGATGCTTTACTGCTGAAAAGGAATATGTCAGAAAAAGCTCTAACTTGATTTTAAATACCTATGCAGGAGCTTTGCTGTGCTTTGTGTTCTTTTGTAATGGCTGTGGTGCCCAGTCTGGTGGGTCTGATGGGACCTGGGTAATCCAAAACAGGTTTATGTTGTGCTCTCTGGTTTTCCATGAGCTCCATCCCTATTTCCAGTGTTTCCCATTGTTGGGCAGTATGGATGAGCAGATGTGTGGGGTGTCTCCCTTCCCAGCTGACATCCCATTGCTGGAGCTGCCACAGGTAGGGAATGTCAGCATTCAGCATCCTGCCTGCTGCTGACACCCCAGGGAAGGGCTGCTGATGGCCAGGATGACATCTGCACATTTGCTCACTGGCCAAGTCACTCATTTATCCAGAGGAAAAAGGGGAATTCTTTAAAGCTGCAAGTCATGCTGCAGCTTACAATTTTCTTTCTTGTCTACAATTTTCTTTCTTGTCTACAATTTTCTTTCTAGTCTACAATTTTTCACCAGAAGGGCTTTAATGGAAAATTTCACAAACTGGGTTGGGATGGGTCCCTCTTTTTACTGTACCTTCCATACACCTGAACCCTTTCCTGGAAGAAGAAGAAAAATAATCCTCTCAGTCAGACATGGCAAATCTGCTTGGATATCCTGAAACAGCAGGGGATTGCAGTCTAACCATGCAGAAATAAGGCATGGAGCCTAAACTTCCATTTGGGTCTTCTGAAATTTCCTAAGAGGGAAAGTCTGACTGAGCTTCAGCAGGTAGTGCATCCTGCCTCTGTTAGGAATATTGGGATGTATGTGACCTCCAGAAGTAGATGCCTTTCATTAGCTTTTGCAGGAGATTTAATGATTGTCTTGGGGTAGATGTCTAAACCTTGCCTGGTAGTGTTCAGTGAATTCAATCCACCTTTAAGCTCCCTGTAACTGAGATCTCTACCTGTACATGAAGACTACACTGCAGAGACTGTTTATTAATTTTTTTTCTGAGGTTCTCAGGCATTATGACCATGGCAGCTTATAGAAATATTTTCTTTCAGGTCAGGTAACTTGACAAATGCCTGGTGAAAGTGTTGCCTGTGATGGATACTCCTGCAAGAAAACACAGGGACAGTATGGGTATTGTGTTCTGGAAGAACATGGCAACAGAATGAGGTAAGAGATCATCACTTGTGATACGTGGTTATCATAAATTACTAAGCAGATCCATGCAGCTCTGCACGTGTTAAATTCTGTTAAATGTCTTCTGTTGGTGTTACTGTGACCACACTGGAAAATGACTGTGTGACAAAGGAGGGAATGCTCAAACAGACACTCAGAAGGCAGAGATCATTGCTGTGCCACAGGGAGGAAGGAGACATTCACTGTGCAAACACTGGGCATCCACACAGGGAAAATCTCCCAGCAGTGACTCCCCCCATACCCTTGGCTTTGGCAGCTGGGCTGCTCTGAGACAGTGCAAGGTGCCTGTGCCAAGGTGCTGACCCTACCGAGGCAAGAAATGCATTCTGATTTGTGTGATCTTATGTCCTCTAAATGCACCTTTTCCTCCACCAGGAGCAGGCTGAATCATCAGCCTGGAGCCAAGAATTACCCCCCAAACATGAGGGATTTTGGTTATATTCGACATTTACTGCCTGTTGTGAGGTCTCTCTGGGCAGTCCTTGCCCTCAGCCTTTGGGTCCTCAGCAGACTTGCCTTTTTAAAAGTCCTTTGCTGCATTTGATTTTATTCTTTGTCATTATGAAATTGCAGGTTCAACCTGAAATATTTTGGGTGGCACATTTATTCTTGTATTACAGACCAGTTTTATTAATGTATTTACTGCCTCATTGTATGGCTAGTTCTTACCTATGACTTTAGACATTTGGGGGGCATAGACCAATTCTGCACAGCCCTTTTCATCTGCAGCATACCTGAACAATGTGAAAATGTGTTCTTTTTCTCCAGCCCCTACTTCTTGTTTCATTTAACTCTTTGTAAGAAAACAGGGGAAGAGCAGCTTTTCCCTCTCCTTGCTTAAGAAAGCTGCCCAAGGCAAGGCTTAAGTGCTGAAACTGGCCTGACTGATATACAGGTTTAATGCTTTATAATTTTTGCAAGAATCAATTGTTATCATGCTCCAAATGGCATCATTTGGAGCTGTGCAATGCTGAAATGTTTCTTTCTTTTTCCTCTCTGTGCTGTGCTCTGGAAGTTACAGTAGAAGGAAAGTTACCCTTAGTATCTGTTTGGTCATGATGGTGCTTTCTTTCCAAAGCAGAGATTGGATGGTTTGTCCTGGCATTTTCATCCTCTTGTGTGTATATCTCAGGTTTGGTGGTGCAGGGGATGTGCTGAACTAAAAGCTGGGAGCCAGGCAGTTTCTGTCAGTGCTGTGACAGGTTTCATAACACTGGGGACAAACTTGGCTGTGAATTTTTCTTTTCAAACCACACATCTCTATTAATTTGCCATGCAGGAAGCAGGGGGTATTTTACAGTCATTTATAGACTGAATTTTCCCATGCTGGAGACTGCTTTGTGGAATTTGCTGTTAAACTGCCTGGAATAGAAGGCCACTGCTGCTATTTGGGAAAGCTTTAAACTCCAGCCCACAGTGTTACAAAAGTGCAGGTTTCCCTGTGGCTTTGTCAGCCTCTCATCCAAAGAGGGAGCCCAGCACATCTTGCCCCAGTGCCACTGGAAGTGAAAAGCAATGTGCAAGCAGTAAAAGCAGCAGGGTGTTATTCCTGGAGCAGAGATCCAAGCTCACCTCTGGTAATTGGTTTAAGTTTCTTCCAGTTATTTCAGCTGAGCAAGAGTCTGTGGGGAAGTGTGTTCTCTGCGTGCAGAGAACTTCAAAACCTGTAACGAGGCCGAGCATTACATCTTAGTTCAGATAATTCACCCAACCTTCTCACCTTTTTTACTCAAACATAAGTATTTCAGCCTTCTGTCAATATTAGGTGACTCTCTACAGAATATGCTGTTGAATTTTACCTTACTGTAGATATTCAAGGATCCCAGACATACCTGAAATTATTTGAAGTTAACAGATAACGATGATTCACCCATTAAGCCTGCATTTCTCTGAAGTTAATTCATAGAAAAAAATATTCTTTCCCTTTGAAAAGGGAAAGCTCTGGTAGTCATTTATGGGACATTGACTTTGCAGGTGTGTAGAGTCAGTGTTATCCTTTATTGAGGTAAATGTTGGATTAGGGATACGTTTCTTCTTGTTGCTGGGAATCCCTGATTTGTTTTATGGGCTGTGATGTCGGTGCATACAAAGTGCTCTCCAAAGGTGACGTGCTCTGTGTGACAATGCTGTGAAACTGCTTTCCACACCTGATCTTGGCACTGCTTGCCTTGCTGGATGTGTGAGGGAGGCCATTTGTTCCAGGGCTGTGTTGTGAAGCACAAGTGACAGGAGACAAACCCCTTCCCAGCCCGAGTGTCACTGCCAGCCCAGGGCCAATCTGTTAGGCAGAGGCTCCTGCCTAGAGCTGGGTCTGCACTGCAGCTCCCAGGACTGAGGGCTGCATCCTCCATGTCCCCTGCCAGCTGGGAAAGCCCTTTCAGCAGCACACAGACTCCTGGGGAGCAGTTCATCAGGTTGTTTCCTCCCTCACCTGTTATCCAGCATCAGGAATGCTGGATATGCTTTTTTTATGCTGCATTCAGGAATGCAGGTGCCTGCTTTTTTTTTTTTTTTTTTTTTTTTTTTTTTTTTTTTTTTTATAATTTTATTTTTTGGGTTTTTTTGGCATNTCCCAGTTTCTTTTTTTTTTTTTTTTTAATTTATTTATTTTTAAATTAATATTCTGGGGTTTTCTGGCCATAAGAGTTTTTTGGAAGCAATCGATGATTTGATTATTTGCAGTCTCAAAGCATCTGCTGGACAGGTTTTCTTCCATACCCAGTTCTGGTATCTCAGCTGAATGTTGCTGTGTAAACATGCCTGTTTTGAAGGCAAATACAGAAACTGATTTGGTTCCAGCTGGAAAAAATCCTCAGTAATGCCTTGGCTGGAGCACATGGAGCCCTCTGTTTACATTGGAAGGGTATTTAAAGAGGATGCTGATTTTCCTGCTGTCTGCTGGGCTGGGTTCTTTGGGGGCTGTGGTCTGGAGGGTTCCATGGAGGAAGAGAGAAAGGCAGGACTGTCTTTCCTTCTTTGCATGTAGATCTTTGCTTCAGAGAGAAAGAAGCACCTACAGGCCCTCCTGCAAAAGAGGCCAGCTGCCCACTGTCACTGGGGGAGATAACACACAGCTGTTGAATGATCTCAAATTAATTGGACCCAATGGCTTTAATCCCAGAGGATTGGTGAAGCAATCCCAGATCCATCAGGAAGTGTATTTGAAATCTTAACTAGGCTGAGCAGGAGCCAGTAAACATTGCTAGTCTGGTGATTGACAAAAAAGGAGGGAATGGCTGAGCAGGAGAAAAATTACTGGCCTAAATAAACTATTTTTGAGCAGCTCCAAGATAATTAACCTCTGACAGGTGATCAATAAGAGGCAGCATGGTTTTGTCTGAATTAAATTCAGTTTAAATCACAGCAATCAGATTTCTTCAGTGCTAATGCCAAAAGTCTTCTTAGAGGGAAAGCAAAGAGAGTCCTAGGCTTAGATCCCAGCAGAGAGGAAGCTTTTGGCATTCCCATAAGGAGAATAGATAAATTAATATGAGCTGGATGCAGCTGTCTGTGGTTCTCTTCTAAAAGGCAAGGCCTCTCCATAAGCCTGATTCCTTCAAGGCCTGGTCTTGGGACATTTCCTTGAATGCTGAAATAGCTGTGAACAAGTTACACAGTTGCAGATAATACTGGTTTAAAGGGGATACAAGATCAAAAATCTTGATTTTAGCCGAAAATACAGGATTAAAAGGAAGGTGACAAGTTTGGAAAGCCGTCTGGGCCTAAATGAGAGTGGGATTCAGGGTGAAGTTAAGCTCTTACCCCTGGGCAGGAGCAATCACCTGCTCAGAGCCAGGCCAGGGGAAACCCAAGAAGCTACAGAAGCACAGAAGAGGGTTTGGAGGGTGGAAGGAGGGTGGAAGCAGCAGAGCCAGCCCTTCCCAGGAGAGACAGGACTGAGGGGTGCTCAGCCAGGACAGCAGCCAGCACGAGGGACACAACTCCCACTGCTGCACTTGGGCTTGGGAGGACAGCAAAAACGGGACACTGGGGGAAAACCAGGGGAGGATGAGGAGGAAGTTTACAAGAGGGGATTGTTTCATCAGGAGCAGGCTGACAAAAGCCCTTCTAAGGCATCAAAGAGGTCAAAGCTCACTATAAATGAGTCTCAGTGCCCACAGCACGTCAGATCCCTGATCTAGGGTTTCAAACACACCAAATGGGATGCAAGTTGGACATGGGGGGGAATCTGAGAGTGGCAAGCAGGGGTGTCACACTGGAGTAAGCTTGCAAGGCCGTTGGGGAGGTCTTCATTACTCGCTGGGAAGAAAAGTTTCCAGCAGAATTTTTAGGAAGAGGAGAGACAACATCCCCCAGCAGTCCTTTTGATTGAGGTCAGCCAGGTTTCAGAGCAGGGAAAGAGGTCAGGTGGCTTTTCAACTCCAAGCTTCCATCCCTTTCAGATGCAGGGACACTAATTTTCAGCTGCATTATGTGTACAGGGAAATAGCTTCTTCCAAAACCCATGTGATTGTGCCCTTTTGCCTCTCTTTTGTAAAAGGATAAATGTGGCTGTTAGAGTGAACATTTTTGTTTCATTTTTTATGATACTGCCAGATGCATTGTTCTTTTTTCTCTTTTATGCTCTTTGAGGTGTATTTTGCCAGTTTTTTTGAAAGTATATTAAAATTTCTTAGTGTTTCTAAAAGCTGTGGGGTGTTTTAATCATTTTTCTTGGTTGCTTTATCTGTGAAAGTTTTCTTCTTCTCTGTTTACCTTATTTTTTTCCCTGTATCAACTTCTCTGTTCTTTTAGTGGCTGTGCATAGTGTTTTCACCTCCATGGGGTTTCAGGAGAGAGAGGCAGCAGAGCAAAGCCACTGCATGATGTAGTTGAGCCATTTCCTCCATCTCTTTGTGATATGATGATTTTGTTTTCTTCATCTCCCTTTCCTTCATGAGCTACTTTTTAAAGATACTTCTTTGATATGTCTTAAAATGGTTTTTCAATCAGTGGCATTATTAACTAAAGATCTTGGCACTCTTGGCTTGTCCCAAGGCTCTTCTGCACTGGAGTTGCAGTGGGTTGTCTGTCTTAAAGAACAAACAGTGTGGAAATTTCTGGTGTGCTGAACAGGAAATGTGACAGATCCTTCACACCAAGAATATTATTGTTCATACCAGACCAGAATGGGAAGAACCAGACCTTGGTGAGCACAAACCATGGAAGCAGATGTTCAGACAAACTGCCAAGTGGGTACAAAATGCTGCTCACACACATGCACTGTGAAATACTGTAAATATTATCCTAGAGAAAATGATGACAAATTTACATCTGCACAGCCTCACACTGCTGCTGTAATGCTTTAATAACAAAAGACTACAATGCCCATGGTTTCCTTCCCACTGGAAATGGAGCAGACTGCAGCATATGCTTTCACTGATAGAAATTACAAGTAGTCTGACATTCATTATTAACATTTCATTCACAGTTTAAGTATTAAACACAAGAAAATTCCTATTGTTTCTCTGGGAAAGCTAACTGCTTTCTGGGGCTAATGGCAGGAAAATCAGCTTTTTGTGCTGCTGTGCCTTCCCAGGGCCTCCAGGCCCTCAGCAGCTTCTGGGCTACCCTGCTGTGGGTTTCAGAGCAACTCAAACATCCTTATTTCACAAAAAAAGAAAAATGCTAACATTGGTGACTGGGCCAAGGATACAAAATGTCCTGCTTTTTAGACAAGTTTCAGATGCTCGTGGGGGATATGGCAGATTTTGTTGCTGGGGTTTTAGCTGTGTGTGGGTGCTGTGTTTTGTCTCTGTGTGTGCTGCTCATCACACGAGTGAGGAGGCTGCAGGGTAAGGGACACAGATAGCATTTGGGTTATTTGGCTTGGAGTCCACAGACCATTAGTGTGCTTAGTTGAAGGTTGGGGGTTTTGGTAGTGAAACAGCAGCACAGTCTGCAGCCACACAGTTTCTGTGTAGATAAATAGAGATACTGTGAAGGAAGGCCTCCTGATTCCCTGCATGGCTCAGACATCACACCAAAGATTTGTCATTTTAGTGCTCTGAAATCAGAGAATTTAGACAAGCAGGATTCTGCTTATAGCCAGTGATAGTGGGATAGTAAGTGCATCCCAAAAATCAGTGTGGGATTCATTAGCAAAATGCTCATTCACCATCAGTCAAAAAAGGAGAAGAAAATACAGCTTGGTTTTGCAACTGCCATAAGAATGTACTCTGAGGGTCTGTAAAGAGTGGTTTCAGTTTCCAGCACTGCTTGCCTCCTTTGGAGATCAGGGTGAGCTGTAGCAGGGAAATAAAACCTTTGTGCTGGGATTGCTTTCAGGGCAAGCCTTCAGTGCTCAAATACTTTGTTTAGCACAACAAGTCATTCACTCACTCGTGCATTCATTCATTCATCCATGCATTTCTGAAAGGGCTTTGCTGTTCTGTATGTACTGGGAGATCCCTTGGCTCACTTTCCACTTTTATGAAGGGCTCTCAGGAGAGGTTTCAGTGACAGCAAACACCCCAAACTGCTCCTGGTGCTGCCCTACCTGCACATGGAGCCCTTTGGGACAGTCAAGGACAGAGGCAGTTGGAGTTCTATTCACAATGGACAAAACCCTAAAAAAAATGTTTTCCACATCCTCAGCAAATTAAAATTGTGTTGTCTTTTAGATGCCATTTTGTGTTCTAATCAAAGAAAGGAGGGTATTTTGGGAATTTTCAGTATCAGCACCTCATTTGACTTGGTTTTTTTCCTCTATACTCAGCTAAAAACTGTTCAGCTTTATTATTCTTAAAGAATATTAGGTCTTGCAGCCCAGACTTACATGGGATATTTATATATGTGGCTTGGATGGCTGCCTATAATCTATATACTTCAAAGTGAATTTCCCAGAACTGGAGACAGTCTATGGCCTGCAGCATTATGGAAATTTCCTTTTTTTCTTTGCATGTGGAGGGAGCTTTTAGAGGCAGCATTACTCCCATGGGCTCTTTGCCTGTGCCTCTATAAAGGGGATGTTCCTTGGACAGTTCTGGAGGTCTCTTCTCACTTCTTTTGGACTGAGAAGGCAAGTGAAATGTTACCTCTGGTAGTTTGTGTCAGAGGAGCCCAAGAGATTGTCTGGGTTGGAGCTGGGAGAGGTGCTGCTGGCCTGCCAGGTCAAGGGAGCTCACACAGCTGTTTTTCTGCACTTCATGGCTCTGCTGTCTGAATGTTCAGAGACACAGGAGAAGTGCAAAACTGCATTTCCAACCCAGTGATAGCCATCTAAATGTATATCACATGTCCAAGGGTATATATGGTGTGTATTGCCCTCACTCTACAAACAGCTGCTGCAGCAAGAGACAAAGAAAATCACCATTAATGAATTCCTGGTGCCTGGTTTTGTGTTTGGTGTGTGGAATAGAGCCCTGAATGAATCAGGGATCGATTCCATTTTCTCTGATTTAGTTAAATATATCAGGCTGAGCTATAAATACTCCCTGTGAATTCCCCCAGTAGCATTATTTCTTGCTTTGTTTACCAATTGCTGTAACTATGCTGTTAAGGATTAGTCACTGGAATGGGGGCTCCAATCAAGATACCAGGCTCCTAATTGGGTGTGCTGGCTGTCACACAGTGCACTCATTACCACTCCTGTGCATCCCTGTGCTTCATCTTGGAGCACCTTTAACAGGACAAATGGAGAGTTCTTCTCCAGATTAACCCTAGCCAGGGACATGGGACACATGTCTGGGGAGCAGAAAGCCAGTGTTTAAATCCTTGTTCCACAGCCTGAAGAGGACCTTTGAAACAGGGCTTTCTTCATGACCCAGATGTCATTAGTCCCATGGAGTTTCCATGTTCATCTGGCCTTTCCAAATTTTATTGCTGTTATTAAAATTCATGGAATTGAAATAAATCAAGGCTTGGGGAGGATTGACTAATCTGCCCTTTTGAATGTGTTTTTTTTATGTTAGCCTGGAATTCTTAACTACAGATGAACTTTAAAAATTATTCATTCACATAGCAGTAGTTTGAAGGGATTCAAAGTACCTGCTTTCACATCACCTAAGGGGGAATACTCTATCAGCCCAAGTTCACTGAAAACTTGCTGGAGGTTCATCTGGAAGGTTCATGAACCTTGGCTGCTTTGACTTGGTTTTCAATCCCAGCAGATTCTTGAATGCACTTGCAGCAGATAAAAGAATGCCCTCGTGTATTAACAGTATTAATTAACTTACTTTGTAAACAAAAGTGCTTGTAGGTGATCTCTAAATAGTCCAGCAGAGAATATTCATTAGGTGAAAAAACAGGAACCTAAAACTTTTGAGTGTTTGGAAGGCTTAAATACTTACAGATATTTGCATAAAGCCCCTATGTAAATCCTACCCTGCAGAGTGTCATTCTTACACAATTCCAATTACAAATCCAATGTTAGATTTATTTAAGAAATTATCTGCATCATCAGGGGGAATGGAGGAGACAGCAAACACACAGGTGAAGCAAAGTCTGGCAATGAGGGGGGCCAAGGTTGGGGACAGGGAACAGGGACAGGGCTCAGGGAACAGGGACAGTGCTCAGGGAATAGGGAATAGGGAACAGGGACAGGGAATAGGGACAGGGGACAGGACTCAGGGAACGGGGACAGGGCTCAGGGAACAGGGACAGGGCTCAGGGAACAGGAACAGGGACAGGGCTCAGGGGACAGGGATCAGGGCTCAGGGTACAGGGAACAGGGCTCAGGGAACAGGAACAGGGAACAGGGCTCAGGGTACAGGGACAAGGAACAGGGACAGGGCTCAGGGGACAGGGAACAGGGGACAGGGAACAGGGACAGGGCTCAGGGAACCGGGACAGGNCGCACATCCTACCCTGCAGAGTGTCATTCTTACACAATTCCAATTACAAATCCAATGTTAGATTTATTTAAGAAATTATCTGCATCATCAGGGGGAATGGAGGAGACAGCAAACACACAGGTGAAGCAAAGTCTGGCAATGAGGGGGGCCAAGGTTGGGGACAGGGAACAGGGACAGGGCTCAGGGAACAGGGACAGTGCTCAGGGAATAGGGAATAGGGAACAGGGACAGGGAATAGGGACAGGGGACAGGACTCAGGGAACGGGGACAGGGCTCAGGGAACAGGGACAGGGCTCAGGGGACAGGGAACAGGGCTCAGGGAATGGGAACAGGGACAGGGCTCAGGGAACAGGGACAGGGCTCAGGGAACGGGGACAGGGAACAGGGCTCAGGGAACAGGGACAAGGAACAGGGACAGGGCTCAGGGGACAGGGAACAGGGGACAGGGAACAGGGACAGGGCTCAGGGAACCGGGACAGGGCTCAGGGACAGGGACAGAGGTCAGGGGACAAGGATAGGGCTCAGGGAACAGCCCTGCAGGGGCAGCTGAGCAGCAAGGCTGGCCTGGCTCACACCCTGCCATCCCCTCTGTGCCCAACTTCAGAAGCCAAACTGGACAGAAATTTGGGCACACTGGGAGTAAAAGGCCAGTGAAGCCAAGAACAGCACCCCAGTGCTCTGGTGTGAACTGCAAACAGTGTTAGCAGAAGGCAGTGGAAGAAAAGGAGTCAGAAGCCATAATGTGTGACAGAAAACCATAGCCATGACCATCTTTTATTCAGGTGTTATATCTGCCTGTAAACAATGGATTGCAGGCTTCTTTGTACAGAAAATTACCTTTTCTACGTGAATAACTTGGAAAAGATAACGCTCTCTCTGCTGCCCTTCTTCTGTCCTTATATCTTGCAGTTCTCACTTGCTGGAGGAGCTGGACCAGACTGGGAGCATTTTCTCAAGAAGCTGTCAGGAGGCTAAAACTGGACTTAATCAAGGAAAGGGAGCACTGTAAATTACACTCTTTAATGAAGGTATTGCACAAAATAATATTCACCCTGATTCTTCATCTAAAACTGTCAAAGCTGCTTGATTTTGGTGTTTTGAATCTCTGAAATGGTTTTATTCTTCTAATCTAGAAATGGTAACACTGCAATTTAAAAGAGGACTGCAGCTTTCCTGTATATAAAAAGACAAACCTTTGTTTTGAAGAATGCTTGTATCTCTAATGTGTATCAAGAGATAAATGCTGATCACTTTTATAAATGTCAAAATACATTTGAGTCATTGTCAAATTCTAGTTTCAGTCTTAAAAGAATTTCTGAAGAAATTATTTGGATTATTTCTTGATCACAGAAAAATGGTATTTTTTTAAAGATAGCAAATACCAGTTAAATTAATTCAGATTATCAAATAGCAGTCTTTTAAAAATTTTTAATAAAGGTTTCTGTGCAGATGCTGAGTGTAGCAAATTACCCCAAATGGATGAGGGACTGATTCCTGAATCAGGATTTGGTTTAGCTGTGTGCTGTGTAGGGAAGAAGCCTCTGGAGCAAACTGTCCATGTCCATGCTGCACTGAATTCCACCCTGGCTCTCCCCTGGTGGTTCCAAGGTAGCAATAATTATTATTTTAAGAGTTTCAGCTCAGTGTCTGTAACACTGCAAGGTACACGTTGGAGTTTTCAGAGTGTTCTGACAGCACAGTGCCAAGAGCCCTCTCTGCCTGGGCTGTGGTTCTGCAGGACTGGAGAGCTGTGCAGGGCAGGAGGAGTTCAACCTCCCTCATTCCTGTCCCCACCATCCTCTGGGAGTGATCTGTAACTAGACTAAAACCTCAATTTGCCCAGGAATTGTGGAGAGGTTACAGAATCACAGAACAGCTGGGGCTGGAAGGGACCTCTGGAGATCATCCAGTTCAACCCCCTGCCAAGGCAGGGTCACCTGCAGCAGATGGCACAGCAATGTGTCCAGGAGGGTTTGGGTTGTCTCCACAGAGGGACACTCCAGGACCTCCCAGGGCAGCTGTTGTGGGGCTCTGGCACCCTCAACATAAGGAAGTTTTTCTTCATTGAGTTGAGGTGGAACTTCTTGCTTTTAGTTTATGGACATTGCTCCATGGGCTGTCCCTGGGGACCATTGAACAAAGTCTGGGATCATCCTCCTGGGACCCAAATGGCAGGTTGTAAAAATAGCCTCTAGCAGGGACAGGGACAATGAGCTGCTGACTCTGGCCAATGGCCCCTGGGCTGTGTCAGCCTTGGGGTGGCCACAGAGCCAGGGCAGGGCCTGTCCCCCGGGCTGGCCCTGCTGGGGGACCTCCAGGGCTGGGTCCTGATCTGGGCCCCAGTCCAGGAAGGACATGGAGGGGCTGGAGCGTGTCCAGGGGAGGGAAGGGAGCTGGGGAAGGGGCTGGAGCCCCAGGAGGGGCTGAGGGAGCTGGGAAGGGGCTCAGCCTGGAGAAAAGGAGGCTCAGGGGGGACCTTGTGGCTCTGCACAGCTCCTGCCAGGAGGGGACAGCCAGGGGGGGTGGGGCTGTGCTGCCAGGGAACAGGGACAGGACAAGGGGAAAGGGCCTCAAGCTGGGCCAGGGGAGGCTCAGCTTGGATATTGGGAAATATTTCCTCACCAAACGAGTAATCAGGTTAGAGCCCCCACTCCTGCAAGTATTCAAAACATGTGTGGATGTGGCATCTGGGGACATTTTTAATGGTGAACATGATGGTGGTACTTGGTTGATGGTTGGAGTGCAGGATTTAGAGGTGTTTTCCAGCCCTAAAGATTCTGTGATTCCATAAATCAGTTGAAGGTGGAGAGCTGTGGTGTTGTGCTCACACCTTGAGTGGTAGGGATGTATCCACTACCAGTGAGAAAACAAAAGCTTTCCAGAAAGAGTTCCTTCAGACAGAATCTGTGTGACAGCCTGCTGATGGCACTGGACAAGTTGCTTTAATGTCATTGTCCCTTCCTGAACTTGGTGACACATTTGTGTTTGGAGACTGCTGTCACCTTTGAGGGAGGCTCAGCCCCTGCCAGGGTGAAGCTCTGTGGTTCCTCACAGCTCTCACACACAAAGGCAAGTGGGCACACTGACTTTGAAACAAAAGCATTTGTTGGTGTCTGCACATTCCTTTTTGCATGTGCCAGTGCTGAAAACAAATCCAGAGGCATTTTTCAACAGTTTGGCCCATAAACTTTTCAGTTTGTGCAAACCACCAGGGATGGTGAGAGAGTCTAGATTAATTTTGAAGACTTGGCATATGAGATTCAGCTTGCATAAATTTGAAGGTAATGTGTGCTTGCAACAACAATACAAACCTCTAATGCTGCTGAGCTTTAAACTTTCCCCTTCCTCTGAGAAAAAGAAATTCTCGTTGTCACTGGTAAGCCAGCAAAGTGAAAATCTCTCCAGATCACATCAACAGTAGGAAAAAGCAAAAATTACATCTTCAACTCATTAGGGAATGGAAAGCAATGCAGAGCAAGTTAAGATTTTATTGCCAGTGACAGTCATGAGCCTTTGTTTGGAACGTGAATTATTCCACACTAAAAAAGCCACAGAAATAATTCTGCAAAGATGCAGAGGGCACCAAGGCTAATGCTATGTTTTTGACCATTCCTTTGCAAGATCTTTCTTAGATGGGAAGAAACAAAGAAAAAAAATCAGCCAGGATTACAGGAATCTGTCATAATTCAGTGTAATTGATGGCAGGCAAAGAAAGTGAAATGGAAGGAGTATTTCATTAGGGCACACACAGCCAACTCGTGAAGCTGGAAGCCAGTCAGGGTGGGAGCTGAACATTACAGCTGAGTGTTGCTGGTTTTTGGCAAAGGCTGGTGGGGGTTTTGTGCCCAGCAATAACAGGCACAGTCATGTCTGTATAGAGGGGATTGAACATAGCTGAATGCAGGATGGAGCAGAATGAAGATAAAATGCTTGCCACAGGTATCAGCAAATAAGTTTCCTCTACAGAAAGAAGGAAAAAAAATAACACAAGTTGTTGTTACCACTGAATTATTCCAACAGCTCCCTACTTTTATCCTGTTGTCATTTTTTCTACATCTCCATCCCTTCCAAAAAGGAGTTTGTTTCTCAGAGATCCTCCACATGAGTCATGTGGTTTCAAGTGTTTTGTCCTGTCAAAAATGCAGTTATTCCTTGAGCTGTGTGGAAACAGTCACTGGAACAGTGTTATATTCATGGGGCTGCTTTATTTTACATTACAACTATCTAAAGGCAAAAAGCAAAAATCATTTTTTCTGAATGAGTTTATGGAGGATGGGCTTTTGCTCCTGTAGGATTTATGTGCTAGTTGGACTTTGCTGTTACTGTTTTCCTAATTGGAGCAGATTGGCTTTTGTACCTTCCTGAGGAACATTTCTTTCAGTTCATATGGGGAACTATATTTTCCCTATTTCACCTTGCTTCCTATTTCCATAGCAGCTGGGAATAAAGAGCAGTGAATTCACTAGCAAACTTCACACTGACTCTGGATCCCACATCAAGAGTAGACCCAAACACAGAGGTGAATCCAGTCTCTCTCCCCAAAATCCCAGGTGCTAACAGAGTAAAATATTCCACTGAACAAAGGTTGGTGAACCACCACTGCCACTGATGGGTGATCAAGGGCAAAGAGGAGTCCTTGTACTGGGGAAAACTGGACACTGTGCAGCTTAATTAAGCCAGAATTAGAGTTCTTGTTTTGCAGTAATGAATCGTTATACAAATACTGAAAGTCATCTCCTCATGTTGTGATTTCTCCTAAATTTCTCCCACTAAAGACATGGCAGAAGGAAACATTTCCACAAAACCTTGCTGTTTGACCCCTGGTTGTCTGCATGCTGCCCTGAGCAACTTCAATTCACTAAAAGAAATCAAACATAGCAAAATGTGTAAATAAATAATACTGCTGTATTTGCTTGATAGCATTGATGTATCATTAAGTGGGAATAACTGGGTGATATTTCCAATAAGCAGGGAATTACAGAGTCCATGAGGTTGGGAAGGACAAATCCAGCTCCTCCTGCACTGCCAAGGCCCCCTCTAAACCAGGTACCCAGGTGCCACCTGTACAAGTCTTTAAAATCCCCCCAGGGATACTGACTCCTCCACTGCAGCCTGTTCCAGTGCTGGACAAACCTCTGGAGAAGGAGTTTTTCTAATAGCCAAGAAGAATAATCATAGGATATAATAGAAGGACATGAAGAAAAAAGCCAAAGGATTATTCTGTGGACCTTTATTCTAGATAACTTTGTGGATTAATAACTATCCTAAATTGTCCTTAAACTTGGGACTACAAAACTGAATGTACAGAGAATAAACATTTCAAGGACAGCAATGTGGAATAGAATTCAACTGATCTTGTGGCTGCACGTGGAAACATGGAAAATAACATGAAACAAAATGAAGCAGTTCAGTTTTCAGTACCACCCCTTAAAATATTTCTGTATTTCCTTGGAGTTTAAATTGCACTGAGCCATAATTACTGAGTAAATACATATTTAAAATTAATTCAGTTCAGGGCAAGCTTTGGCTAACTTTTTAAGCTTGAGATAAAATGAGTGTCTGAGTGCTTACTGTGGTGCAAAGAAATTCATCACTTTGTTTGACTAAATGTCAATTCTTTTCATAGGATTGTAATGGTTTTAAATTGAAGTCACAAAATTACAAGAGAGTGATTAAAAGATTTGCTGTCATCAGACCAAAATTTAGAGAAATACTTTAAACTGAGGGATATATTTTCAGGTCAATGAACAGGGTAATGGTTGAACACTTTTCCATTCAAGTACAGTTAGCATTTATGAATTATTAATTCAATCAATCCATTTGTTGCACATTAATTTGAAGAACTATGTGGAAACACATGTAATTCCTACTTCACATGATGTGAAGTCCACTGAGAAGTGGGCACTTGTCTAGGAAGATACTTCAGAAAGGAATGAAGCCCATGGAAAGTTCTCTAGTTCAGCCTTAAAATCAGAGAAATGGAGGAGCTGCAGGAGGAGCCTGGTGAGTGCATGTCCCATCAAATAACACTAGATTTTCTTTACCCCAGTTTTTCCTTCCAGCAGAGCAATTCTGGCCTTGTAGCTTGTGTGATTTCTCTGTATTCTCATGGCCCAGGTTGTTGAAAGAGGAATGAGGCAGCACCGAAAATGGGGTGATGGCAGCAACCACTGCACACTCACATGATCTGGTTGTCATTCAGAGAGTTGAAGCAGAGCTTTTTCATACAGAAATATCCAGGTAGTCATTTCCATTTTTTGATCTTTCATTTGGAATAGAGCTCAATGTCTCATTTCCTTTGATAGAAAATGGTTTGGTGTCTTCTGTGTCGCTCCAGGGAGTAGGAAACCCTCCATGCACTCCTGTGGCCAAAAGGGGAGAGGGAATGGGCCCCAGGAGGCCAGGTGCTGGAAGAGAGGGAGGGAGGGAGCTCTGTGTGTTGGACCAGGCACATCAGCATCTCCTCCAGGCTGACATCAGGGATTCTTCCTCCTGCACCAAGCTGTCAGCCTGTTTCTATGGTGATCTCCAAGACACAGATGGATTTGCTGTGGTTATGTAACACATTCCAAAAAACCTCAACATAACCACTGGGCTCTTTGTCAGTGGTTTGGGGCATAGCCTGGACATTAGGACAGACAATGGGCTTCACCTGCTTACGTGGGAGCAGGTGTTGGAGCAGAAGCAGAGGAGGACCACGAGTCTGAGGCCAGCTCCCCCCTCATCTGGTCACTGTTGCCTCTGGGCTGACCAGCTCTGACGTGTCCTGCTGAAGGCTTTGCTTCAAACCTGCTGGAGATATTTGGGAGAGCACCTGTCATGCACATTTGCTCTCAGGGATGTGAGCCACCAAGAGCATGATCCCTGTGCACTCCATTTCACCTGGCTCTCTGATTCCCTTTTAGCTTTCTGGATCCACAGAGTTGCATCCTTATCAATAATGAATACACCTAGTGTTCTCCCCATGCCTTTGTCAAAGTATTCTTCCCCTTCCCTTTCCCCTTCATTTCATTGTAGTTCAGGCTGTATTTGGGGCAGGTCCTTTTTTTAACCCACGCTCTCCTTTCTCCGCCTCCCTCCCTGCACACACACACACCATCTGCCATTCCTGGGTTTATTTGGTTTCATGGAAATGTCATCTCTCCTTTAGAGCAGATGGATTCAGGTGGTTCCTGCTGGAGTTAAATGCCAGAGAGTGCTGTGCAGCCGTGGGGGTGTGGCAGTGTCCTGACACGTGGCAGTCCATGCCACACACGCCAGGGCTACCAAAGGGGACGCTCTGCAAAGTGCCCCTGTCTTCTGTTGGCAACGAGCAGTGACAGAGGAAAAGCTCAGAGAATTCAAACCACCAGTAGCTGGGTTTGTGATCTAAACTGCAGGCTAAATGCTTGGATGTTTGGCTGTCTTGGAGGTCCTTTGCCTCCAAAATGCTTGCTTGCTCTGCATATTGCCCTGAGAATCTATATCAGAAATATTTCTAATGTCTATTACATAAATTTTAAAATATATATTATTAAAATATGAATTCATAAGTGTTGTCATGGCACATACTTGCCACACTAGATGAGCAGTGTGGCACATTACTGGATTTAGCTCTAGTTAGAATATTCCACCGTGGATCTACAACTATCAAGCTGTTGACAGGTGCTCATAAATTTCCTAAATCATTTGAAATGAAAATGAAGCAAGATCTGAGAGGAAATACAGATGGACAGGCAGGACATATATATACCTCCCAAGGTCTCCATGAATGTGCTGCTTGACTAGATTGCTTAGATGGCCAACAGCTGTACTAAATCCAGCTGCTCTCAGGTTCTTGCTTCCTTAGCAGATGCTGTATTCAGAGCAGGAATTGTCTTTCTGCTCTTTCTTCCTTGTGTGTGAGTTAAATGTGCTTTAGTGCCCTTCCACCAAAGCTCAAGGCCCCTGTTTCCAGCAGCACTGTGTGGTTGCCACGATGTGCCACCAAAATTCAGTGGTTTTTAACTACCCAGTTTTGTACATTTAAAAGATTTTTTCCCTATTGTCCCATCCAGCCTGGCCTTGGGCACTGCCAGGGATCCAGGGGCAGCCACAGCTGCTCTGGGCACCCTGTGCCAGGGCCTGCCCACCCTCCCAGGGAACAATTCCTTCTTAATGTCCAATTCCAGACTTTCCCTCTTTCAGTTTAAAGCCAAAATACCTCTGATCCAAAAAGGGTAATATACAGGGTCAAAAAAAATCCTTCCATATTCCACATGACCTGCATTAAACACACAGCTTTAAATTAACCTCCAGTCAGAGGAAGAAAGCTTTTCTAAAGGACTGTCCATCCCACATTAAAGTTGTTCTCTCTGTGTCAGGTGGGTTGAGCTGCCCTTCCCATTCAGCAGTGAGTAACTCTGAGTAGTTCTGGCTGAATGTTTGATTTGTGGATGGCTGAAGGAAGGCTCTGCTCATGGAAAGGAGTGAAATTCCTATGGATGTGAACCCTCAGGTGCCTCTTTCTGGGGAAGGACTGACCCACAGCAGTGACTGGGGAGCTGCTAAAAACAGGAAAGCCCCACTGGCACCACTGGGGTGTGGAAGGAGATTGGGAATGTGTGGTGCAGGGGAGCTGGGGGAGCTCCAGGCTGCCAGCAGCTCCTCTGGGGTGAGGAAAGCCAGTGCCAGACAGGCTGGGAATGCAGATGAGCAGGGAGCTGTGAGAGGTTTCACCCCTCACATGCCAGGCAGGGATGGCTGCACCAAACTTGCTTTTCCCTGGACTCACCTGCTGGATTTGCTGCTGCCTTTTCCCCCCTACCCCATACCTTCTGCTTTTTGTGCAGGGAAAAATAAAACAGTTATCTACATTTTCTTGGTTTTCCCCAAGCTTGTTTGTCTTACCAAAATGAGCACTGTTAGCAGAGGGAGATGATAATTTTCCATGGAAACCAGTGGAAAAGGAAGCAGGTTTCAAAATAACCTCCCCACATATATGTGAGGTGTCTTAGTGGCTGTTGTGTTCATTTTAGAGATGGGGACCCAGACACAGCATGACAAATGGCACTCTTGGTGTCATCAGGCATTGAGAGCAGGAAGCTGAGGGCTTGGATCTCTGCCCATTGTCTTAGTCACACCTCCTTCTTAGTGTTTTTTGTAGGTTTTGATTGAATTTTTTAAACATTTGGGTTTTTTTCCTTGCAGTATATGCTCCAGCCTATTTTGTGGCTTTTCTATGTGAGTGATAAGCATTCACTCATAAAAAATAAAATTGCTCATTGTTTCACAAGTAACTAATTCATATATTGAAATGGGGGGATGGAGTAGGATTTAGGGAAATCAGGAATTGCCCTGTTTTGCCCTAAAGCAGAAAATGAGATTTGTCAAAAAGGAGGCCCTGTCTAGACTGGAAGATATATCTGTGGGTGTTCCCAAACTGGATGTGATTGTCCAGGATGGCAACACCTCCAGGTATGAAGGTCCCACCTGATCAAAGAGTTCAGCTGGACTGGTTCCTTCATGTGAGTGCTGCTGTGTTGGTGCCAAAAGGGTTGTGCTCGTGTCCAGGCAGTGAAGAAATCACCATGGAATCATGGAATGGTTTGGGTTGGAAAGGATTGCCTGGTTCCAACCCCCTGCCACAACTTCTGCTCCAGCAGGCTGATCAGGACCCCATCCAGCCTGGCCTTGGATGCTTCTGAGGAAGTCACCCCTCTTAACTCTCATACTGTGTTGGAAAATGAACCCACCCCATGCAGAGCAGGCTTTATTTTTACTCAGAGACTGTTTTGGAACAGCTTTCCCCAAATCCTACTCGCTGTAGTGCTGCAGTCACTCACCTGGAGGTTTTCAGCTTTTACACTAATGATAACCAGGGAATAAACAGCCATTTCTTCCTACAAACTGATGCTGAACTTTACATTGTCCTAGGTAATTATTACTGGAATGAATTTTTTTCACATGCCATACTTTAAGAGTGATGTAGAGGAAAAGAAAATGGGATTTAATTCATGTGGAATCTTTGTTGCTACTCTGGAGGATAAAAGCAATGATGCCATACAACCAACACTGTAAACAATGTTCAAAGCTTGTTAATTGCTAAAAAGAAGCTTGAGAGTTTAATCATTGAGAGAAGCTGTTGGTTTTATAGCAGATACAATATTTCCTGCCACAGAACACACTGAAAATGCTCATTCTCACAACAGGCTCGTTCAGGCACTGGTCTGTCTTTCAATGTTGTTCCAATAGTTCTGAAGTGTCGCTGATGACACAGCCCTGTGTCACTAACCCAGCTCCTGGCCACTGCTCCTGCCTTTTGTGGGATGGCATTGCCTACTCTGTCATGGTGATAAGGTCTGAGTGTATGCAAGAACTGCTGGGGGAAGAAGCAGGCTTTGACCAATATTTTTTTTCTCAAACAGGAAAAGAAATAGAAATTAAATAAAGAAATGCTCGGTTTCAGCAATGCAGATTACATAAACCCAAAGGGAGTTGTATTTAAACACTTTAAAATAAATTCCATGATGTTTTTGCTGGGGCCCTTAACTCTAAGGTCTGAGGTAACAGTTGCAGTCACTGGAGAAGAAATCCATAAAAATGTGTGTCATGAAATCTTGACTGACCAGACCCTGAGGTGGCAGGTGCTTTCATTCTTATTGGTAAAAATCCCACTAATTTCCTACTAAAAAGGAGTGGCTTTCATCTGGTAATTAGGAGTGGTCCAAGCTCATCCCACTGAAGCCTTTTGACACTGCTGGGTTTCTAAGTGCTGTTGAACCTGGAAGAGGTTTGAGCTATTATAATAGCTCTCTGTTTGAGCTATTCCCTCTGATTCTGGCTGCTCAGATTTTGATGCCATTGGGGCTGGGTTACTCCTCAGGCCACTTTCTCTTTTTCCTTCAATTACATTGATTCTTTTGTTTTCTTGCTCCCTTAGGACTGATTACTTTGTCTCCTGCCGTTGTCACAGAGCAGCTTTTCCAGTGTCTGACTGAATCTTGTTATTGATCCAACTCAAAAGAGTATTTCTGATAGTCTCATCTAAATTTTTTGTTCAATCTTGTCTTTGTTGAAGTTACTGAGCCCCAGTTCTGGGAGCTGTGCAGAGCTGCTTCCTGCAGATTCCTATTTCCTGGCCAAGCTCCTCTGTCAGTGATGAGCACTGATGACAGCTTCTTCTTCTACTTGACTCTCTCTTTGCAAAAAATTGGTGCAAACCTGAATGCTCTTGAATCTTGACTTCTCTTTCAGTTTTCTTGGAGTCAGATGATAGATTGTAAGGTAATCAGGTAGGAAATGCCATATGCCATGATAACACCAGCCTCTTTAGCTGAGCTGAAACTGAGGGGTAATGAGACACAATTCCAGATGTGAGGGAGATCTGTGTTGTTTCACTGGGAATGTGGTTCCTGCTGAAGCATGGCTGTCTGCAGTGTGGATGCTATTCCCAGGAAGCTTCCTGGAGCTGACTACAGCTCAACTGTGTGCTCGCTGAAAGTTGTGATGAGGAGGGTTTTTTATTGTTCAATATAATCCACCATCAATGTAATTTGGCTTTTTTCTGCAAGTCATTAGCACAATAAATTGCCTAATATTCCATTTTATGGTGGACTAGTTCATCCTTTGAGGGGAAAAAAAAAGGGCAATCTCTGGTGTCAAATCCTAAATTAAAGTAAGCTTGGGAATGTGTTTGGCAAGATAATGCTGATGAAAGGGAGAATCTGAACTCCAGCTAAACCAAAAATCATTAGCTGAGCTGCAGCATTTACAATAAATAAGCACAGTGCTTAAAAAGGGCCTGGTTTCACTACCCAAGCAATGAACAGGTTTGGTTTTCAGGTTCAATACCACGGCCCCTTTGCACTTGTTGGACTGTTTTTCTCATAAGCCTTTGTCTTGTCAGCCTGCACAGACCTGATCTGAAAGGAGGTGAGGCTTTGCATGCAGACTCTGCTTTGCTGGGCACTCCTGTCATCTTTAGCAAGAATCCTCACACCTGGTAAAAAGTGAGCAGCAGTGGTGAGGCTGAACCAATATTTGATCACCCTTACAATTGGCAGTGCCTTTAATTAATAAGAAGCCTTTCCTCATCTGTTTATCTTCCACCTAAAAAGCTCAGCCGAGCAGCACAATCTAATGGAATACAAAATTACTCCATCACAGGCAGAGCTATCTCCTCATCTGCTTTGCAGCATTTTCCCCTACATTTGCTTTGTATTTGAAAATGTAAGAATACATTAGAAGTCGTTGAGATGCCTCATGAAAGAAATCATTGCGTGTAGAGCCGTTAGAACTCGTAAATAGAAGTTTCTTCTGGAGTCCTCTATGTCCTGCAGGCCCTCTCAAAAAAAGGGAAATAATGTGTCTGGGAAGGCTATTTTAGCTCTTCAGCTGAATTCTTCTTCCTGGGAGACTGTTCAGAAATCCACAGCTACGAACGCTCTCTCCCAGAAGACCAAAAAAAAAAATATTGATCATAGAATGGTCTGGGTTGGAAGGGATCAGGAAGCTCATCCCATTCCACCCCAGGCATGGGCAGGGACACCTTCCACTATCCCAGGTTGCTCCAAGCCCCATCCAGTCTGGTTTTGGACACTTTGAGGGATGTGGAGCCCACCAGAGAAAACTGAGAATTGCTCTTCATCCCTTTTTATTTTGAAAATGGCTCTGCTCCAAATCTTGCTTTCTCCCTTAACTCCCAAGCAATAACACTGGGCAGAGCCCTCTCCTTACTGCATCACCCACCCCAAACTCCAGGAGCCCCACGAGCTCAGGTTCAGCTCACACCACCATTTCAGGCAGAAAGAAGCATGCCCTTCCTGCTGTGGCTCCTTTTGGAAAGACATCCAAAGACCAGGAGAAGCACCTGAAAATTTGGTTTTATCCAAAGACCTTTGCCCAGGAAAATCACCTGTGTCTCACCTGCTGGGCCTCGCACTGGAGAAAGAACCTCTGCACACAGACCTGTCTCAGGTATTTTTTACTCTCTTGTGCACCCCGAATCCATCCCTCTCCAGATGTCTGTGAGCCCTAAAATAATCAACCTTTTGTTATTCTTATCCTCCTAGAGGAACAAAAAGGTTTTTTGATCAATAACTTGCTTTTGAGTGAAACATCCTGGAAATATGTTCCCTGCATAGACAGCAATCTCTTGTTTGAAATACAAAACAAAAGGCCTACTTTCATGGTAATACTCCCTTCCAATTGCCCCACAAAAGCAGCAGAAAGGGTTTCCATGAGAATATAAACTTTTTTTCCCATGTTACATCCAATATTTGGGGATTTGGGTGTGTAGAGGGTGCTGTTTGCTTCAATTCCAACCTGATTGTTTAGTGGTTAAGTAAATGTAAGCACTTTTTAGGAATTCCCAGCTGAGGGCTAGTCTGCAACATCACTCCTCACTTCAAAGCACTTAATGTCTCCTCCAGCTTTGCATTTTGGAGGAGAAAAGATCACTCTACTCATCCATTTCCACTTAGGGAGTTACCCAGCTGTTACACTGCTCTACACGGGATGAGGAGATGGGAAAGAAATGCAAAAGCAAAATGCACCTGCAAGAGCTGTTTGCACATGGCCCTGCTCAAAATGACCTTGACACAGAGAGAGGTGAAACAGTGTACAAATGGTCATTAAAAAGCTCCATTACAAGAACTCTCCTTGCCTGCAATGCTTTTAGGGAGATGCTTTTAGGTGAGTTTCTCTGAATCCCACTGCCCCACTGCCTTTTGCCCTCTCTTATTTATTTCCTGGGGGTAATTGGGTAAGGCATCTGCTCAACCAGCATGTCTGGCTCTGGCTCCTCCAGGTCCTCTCAGATTACTATTCCAGCTGGGTGGGCTTTGATTTTTCTGTGTTTTTGTCAATGAAGCTGAAAGCTTTCAGGACAGGATTTTGTTTAACAAGACAATTTAACACTGATATCTCATTATACCTGCTTTGGTGGCTTTTTTTTGTTCCCATATATCCTACAGTCACTTGAGGATTGTAATGCAAATATTTCTTCAGCTGCTTTTGCAAACTCTTTGCAATTACAAAATTTCATTTCTGTTGTATTTTGTTTTTCTCCCAGAGTTTCAGGTTTTTCCCCTGAAAGACTATTCTTCAGCTCTTGTCCCATGCAAGATTTGTCCCTAAACATATATATAAGTGTATAAATCTTCACACATACAGTACTGTACCTACACATCTGTTAGTCAGCTACCTGCCAGACTATGAGGACTAGAGATAATATAAGTACTTACTATAAGCCATAGAGATAATATAAGTTCTCTGGTCCCTGAATTTAGAAAAAATACAAGGAAATTCAACTAACCTCAAAATGAAAATAAGATTTAAAAAAAGGAAGAAGCTCCCGTAATACTCTAAATTATTTCCTTTATTCCCTTTCCATTCTCTGCAATGAAATTCATGTTGAGAGATTATCCTGCACATAAAAAAGTAATGTCAATTAAGTAGTGGTCACTCACCCATGAACTGTGTTTAGTTTCCTCTGTGTGAGAAAATTGGTTATATCAGCTTTTGTCCAACTAGAGAAAGGCAGGTATTGCAGCCCTGGCGTGAGTGCACTCTTATCAAAACATCTACTCCTTTCTGTACAACATATGAGACCTTTTAATTAGTTATGCTTTCCTCAGACTGAAGAGCTCTTTCTCAAATTTCGGTGGAGAGCAGGTGAACGTGTGCTGGGACTGGCTCTATTACCCAGTAATTCTCTCTCTCTGCTGTGCTAGCACCTGTGAGATCCCCAAAGCAGTGGATTATTGACTGTCAAAATGTTCTGTCCCAGGATGGGAAGCTTTGGTTCTGCAGCAGTGTCTGAAATATTCATGGAATCCCAGAAGGGTTTGGGTCAGGTGGGATTTAAATCCCATCCAGTGCTCCCCCTGCCATGGCCAGGGACACCTTCCACTGTCCCAGGCTGCTCCAAGCCCCAGTGTCCAGCCTGGCCTTGGGCACTGCCAGGGATCCAGGGGCAGCCCCAGCTGCTCTGGGCACCCTGTGCCAGGGCCTGCCCACCCTCCCAGGGAACAATTCCTAATTCCCAATATCCCATCCATCCCTGCCCTCTGGCAGTGGGAAGCCATTCCCTGTGTCCTGTCCCTCCATCCCTTGTAAAGAGTCTCTCTCCATCTTTCTTGCAGCTCCTTCAGGTGTTGGAAAGGTATGATTAGGTCACCTTGAAAATTATTTTCTCCAGGCTGAACAATCCCTTTATTTGTTTGAAACAGGGGCCTTTGTAACAAGACTGATTTCAGCAGGTTCCCAGAGTATAGGGAGGGGATTTTGTAGTTTGTTTCTCAACAAGGGAATGGGCTCTTCCATCTGAGTGGGATGCTGAAGGTGGCTGTGGTATACTGGCCTGGACAGCTTAGTTGATTTGAATATGTCTGCATAATTGCTGAAACAATGCTAAAATTATGCTTTAAGTAAGAGTCAAAGCAAACTAAGGTGTCTATCCCCGTCCTGTGGAAAATTATGGCAGTGGGATCAGATTTAAAAGAAAAAAAAAAATTGTTAGGAAAGGTTTCATTGACAGGACATGGGAAGGAAAAGTCTCCATCCAGTATTTTGACTTAATTGAAAGGAAAGGCAATTCAGGGTTGGTTTTGCTAACAGCTGTCTAAGGTAGCAGTTAATCTGTTGTGGGCCAAGCTGTCTAGGTGACAATAGCCAGTGTCACATTCCAGATCCTGGTACCTGCAGAACCTTGCCTCCTTTGTGGCTGATTTCCAGCACTGAGTTCCTGCTGGAGGACTGGCTCCTTTTCAGGACCCTTGGATGCTTCCCTTGGAGTGGGTTTCCAGCCTTTGCCAGAGATGTGAGGTGAGAAATCTGAGAGGGTCACTTGTCCCTGTCCATGATCACCTGATGCCTGCCTTGAACCCAAGGCCTGATTGACAGTGTCACCAAACCCTCACTTTGGAAAATGTGCTCTTTAGACATCACAAATTGATTATTATAATGTTTATGGAGCATCAGGTGTTCTCCAAAATCAAGGCCCAGGATCCCAATCAGGCACACTGCACCAGTGGCTGCTTTCTGTCCTTATTTCAGTGTGTTTCAGTTTCCACATGTTGAGAATGAGGTGACAATGCTCTGTCACACCTTGTCTACCTGCTTGCAAAGCAGACTGGATGCTTCTCGGCTCACGGCAGGGTTCATGCTCTGCTCTCTTTTGGCTGAGCATTAACATTTCACAAAACCTGAGCAAGTCTCAAACAAACCAGCTGTTTTATCACAGCCCCATGCCCTAAGCACAGACACTTGTTCCTTCATTCTCCCAGCTGAAGGCTCTGCTTTTGTTTGCCTGTCACACTCTCAGCCCTTTGCAGAGACACCTGATGGTGACCTGGCTGGAGCTGGTGAGGTTGTTAGAGGGCTGAGTGCCACCCAGCCAAAACAGGTGTCCTCCTGACACATCCTGTCACCTCCCAGGCACACTGTGCTAAAGGATGTCATTAATCTTTGAGAAGCCCTCACATGGTGAGTGTCAGAGAAAATCCTCTGAAAAAATGAATAATTCTCTCTTCAAAGCAGCAAGCAGTAAATAAGTCATAGAGCAGCACACTGGGGCTCTAGGAGGAGGAGAAAATGTGGAATGGCTGCTTGTTCAGGGAGCACTGACTGTTTGGAGAGAGAGAAGAATCATACAATCATTGGTTTGGGTTGGAAGGGACCTTAAAGCTCACCCAGTTCCACCCCTTGCCATGGGCAGGGACACCTTCCACTATCTCAGATTGCTCCAAGCCCCATCCACCCTGGCCTTGGACGCTTCCAGGGATCCAGGGGCAGCCACAGTTTCTCTGGGCACCTTGTGCCAGGGCCTCACCACACTCTGAGTAAAGCATTTCTTCTTAACATGTAATATAAACCACCCCTCTCTCATTTTAAAACTGCCCCCCCTTGTCAATAGTCACTATCTGCCCAGGTAAATGGTCCCTCTCCCTCCTTTTCAGAAGCTCCTCTCAGTATGGGAAAGATTCTGTAGGACAAAATAAATATTCCTGGCTCTTCTGAAGACTCTTCTGGATGGCAGCCTTGCAGATGGCAATGGCAAATTCTCATCACACAAACAAGCTAAATCCTGGGATTTCCTAACTTTTGCAGGGTTTGGATTCACAGCCTTAATAATGCTCTTTGGCCTGTGGGCTGTGTGCATTTGCTCCCCTTTGTGCTCTTCTGCTTCTGTGATGTCATTTTGGTGGAACCACATGAGAGGGCCTTTCTCTCTCCTGTGAGCCCTGGCAGAGCCCCACTTATCATAAATGGATGTAGGTAATGAATGAAGTTACTTTGGTTTGGATTTAAAACGTTTTCTTTGTTCTCAGATCAGCCCAGGCTGATGCCCTGGCAGAGCTGAGGAGCAGTTTTGTGGGACAAAGCACCATTCCCATGCAAAGCTGCAACTGGGGCTGTCCTCAGTCCCACACACACATCCTGGGATGGTATTTCAAGCCTTTGTAGCTGTGGTGGCTCAAAGCCTTTGTAGCCATCGGTGGCTCAGGTCCCCGTGGTTCAGGGACAAACGCAGCCCTTGGTGTGACCCAGTGCTGGCCAGCTGTGGAAGAGCTCCTCTGGGAGTCCTGCTCCTGCTGGAAGCAGCCTGACAGGCTGCTGAGCAAAGCCCTGCCCTTGCAGTGCTCCTAAAGCCCGGGAGAAGGCTGATGTGTGTCCTGCAGCTGCAGCCTTGCTCCGTGCCAGAATCCCTCTGGAGATGGAGCCGCCGGGAGAAGCTGCGGAAAGCGAATGCGCTCTGCGCTGCCTCCCGCCCTGCTGCCACTGCTCCAGCCCGAGTTCAGGGCTGCCTTCATCTTTCCCAGTGCCTCTGGATAGCCTTGCCCTGGCTGTGTGTCTCACACTTTGAATCCCGTCATTAACTGCGCTTTCCTTCCCGCTGTAACAAATTAATGCTGATCTTCCCTGTCAGAGGCCATTTGTACCTGCTTTGGAACATCTCGGGCTGAAGAGTTTCTGCCCACTGAGACTGGCCCCGGCTAATCACATTCCACGCAGAGGAATTTGGATTTGCATCAGAAAGCAGCACTCCTCTGTCTGTTTCAAACACTAAGCCCCAAAGAAAGAGGCTGAGGTGTCTCTTCCAGAGAAGCAGATTCTGAAATATCTCCCTTGTAAATTTGGGCTTCGCTGAGCAAGTGCACAGGTAAAAGAGAGGTGAGCGAAATGTCAGGTGTGGTGCAGGTTTGTAAGTATTACTCTTACACTGAGTGACTTACTCAGTGTTGTTACAGACCTAATGGTTCACTGGCATCACTCACTTGTCAGGTGTGGTGCAGGTTTGTAAGTATTACTCTTACACTGAGTGTACTTACTCAGTGTTGTTACAGACCTAATGGTTCACTGGCATCGCTCACTTGCAGCTGCAGAACTCTCCAGTCCTTCAGGCATGTTTTAATAATTCAGAAACCATGTGGGTTTATTATGTTAAGGTAAATTTTAAGATTGATTGTCCTTCACAGTAAACACCAGGCTAAAGTTTGCTCCAGTACCTCTTTGGCTTACACATATATTAATGTCCACCAAACTGAGAAATCAGTATTTATTAATTTATTAATTTATTAATACTCTCACTGTGTGAAGTCACAAGCTTGGAGCTGTTCTGCTACAGGATTTTAGTAGTAAAATGGACTTTATCTAGTCTGAGATCCAGAAGAAAGTTACTCTTTGCCTTCTGAGATGCAATCAATATGTTTCCCTTGCATTATCTGCAGGAATCATTATGCATTTTTCCTTTTCAGTGACCTGACTAATTACAGCTGTTTCCCTCTCTTGTATTGCTAATCTCTTTGGAGTTGAAAAGAAGGCTGAAGAATATCTTGATTATTTTTGGCCATCAGTGTGGCAGGACTTTGGTGCAGAAAGAAACTCCTCCCATTTGCTCCCAGTGATATTGATTGACTCGAGAAGGAAAGCCAGAGCAGTAGGGTCACATCTCCTTTAAGCCAGGCAGGCTCATCATGCAAAGAGGGAAAAAGTGACATTTGGTGTCATTTGGTTTGTCTCTGAAATGACTTGAACAATATTCACTGCTGTCTGCAGTCATTTAGACTGGCAGCACCACAAGGGTGATGTAATTTTGAGTATCTGTCAGACACCTCTCTGGTGCCTGAGAATGCTCCACAAAAGCTGGGCTTTAACACTGTCTCTCCTATTAATTACTTTTTAAATTTTTAGTATCCTGTAAGCAAGACTTGAAAAGAGAGATCAGGAGGAAGCTCTTTGGGCAGGCCCCTCAGAAGGGGAGTGCAGAAAGTGGGAGCACTTGCTGCTGCTCTTAGGATTAAAGAACTCATTAAAAGCTGGCAGGGAAAAAGCAGATAGCTTTCCCAGTTAAAAAAAAATCAAAAATCAAAATAACAAAAGAGGATTAGGAAATAAAGCTGGAGTGGTGTAATAAACAGATTTAAAAAGCATAAACTTTAATAAGATTATTTTAAGTGCTCTGTGTGAAAACACAAGGGTGGCCAGCAGAGGAGTGTTTATGTGTTGGGGAGTGAGTGGAGAGAGAGAGAAATGAGAAATTAAGATCATCTTCTCTGTGCAGCTCTCATTGCCTTTCATCTTTAACATTCAGCTTTTCCATAATGTATGAGTAGCCACTGGATACTTTTAAAATAGACTGTATTATGTCCCTGTTAGAAAAAGGATAAACTTGTACTATAAATCCACTGAAATAAACATAAAAGCCCAAAACCACCACCACCACCAAAAACCATAGAAAAAGGGAGCTGCATCCTTCTGTCTCACTGCAGTGGCCACCACCGGGCAGCACAAATGCAGTGGTTCTGAATTCTCCTGGTTGCGT
The DNA here is from genome assembly GCA_013397555.1 of Urocynchramus pylzowi. Classification (NCBI taxonomy): domain Eukaryota; kingdom Metazoa; phylum Chordata; class Aves; order Passeriformes; family Fringillidae; genus Urocynchramus; species Urocynchramus pylzowi. The sequence continues at coordinate 369,797 of VZRH01002949.1, forward strand.
TGTCCTAGCTTGAAAATAAGAGAGATAAATGTTAATGAAGGACATTTTCTGTGCTAGACAGTTATTATTTACCTTAATTAGTAATCTTATAACAAAAGAGAATTGGTAGAAACGTATCTTGTGTGTCTCAGTAAGGTTGGGACGGGGCTTCTGCCCGTGGCAGAGCACTCAGAGCTGATGGCTGTAAATGGGGAAGTGTCATTTAATGATCCCTTTCTCCTCAGAGCAGGCCCAGAGGAAAGGGAGAGCATCTCCAAACCCTGGTGATTGCTCACCTATCTCAAAGGAAGGTCACTGAGGCCTGTGCTCACTTTAATTGAGCTTTAATGCTGTGGTGGCTGAAAGAAGGTCAGCTTGTGTGCCAGGGCACAGGGACAAGTACAGTGAGATGCAGCTCAAGCTTTGGGGTTTTCTGCTTGGACTAATTTGTCCTCACAACGAGCTGGGACAGCACAGGCACAGGTTTCATTTCTGCCACCAGTGCCATCTAACAGGTTCCTCTGCATACACAGTTTCTTTCTGACTCTTGGTTATCTTCTTCAGCTGAGTGGGGAAGAACTAGAGAAAAGGTGCTGGTAGGCTTCTGTGCAGAAATTTAGTGGGTTTTGTGCTCTTTCATCTGTTCTTTAAGCATTAGTGACTCCAGTGAGTTGAAGCAGGACAAGTGTGAAAATGTGTAGGGTTTCACAGGCTGCTGCATGTCCCTCTCTTGCCTTAAGGCCAGGGTTTGGTGAAATAGTCCTCCTCAGTTTTGTTTTAGAGCTGGATGGCAGAAAGGAAAATGGTGCAAAATGCAGTTTTTGGCCAAAGCCATATTGCCTGTGAGAGGGCAGGTGTCACCAAGATACTGCTTGTTCTTTTTCCTCAGTGTCTTCACTTTGCTGGTGATGGGCTACTTCAGAGCAGCCAGTTCCTGAACCTTTACTGTCAATAGGATTCTTCTTGTAGGAATTTAAGAAGAGATTGTGGCTGCCCCATCCCTGGAAGTGTCCAAGGCCAGATTAGATGGGGTTTGGAGCAATTTAGGGTAGTGGAAGGTGTCCCTGTCCATGCTAGGGGGTGGAATTAGATGATCTAATGTCCCTTCCTACCCACACCTGTGATTCAATGGTTCTATGAACTACAGTGTAACAATAATATCCCAGTTTTCTTCTCCTTCTTTCCCTTTACACCCTTCTGCTGAGATATTTCACATTAAAAACCATTTAGCCATGCAGGAGGCTCTCCTGCCTTTCCAGCTTGACACCAGCAATGCTTGGGCATCATTTACCCTGTGTTCAGTGCTGCTGAAGCTACAGCTGGAATTAAGTCTTTCACAAATTTCTTTAGTAACTCTTACTGAATGTTGGGGAAAGTGGCAGAGTGAAATTGGACAAGTTCAGAAGAGCTCCTTCAGCCCATATTATGTCTTTGTCCTTATGAAATAGCTATTAGAGCTGATGTGTTGACAGCTGTTGAGCTGAACTTGCTGGTAATTAGACATCTCTGCTCTAGTGGTGCCCCAAAACACACAGGGAGCTTCATTCCTTTTAGCAAATTATAGGAAAGGCAGCTTTTGGTGATTGCCAATTACCCTGGGCTCTTTGAGGTGTAATTATGTGACATTTCTGACTCATTGTCACATCTCATAGTACAGATCATGGATAAAAAAGTGGAAGGAGAGAAAGTGCTTACTACAGACTGGTGGTAGCACAAGATCACCTACAATTTTCCCCTCTCAGGCTGCTGTCTGAGGCTGCAATACAGCTTTTTTTTTTTTTTTTTTCCCCTTGAAGTCTGGGACTGCCTTTCCTATCTGCAGTGGCTTGCTCATTGATTTGAAAGGTGTCCCGAGTAACACCTGTGTGACCCTACTGAATTCCATCCTCCACCACCAGAACCATCTGCATCCACTTTCTAGAAGGATCAAAAAAGTGCCTTTTATTGCTTTAAGCACCAGGTGAAGGGATTTTGTTAGATGTTACAGCACTTACACAGCCAGCTAGTCCCACTCCTGGCTATCCTCCAGCCATTCTCATGCTCAGGGTTGCTCAGGGAAAAAGCCAGCAGGATTTTCTCTCTCACCCATCCACCTTTACAATGTGAGGGGTGTCCTTTCTCATGGCTCTATTCCCATGTTTTATATGTGAGGTATGTTGCTTTATTTCTACTCAAATTTGTGTTTCAGAATTTGGTAACTGGCAATTAACTGCAGAGATTTTTACCAGATTAAACACCCAGATTACAGCCAAGATCACTCAGCTAAATCGTCCTCAAATCGGTGTTGAGAAAGTAGCAATCCCACTCCAGCCCTCCCTGAGTGAACTCTTTGGAATCAAATGTTGGTCCAGGGCCTGGAAGACTGGTGCCCAAATAATAAAGCAGAGCAAGAGATGTTATACTTGGAGAGAAATAAAGCTCAGGCTCCTGGAGAGCAGTGGATTACCAGGACAGCAGAGTTTCTCTAGTGCAGCCCCTTCCTTGCAGCCTTAGCCATTAACTGAGGCATGGTGGAGGCATGAGGGACTTTAGAACCATGGCAGGAAATCTCCTTTTTTGTTTCACTGAGATCATATTGATACCAAATTATTTTCTCTCCCTTTGACACGGCGCAGTCTAAAGGAAGATTTTTGGAATGCTCTTACGTGGGCAAACAGGCAGAAAATTTCTGAGGAAACAACCCATAGAGAAAGTAATTTCTGTTCAGGCAGTGTCTATAAAGTCATTGCATAATTAGCTGGATTACTCTCCCAGGTTTGTTTTATTTCCTTACAGGAAGATAAATTGTCTAGTTATGCCACGAGGAGCCCCTCATAACTCACATTAGCTGGGAAAGGCTTTAATTTCCCTCCTGGCTCCCTTAATGTTCTCTGTCCTGCTTCCTTCCCACGTTACAGCCCAGCCATTAGTTCCCATAACTCTCCTCAGACTGTTGTCCTCACTCATTTGCTTTGCTCTTGGCTTCTTTTCTGTGGCAGCAGCCCCTGCAAAGGCTCAGAAATCCTCCCCCAGCAGCCAGGCAGCCTTGGAGCTGCTGGATTCCCACCTTTGCAAGTGCCTGGGCTCATCCATCAGAGGCAGGAAGGAGAGCAGGATTAAGTGGGGTGTGCAAATGCCTGAGCTGGGCTCCCCCCAGCTCTACCCTGCTCATTAAATATCAGAGTAAACAGATGGTACTCATTTCACCAGGAGTAACAAAGGAGGGAGCTGTAATGTTCCAATATTTCCAAACCATTTTTGTCTTCCATTCATTCTTCTTGTTAGCTTTTGCTAGTATTAACGTTTAATTATAACCAATTAGGCAGCTCCTGTCTTATGTTTCTTTTCCTGGCGCTTTCTAAACCCTCGATTGTTTAGAAATTAAATATTTGTTCTCTTGGGGAGGTTACAAACTTTCAAAACTTACAAAAATCAATTATAATTCTTCATCCTTATCATGACTTAAACATTGAAGACTAACCACAACCTTAAGCTGTCAAGTTTATCTGCCCTCTACATTCAAGGTGGCACCTGAGACACTGACTTCTACATCCAATTAGAGGAGCCAGCACTTAAAAGTTTACTTCTTTGGATCCTTTTGAGTTTTAGAACTAGATAATCCTTTAAGTCCCTCTCAACCCAAACAATTCTGTGATTCAATGGGTCTGTGTTAGGGTAAATAATTGAGAGAGGACCTGAGTTACTTGGTGTCCAGCCAGCATAAAATCTGGATTTCGAAAGTGCCAGTTCTAGAATGGGAAGGGTAAATGATATTTAGCATTTTCCTAATAGCTGTCTTTTAGTGTTTCCCCACACTCATTCACAGCTCAGCATGCTCCAGTTAGTGCTGAGGGAAGTGTAATGACAAACTGGTTGTTATTAGATTCTTCCTTGATGATGCTTCCTTGGTATCAGTACAGCAGCAACAGGGACAAATATGGCTCAGTGGGAGAGAGGAGGAAAATTGCCTTACCCAGAGCATGTCTGTGATAATGCAGAACTCAAAGGTCTGGGGTAGTGTTTCTCTTCCTCCTTTCATCAAGGTAAAAATGTTTCTCTTTATTTGTGATGCTCCAGTTAAATCATGTGTGCATTAACATTTATCTTCTCCATTTATTTACACAAAACAGGCTGCAGCTCGCTCTTTAATACATTCAGGGTTTTTGTGTCACAACCTGACTTCTTGCTGGGCTTGTGTCAGGGAGAAGTTTTACAGCACGTGGCAGATCTCACACAGCCAGAGGTTTTGTACCACCTAAATTGCCCAGATTGTTTTGTGTCATTTCTTTGGATGATGTGTTTGCCTTAAGCAGCTAAAGACACAAGCCCAGTTCAGTCTTCCCTGCAAAACCAGAGTCCAGGGGCAATAATGCTCACAAACCTGGGACCAAGCCTTCTTAGAATGCTTTTTAAACACCTCACTCTTGCATAAGGATACCAGGAAAACCTCTTCTCACTTTTCCAACATGATGACTGTTTTTTTTTAATCCATCAGAGGAAAAGTGTGATTGACATCATATGAGACAAAGCCTTGTGTGTGCATCTCCAATGTGTGACAGCTCATCTATCTGACTTCAATTTGAATTGCTGTTCAGATTGCTCCATGTTTTGTCCTCATTGAAAACAATCTTGCTGGTTAGAATAAAGCACATTTCTTTAAAACACCACTTTAACTTGATTTTAGCACAGGGAATAGCTGAAAATACTTTCACTTTTTACCACGTTCAGAGTTTATTTCATGCCGTTTTTCTCATGTAGGTGGTTAAGGGTGGGTTATATTCTTTTAATGGGTATATAATTATATAATTACATTCTGAAAAGATGCACTGGCAGTCATTTCTGCTACTTCACATTCAGCAAAGAGCAGGATCTGAGCTAAGCCACAGGGAGTCAAAAAGAGGGACTTCTTTAGGGCATTTAGGTTCTACAGAAAGAACTGGTCGTGTGTTTCACCCAGTACACAGTTGCTGCAGAAAGGTTTCCCTCCTCATGAAGGGAAATGCTTTTTATTGGTGTGAACTCTGGGGAGAGCAGAGTGAAGGGAAAAGCTTGGTGGCTGAGGAGAGGGAAGAGACAGTAAATAGGATTGAGGGGGGGAAATGAGATAACAAGGGAAGGCACAGTCCCAAAGAGCGTGGGTTGAGCAGGATCAGAGGCTGGGCTGCAGTGCAGCTGGGCCAGGCTTTGGGGACTGCTTGTTCAGGGGAGCAGCCCAGTGCCCCAGCTCCCCTTGCCTGTGCTGAGCCAAGGATTTCACACAGACACCTCCAAGGAGCATCAGCACAGGCTACAGAACCGGCCCCAAGGGGAGCAGGGGAGGGAAAGAATCTCACCTTCCAAGCAGATAACGCAGGGCAGGTTTGGCTTACCCTGGTCCTGAGGGCTTGGCCTCTTTCAGCAGCTACCAAATGCATAAGATTTATTCTCTTTGTCATTTTCTGTAAGCAGCAAGATATTTTTGTGAAGGAAATGGAAAAGACCTCTCTGCGAGCAAACTTTTTTTTTTTTAAATGTTGTGACATCATTTTAAAAAACGTTGTGTTCTCACGGTTTGTTTTCTACAAAAAACAAAAAATAGCAAGTCACAGCACTTGGCAACTCCTGGCTGTCAGGGTTTGGTGACGCCAGCAGGAGCTGCAGCAGATGGAGAGCTGCAAACATTCTGGAAGCTTGGACGGGCGGATCTGCTGGAGCTTGAGAAAGCAGCGCTGCAAAAATGCTCCTACGTCCTCAAGTGTGAGCTTTCTTAATAAATAACACTTTCAGGGGAGGAGAAGTTGGGATGTGACAGTGTTTTTGGGAGCAAGCCAGCTCCCTCCCTATCCAGCAAGCTGCTCTGTGGAATGTGGCTCTCTGTGGAGCAGATGCAAAGGCAGCAGAAAAAGTCAGCTTGCTTGCAGTGAAGGGAAGGAGGGTGTTTGCTTGTTCTCCTGCTTTGGGAATCAGAATCATCACAGAAACGTGGGGTCTGGAGCTGGATAAGCATCAGGAATGACAAACCTGGGGATATACAAGCAGAGGCACCAGCATAGTCAAGAAATGTGCCTTTTTTGCCCCTTTAATACCACTGCCATGTGCTGGTGAATTCAGGGGTACCACAGAGGCCTCGCGGTACCGACGCTTGTCAGGGTGTAACCACAGAGCCCTGGTGCCTCAGATGGATGGCACTGAAGGGTGGCATGAATGTTGGAGAATTACCATGTAAAAGCCTCAGAAGTCTCTAGAAACCTGTTTAAGGTGTTCCTCTAGTGCCATCCTGACTTCCTGGAAAGGTGACTGTCACGTTGTCAGGGTCTTCTCTGCTGGAGATGACCCCAGGTGTTGGTGGAAGCTGCTTTTCCCAAGCCAGCTGTCCAAGAAGGAGTCAGGAGTCTTCTGCTCATGTTCTCAGTGATGTTTATTGTCTCTTATCTAAAATATTTTCTGTCTGACCCACCCAGCTCTGGCCAGCAGGTCAGTCCAAGGCTCACTGCCTCCCACGGGGCTGGTGCTGTCTTTTATACCATGAACTACCTATTAGATATTGACAATTGTGTGCCAGTCCCTAACACCTGTGTTAGACAGTGACTTTCTACTCTGAACCAATCTAAAAATGCCAGCATCACCTAAAAAATGGATGTCAGGAAGAAGAAGGAAGAAGGACAGGGCACGCCCCAATCCCTCCATCTTAGGGTTTTAAACCCCCCTGTACCAAATCCCAAATTTTCTCCTTTCACCCTCTAACTACTGCTACTGTGCTGTCTAAACTTTTGTGACTTGTGACTTCTCATATAAGGTTGGTAACTTGTCCCATGGGCTGAAATCAAAGCCCCAAGTGTTTTTGGCCTCCTGCCAGGGCTGCCCAGACCCCTGTCCGGGGTTTGGGGCACGGAGAGGAATGTCTTGGATTCCAACACCACATCTGTGAGACCAGAAGCACCATGACTGTGCCACAGGGGGCAGAATGAGGAGGTTGCTGTTACTTTAGCAAAAGCACCCAAAATATGCAGGATTTACAGACAGTTCTCTCTGGAGAGCTATGTCTGAGCATGTAACTCTGCTCTGTAGACCCACAAAGAGCAAAACCCGAAATCCTGGGTGATTTTGGAGCTGCTGAGGGTGACTTGCTGGTCTGGAACGGGACACAATGCTGGACTAAGGGAGGTGGGAGGTCAGACCACTGGATCTGCAGCATTCCATGGAGACTTCTCCATCTCAGGGAAGCACAGAGGTTCCCCAGTCCTGGAGTTTGGTGGTAGAAACAATAAGCAGAAAGTGCTGAGATTCCACCAAGCTGGGAATCCATGAGATCCACACTGGACTCATTGTCAGTGACTGATGGCAAGAGAAATTCTCTAATATATGCATGGGTACTAGGCTGGTTGTCTCCTGTGCTGTGCAGTTTCCTGGTTCATCTTTTTAGGAACATAAATCAGTGAAAAAAACAGTAAAAAAATGAGAGGAAGGCAAGTCAGAGCTGAGAAATACCTAATTTTTCAGTAATGCCCTGATGGATGTGACAGAAGCCCTTAAAACTCCATCATTAATGAAGCTTTTCTCCTACATCCAGGCTCATTGTTTCTCTGTGTCTGGAACAGGTGGTTTTCAAATGCAGCAAAATTTGCCTCCCCCTTTCCTCCATACCCTAATTTCCTCACCCAGCAGGGTTCTGACTCCGTGAGGAAAATGGAATTCCTTGTGCTGCTTACCCAGCCAGCAGCCACAGAGGCTGTGTGAGGATACATAGACTTAACAAGTCAGTGCTTTCTCTTCCAGTGTCCACTCATAATAATTTGGTTCTTTTTATGTGTAATATTGGTGTTATTGCCTAAAACTTGGAGTTGAAATTCAACTGAATAAAAGAAATATTTGCATCATCATTAATAAAGGCAATTATTGCTGCTTATGCAAAGTTGCTGTTTGTTTTCTGTTGGAAAATCTCTCCGTGGTGTTGCCATAGAACAAGCCACGATCCCATGTGTGTTTCAGTTCCCACAGGCACCAGTGACAACAGGCAAAGCTCTGCTGCTTGGGTGCTCCTGTTCCTGGAGCCACTCTGGAAAAGAGAATTTGCAGAGAACCAAGGAGCCAGACCTGGGAAGAACCAGGAGTAATCCTCCTTTTGTAAGGTTAGTTTTATCATGGGGCAGGGAAGGCCAGCCCTGCTGAGTCCATCTGGGGGGAATATGGATATTTTAGTGAGCACAGTGCTTATTTATTTTAATTCTCTCCAGATGTATTGATGGGAGTCTTGTTACTGACCTGCTCCATCAATCTGTATTGCAGAGAAGAAGAAATAATTACATGCTTTGAAGAAGCTTGCATATAGAACCAATATCTATGTGTATAATGTACACATGCTGCCTTTTCATCCACTTGGAAAGATTAGTCCCTTTTTCCTGAAGGAAATAAAGGGTTAGGCATGATCTGTCATGAGCTGCTGTGGGTGAATAGGATTGTGGTCCTCCTGTGGAGGAGAAGTGAAAGACCTGACAGCTCATTATTACAGATTTGTGCTGAGCCCTGGCCAGGGTGGGGAGGGCTTGATTGGATCTTGAAGCAGAAACGCTGCAGGTGAGCTGGCTTGATGTGTCAGAGCCACAGTGAATGGTGCTGCCAGGACCTGTGGCTGCTTTGGGCCTTTCTCTGCTCTTCTAAACTCCTTAAAGGGTGCCAGTGGAAGGCAGAGTGCTGGGGTGGGCTGTGCTGTGACTCACCATGAGAAACACTTGGATCAGTGACCCGGGGGGGGGCAGGAGGTGAATGTTGGGAGTGACAACAAACTGGAGGGGTTTTGCATGCTTGAAGGTTCTCAGGAGCTGTGTGAATAAAGCATTGAGCAGCCTGGTCTTGCCTCAGAGGTGGCCTTGCCTCGAGCAGGAGCTGGGGCTGGCTCCAATCCTCCTGTGCCCTGTGTCTCCAGGTATCTCCAGGTGTCTCCAGGTGCAGAGCTCCTGCCTTTTTCAAAAGCCACTACAAATTTCAGCTGTTCTCCCAGGGCTTGGTGCTCTTGTAAGAAGAGAAGCAAAGTGTGCCTTTGGTGCTGAAATCAGGAGGGAGTTGTAAAGAAGGAGCACTGAAGGCTTTGTTTGTCTGCCCTGGGAAGCCAAGGCACAGCACTTGGGAAGGGAGGCTCCCTGGGAGACAGGCTGAGCCCAAAATGTGCCTGGGTCCTTGACAGGCACCTCCCACACTCTCATCTGAAGCTGGCATGGCTAAGATGGCATTTTTTATTCTGGCCAGATTTATGTTCCCACAGTCAGAAGCTTTTCTTAGAGAAGTTTCTGCTTCCTGCCCTCTGGGGTCTGGAGCTGCATTTCTCATGCAGTGTCCCCAAACCCCTTCACGGTGCAAAATTGTGGAGAGCTTTAGAGAAAGTTATTCCAGCCTTGCTGTTGAGGGTTTCAAAGACAGGGTTTGAGAAGCAGCAGGACCAAGGCAGCAGGAGGAGTGAGAGTCAGATTCAGCACATCAACATTTGATAGAGAAAAATAGGTTTGCTGTTCAGGGCAAAGAATGGAGCTGGGGAAGGGGCTGGAGCCCCAGGAGGGGCTGAGGGAGCTGGGAAGGGGCTCAGCCTGGAGAAAAGGAGGCTCAGGGGGGACCTTGTGGCTCTGCACAGCTCCTGCCAGGAGGGGACAGCCAGGGGGGGTGGGGCTGTGCTGCCAGGGAACAGGGACAGGAGAAGGGGAAAGGGCCTCAAGCTGGGCCAGGGGAGGCTCAGCTTGGACAGCAGCAGGAATTTCTCCATGGAAAGGGTGCTCAGGCCTTGGCAGGGGCTGCCCAGGGAGCTTTGCACTCCCCATCCCTGGAGGTGTCCCAGGAATGGCTGGAGGTGGCACTCAGTGCTCTGGGCTGGGGACAAGGTGGGCACTGGGCACAGCTGGGACTTGGTGATCCAGGAGGGTTTTTCCAGCCTCAGTGATTCTGGGATTCTGTGATTTAGCCTAAGACTTGGAAATCTGTGGAGTATGAACCTTGCAACTTGCTCATAGTTCTGTTCTTTAGTTTGACAACTTCTCTGGCTTTTTCTAAGGAGTTTTTCTAGTTGAGATCCAGCCTCTGGCTGCTTTAACTTCTCTTCTAGTTTCCTGTTCTATTAGGCATTCTTGTTTTTATTGGATGTTTTCTAAATGTGCAGGTGGTGTCTAGTGGTAGCAGTGAGTTGGAACAGCAGCAAGATCTCAATTGCTGGTTGAGTTCTAAATTACTCAGTTTATAGACATTCTTCTAGGACAGAGAAGAGCTGCACTGCCTTGGTTTTGAGCAACAATCATAATCCACTCTGTCCTCAGAACTTCAACTGATGTGAATCCCTGATATTCATCAGGTCATTGCTCTCAAATGGGTTCTTTCCAAGACAAAGGAGTGGGAACCTGGACAAGGCCAGAGCTCCTCTGGCTTGTCTCAAATGGCAGCTGATTGTAGGGTCTGCAGGGGGACACTGAACATCTCTGATGCACGGATCTGGGGAAACATCTGCCTGGGGGCTGTGGGCTTCTGCTCTGAAAAGGGAGGGAATTATTACCCTGAAGCAAAGAGAGCTTGTAAAACATGGAATTGCAGAGTCATTAAGCTGCAAAAGATCTCCAGGACCATAAAGTCCAAGCAGCACCATCACCCTGCTCACCACTAACCCATGCACCCAGGTGCAACACCCACAAGTTTTTGAACACTGCCAGAGCTGGTGACACCACCACTGCCTGGGGCAGCCTGTGACAATGATTTACAACCCTTTCCAAGAAGAAATTCATCCTGATGCCCAGCCTCAACCTCCCCTGGTATGGCTTGAGGCCTTTTGTTAAACAGGACTGGCTAGGACTGAGCCTGGGGTCACCACTGCTGACCAGCTGGGAAATGGAGCACAAAAAACCTCTCAAGGCTTGGGTATGTGTTCAGGTTTGTCTTGAGCCACCATAAAGGCTTTGAGTCCACTTATATGAATTTAAAATTTTTTTTTTTCCTGCTCCTGGTGGATTTGTACTGAATGGACTCCACTGACAAACGTGTTCTCCCTTTGCTGTTGCATTGCTTTTGGTGGATACCAGCAAGTTGTTCCCTATGACTGGGTAGGTTTTTATGTCACCTGAAGGATTTGCTCTCCATGACACTTCCATGCTGCCTTCTGCTGTGCTGTTAATGTGTCTGCACTGCCCTTGGGATGAGGGGACAGAGCACATGTCCCACAGAAACACTGAATCCCAGAGTGTTTTGGGTGGAAAGGCACTTCAGGCTCATCTGGTTCCAATCCCCCAGCTCAGGGCAGGGACACCTTCCACTGTCCCAGGTAGCTTCAAGCTGGCCTTGGCTTAATGGAGTTTTAAAGAAATTGCATTCCTCGTTTATATGGAAATTTAATTTACATCTGAAAGAGCTGTGATGTGCATCAGCACTGTGTGTTCATGCATGGATAGAACAGACCAAGAGAACTTTTGGAAGATGCCCTCTTTATTTATTTTGTATTCAACCGTAATGAGCAATTATCTGACTTTTCTCTTGTTCAGTACTTTATCTGTCTCATATAGAGGATGGTGGCTGCTTTTAAAATGTAACAAATTCACAAGCAATTAGGGCACAGACATATCAATGAACACAATGTTTTTCTGGGGTAAAAATGAGCTACAGTGCAACCCAAATCCACCAGAGAGGGGAAAGTGTTGAGAGCATGATTTTTGAATGCTCTTCTCCAAACTGTTATAAAATCTGATTTATTTCAACTGCTGAGTGTGGCAGGACTGTCTGCAAGTGGCAGAACTGCAAGCAAAAGGAGCTTCTGAAAATGCTGATTTTAGTTGCAGGCAGTAATTAGGAGAACAGTGAACTCTTGGGCAGAAAACAAAGCCTGGAACATCCATCATTTCATAGCTCTTTGGTGAGGTGCTAATGAGATTTGAACACTGCACAGGTCTGGATGTGGCCTCTGCACTCAGTCAGACAAACACTTCAGGAGTGTTTATACAGTGGCTACTTTGATTGTCTGCAATATCAGTTACTCCTTTAAGGATGCAGCTTTGTGTTTGTCATGCTGGAGAGCAAGCTCTGTTTCTGCATGCAGAATCTCCCCTCTTGCTGCCTCTCCTGTCAGCAGGGCAACTTACCTGGTGCTGCTACACCACCACCCACCTGCTGTGGGCTGTGGAGCTGTTTTCTTAATTGCAACGAAATCATTTGCGCCAAATAATGCCCCATTACAACAGCATAATTTAATTTGCAGCTGTTCATTATATTTGCATTACCCTTCAGCTCTGGCACCCTCCCAGGGAAGGACCCAGGAGGAGCAGGTGAGACAGTTTCCTGGAGGGATAAAATTGCACTCCACACAGCCCAGTGCCAGCTCTTTCCTGTGGCAGAATTCTGGCATAATTACATTCCTTGCATTTCACTTGTGTCATGCTGAAAAATAATAATAGTGAGGGTTTTCTTCCTTGACTTTCAAATCAAGATTACAGTCTCTCGCTATTTTAACTTAATCATGTTCTATTATCAAAAATAAGGGGCTTTAAGATGCATTACACATGTTGTTTAGGTTTGAACATTGGGGTTTTTATCTTAAAACCTGTACTGAATTGTGCACTACATTAATAGATGCCAAAGCTAGAGGAAATTCAGGCTGCCTCACAATTATTCTCTAATGAACACAGTAATGAAACTTGTGAGCATTTGGCTTTTTGTAGTACTTTGAATTTAATGTATATGGTTTGAGGCATTTACTCCATTATGACTTAAGGTATTAGCAAGCAGAGTACAGTTTATTAACCATTCTACTGTTTGTCTGGAAGTATTTATAGTAAACTTTTACAATTAATCAAAAGCAGACATTGTAAAAACAAAAATCTGATTTATTGCCAAGCTCATAAATGTCAAGTGTACTGTTATGCAGGCTTTGTATTACTTCAGTTGCAACTTTAAAGAACGTTTTAAGTGATTGGGAAAAGGAAGTTTATTAAAGGCTCAGCAGGTCTTCTCTGCACTCTGCTGTTATTAATGTAAATCATTGCATCGTGTGATAGAGGAACAACATGGCAGGAGAAGTTTTTAATCAGGTTTTCTCTGTGACTACCAATACCTCCAGGAAGAACTTAAAACACAGACCACTGTGTTTCCTCTGGCAAACAAAAGCAAGGAAATCTCAGAAGAGAGAAAGGAGAGTGCAAACCAGCCAGGGTGGCTTTAATTGCTGAAGTTTTCTTTGGGTCACAGCCTGTGATGTTTGTAAGGAAATTCAACTCTCTCACCTCTTTGCCAGTGTCTGTAGCTGGCTTTACCTTCAGTCCAAGATGCTGTGCTTGAGGCAAAGCTGATTTGTGTGCCTTTCTTGGGCAGCACTATTTCATCCCATTAGCTACCACCCTGGGGAAAGCCTGCTGGGGAAGGGAAATCATTCTGGGGCAGGATCTGGGTTCTGTTGGTAGGTGTTGATTGCTGCTGCCACGGTGGGTGCACACCTGGGGGGGACTCAGCCACAGCCACAGCAGGGAAGCCCCTGGCTCTGCCTCAGCTCCTCCCTGGTTCATTTTAATGTTTGATCCATGTGGGTGAGGGCTGGCATCTGCTTTGCAAACTGCTTGGGCACCGGTGGGTTAAAAAGGTCACCGAATAAAAGGACATTGGTTTCTTGTTAGTATGAGCTTAATGAAGTGATGCAGAAAACAGCAGAAAGAAGGGAACAAGTCTTCCTGCATTTCTGTGGCTGTGATTTAAGCAGGGATGATCAGTGATAGCTAGAGGATAAGGAAGTACTGCCATAGCCCCTCTCTGGATGTTTTGGAAACATATCTGAAACTCTCTGAACTCCAGTTGTCTCAGAGTTGTGGATAGAGGATCCTCTTTTAGAGCAAGTATGGGTAGATGAGTCCTTGAGGTTGGTTCTACTCCAGCTGTTGCATGAAATAGAAAGTAAGGTAAGACAGGTAGCTAAGGAAGAAAGAAGAAATATTTGGAATAAAGACAAAGCTATAATATAATAGAATGTTTGATGTTGGAAGGAGTCTTAGAGACCATCCAGTGCCATCCCTGCCATGGGCAGGGGCACCTTCCACTGTCCCAGGCTGCTCCAAGCCCCAAAGTCCAGCCTGGCCTTGGGCACTGCCAGGGATCCAGGGGCAGCCACAGCTGCTCTGGGCACCCTGTGCCAGGGCCTGCCCACCCTCAAACCTCTCCCTAAAATCCCATCTAATCTTACTCTCTTTCACATGTTTGATGCCTATATTACTGTGTGTTATTCTGCTTTGGAAAGCTCCTGATGGTTTGCATTGGAGCATTAAAGAGAATAATCTTCATGGACTGAGAAGCTTCATCACTGAGAGGTGCTGGCTAACCCTGAGAAGTGTTTACTCCTGGGCAGTGCAGGGAACTCAAATTAATGTGAGCAGGACAAATCTAAAAAATACACAATTCAGAGCACTCTTTCCATTGATTAACCCATTAGGAAAAGCTTCTTTTGGCTCAGGGAAGTGAAATGGCTATTTCACAGGGATTTTGCCTGTTGCAGAAAAAATTCTAGCAAATAATACATGTGTTTACTCCTGGGGCTGCCATGAGGAGTGTGCAAGGGATGTCTGACTTCTGCACACCAGGGCACTCCTCCTGCTTGTTATACATACATACTATAATATTGGCTTTTTGCAAATATTAAAATGAATGCTAAATGTATAATGTTAAAGTAGCTCTGCTCTAAAGTCATAGTTTTTATTTCTGTTGTTCACTAAACTTGGACACAGTTGTGAAATAGCTGATATAAGTATGCCTGTGTTAAAATGCCTGCTCAGATGGGATAACATCCAATGAACACATGATGAAGATCCCTGCTATTGATATGCCAGTTCTCAGCACCCACTGCCAGTAGGAAATATGGACCAAAGCCCAAAAACTGGAGGTGACAAGAATGGCCTAAAACCTTGGTTGTTCCACAACCAAGGAAGACGCATGCTCTGAAAAGGCAGGCTGAGGAGGAGCCATGCTAAACAATTCTTGGAGCAGGTAAACTAGTTTGGGGGAAAGTTTTAATATGCATATTTATGAATATCCAACAGGCTGATGCAATAGAAATGGTATATATGATGCAATAGAAATGGGATACAAAGGGTGTTTCCAAAATAGCAGGAGTGCTCTTGGCGGAATGCCAAGCACCCGGCTGTTAAACTCTTTGCTTTATTGTCTTTGTCTCCTATTGTCCTTTATTGAACTTTTACATTTTTACAGGAGACTGAAACTTGTTTTTCACATACTCACAACAGCTCCAGGGCCTCATCAAATGTGTGTCTGGCAGAGCAAGCCTTGCCTCAACCAAGAGGCTCTTTCCCAAGCACACACAGAGCACTTCTTACAAAGCAGCGCTGCCTGAGACTTAAATCTAACCAGTCCTGTGGATCAGATCCATTCCTGGGACACCACTTGGTTGTTTCTGTAATTGGTGAATGCCCTTTGCAGAGTCTGACTTGCCTTGGAGTGATGCTTAATCAGCAGACGGGGATTTGATCCAGCTCACTGACCTGCACACTCAGGGTTTTAATCTCCAAATGGGAAGGTATGAACAAGTTTGGTTTTGGCCTGAAAAAAATAATGTCCTAAAAATTTTGCCTTTTAAAGGTGATATTTGGAAGATTTAATTGCTACTCTGAAATGAAATCATAGAATGGTTGAGGTTGGAAAGGACCTTAAACATCACCTCGTTCCACATTCCCCTGCCAAGGCCACAGCTCCAGTCCTTCCCTCTCTGTGTTCTGCTCCTACAGGGAAATACACCTCAGCTGAATTGTCCTTAGTACTTCTCTTGTGGTGAGAGGGTTTGAAATGGCTGACTGGACCCAAGCTGGGACAAAATTTGTCTTTCAGTCCCTCCGGAAGTCTGCAAGATTTCGTTCAGCATCTGCTTTCATGAGAATTGACCTCAGCTTCTGCGTGGGGCTGGACAGGGGATGTCACACCTAACCCAAACTGGCTGCCAGGAACCTCCTGCCTCTTCCCTGCAGAGCTGCTCAGCACAGCCAAATTACCCACAAAACAAGGAGGCAGCTGGGTTACAGAACTGGAGAAAATGGCTCTGCTTGTCTGAGGTGCTCTGCAATATTTGTCATCTGTGGATAAGCAGCAATCAACAAAACTCACAATAAGCTGTAAGTGCTCTAAATGTCATAATGAGCTCAGGCACTGAAATCTGAATGCCATTTGTGTTGCCCTTTGATAATAATTTGTGATTGCCACTCAAGGAGGCAATCATGTATCCAGCACAGCTAAAAATTAGATGCATAACCCTGGCTTTCCATTCCAGCCTGAGCTGCTGTGAAGTGCACTAAAATCATCTTTGACTGCATTAGTGTTCACATGTTTCACTAAAAGCATCTTTGACTGCATTTGTGTTCATGTTTCACACCCATGTCAGGTACTGCAAGAGAAGGGAACCTTAAACAACAATTTATTTGGGGGCAAGGGGTGTAGATTACAGGTGTTCTTTGCAGAACACTACACATAATGTTCTAGCTCATAAAATATATGCTAGGATGCTAACAACATCTGGTCCCTTTCCTGCCCCTCCTCATATGTTTGGAAGGTCCTGCTAATCCAGCTCTTTTATGTTAAATACCTTTCTGGGAGGTTTTTGGCTTTTTTTTTCCTTCTTCCTTTTTTTACTTATTTATTGCTGACTGTTGAAGTGTTTTGGCTTCATTTTCAGATTGTAACACCTTTTGTTTACCTTCTGCCTCTAGACAGAATTTTTTTTAATATTTCCTTACCGTCAGAATTTCACAAAAGGATGCCCAGCTGTGAGACTCCTTTTCATTGCTTTTTCTCCCTGTGTTTAAATGCCAGTTTAATCACAAATGTATTTTAAAACCGTGTTTAGTGTATTGCAAACCCCTTTTTGATGGTGCTGTACTTCAGTACCTGTTTTGATGTATTTGTGCAAGGCTGTGCTCAGTGTTACAGAGTGAGGAGGCTGTGAACAGGAAGGGGCTGCCCAAGCAGCAGCAGAAAACTGTTGGAAAAGCTAAAGGATTTGCAGAGGGAACAAGCTGCAGGGAATGTGGGATTGTGCCAGGGAGCTGGTGCCTCTCTGAGAGGTCACTGTGGGCAGCTGTCCCCCGTGTCAGGGGGGAGGCTGGACTCAGCCTCTGGGGCCCTGGTTCATCTGAAGGACACAAGGAAATACCAGCAGGAAGGTAAATCCCTCCTGATGCTGAAGTGTTCCCTGGGAGTGAAAAAGGTGACTCTGAATCCCTGAGTTGGATGGATTCCTCTGCAGGAAGGGGGGCAGACAGCTGAGCATTTCCTCAGATCTGTGCCCCACGCCCTGGCACGTGGCAGGAAAATGTCCCAAAAGGCTTCGGAGGCACAACACGAGCTGGGCTCCAGAGGAGTGACACCTCTGCTGTTTGCATTTCAGCAAGAAGGCTTGGTGGCTCATTCCAGCCATCTCAAAAAGTCCACTCCTATCTTTGAAATAACACCTTTGCTCACCATAGTTGCCAGTTTCTCGTTTTTTAGCAGGACTGGGTTTAGGTATTTTAATCACAGATTT
>VZRH01002949.1:394362-430045 GCA_013397555.1 Urocynchramus pylzowi
CCCATTCCCAGCTTTATCCCTGTATTCAAAATTCCCAGTGCCTGTGTGAGGGTGGTTATTTCTGTGCACAGGCAGGTAGAGGTGCATGTTCTTGGTAAGCTGCTGTGGCAGCAAAGTAATGTATCCTAGCATCACTCTTTTTTTTTAGGATACAACATTCCTGACTTGCACTTAGGCTAGGGAAAAGCAAGAAAAAATACTCAGACATTTTGAATTATTGTGTGGGAAAATGAAGTGTTGCCAGAGTGCTGCCCAAAAAAAAAAATCAGTGTGAGAATTAAAAATTGTTACCTTTCCCTGGAGCTTGAATGATGTTTAAATTCTTCTCCAGACTTATGTGCACTGCTGGTTCCTTTTGCTGGAGAAAGTGAGCAGAGATGGATTTTAATGAGGCATTTCTCTTGGTGTGAGTTTGGCAGTTCTAGTCCTGGAAGGGGACTCAAAGAGTCAAAGAGGAGTCAAACATGTAAGTACAAATAGATGTTAAAAAGCTAATGCAAACCTAAATCTGATGGGAGAAGGCTGCTGTGACACAAAATGCACATTGGTTAGTAGGATTTAAATGAAATGGGCAACTTCCAACGTTGGAACCTAAGGGAGGCTGGAAATGGAATTGGGAGGGCAGTGTAAGGAGGAAGAAGGAGGAATTTGTACTTGAGAGTGCAGGTGATGCCTCAGGTTTTAGCTTTTATATTTTTCAGATTCTGTGCTGCTTTAGTGTGCAGTTCTGAGCTTCACATTAGGGGATGGTGAGCTCTCTGCACAGAGCAGGGAGACAAAACAATTCCTGCTCTAGCTGGGGACCAAGGACAAATGATCCAAATCTCAGGCCCAAGAGCACAAACAACGTGGGCTGCAGAGAGAAAAACAAGCAGGATGGGACTGCATAACCTAAAGCTGGAATGGGACAATGAACTCCAAGATGCAAATGGAGCAGAACTGATCCCAGTGAGAGCCCCTGTGACTGGTTGTGCATTTTGGGACCATTTTGGTTCACCTTGGGTGCAGCCCTGGCTGGGCTCTGGTGCTGCCCAAGGTGGATCCATGGAGGCCTTTTCATAAATCCCTACCTTATTCTTTAACTTTGTCTGGCTTCTGCTCTAGGTCAGCCTTCTCAAGGCATCACAGGGATATCTCTGAGAGGAGAGCTGAGGGAGCATGGCCTGTGTCCTGCTGCAGCCTGGAGAAGGGTACTGACAACACAAACAGCCTTGGATGAGAGCACCAGAACTGGGGGATGTGCTCTTGCTTTGGCCAATAAAACTGGGAAGGGGTTGTCACCTTAAGAATGTGGCACAGAAAGTCTTCCTGTGTTTCCCTCAGGCCCAGCAGAGGAATGGGAATTCTCAGAGGATGGAGGGGGTCAGCATCACTGGAGGCTGTTGGGGTTTCCTTGGGCTGGGTGGCACGCTGGTCACTGTCCTGTTTGTCCCTCAGGGGGGACGTGGGGCTGCAGGCTGGTCTCTGGCTGAGTACCATGAGCACAGGAGAGCTGCCCAGAGGGAACCACTGACAAAGGATGTTGGAGCCCTGGTCACTGAGAATTTTGGACTTTCTGTGCTGACAGGCACTGACCCCCAAGAGAACACTGCATTTCACCTGAGGCCATGGAGAAGGCTTCCAAATGGAATGATAGAACTGGGATTGTGGGTGTGGGGTTTGAACAGAAGTGTGTAATATCACAGGGTGGGAAACTTAGGAGTTTAAGGTTTTAGAATATAGTAATATATATATATATATATAAAGCAAGATGGAGGTTTTAGGGAGGAGGCTGGTCCTTCTTCTTTACCTTCTTCTTCACCATTTTCTTCACCTTCTTCTCCATGGGTTTGAGTGGTTTTGTGTAATTGGATAAAAAAGTCCTCATTGCGGGCCAGGGGTGGTTGGTTATTGGGTTAAAAGTAAAAATAATTTAGCTGTAATTTTTTAATTGGGCAGTTCATCCTTAAAAGACCTTCCAGAGAGAGAGATAGGGCTCCATTTTTACATTGTTAGGGTGAAGTGCTGTAGAACTCAGGGTTTGTGAGACTGTGACATAGATAAGAACTAACAAACATGTGAGCCAAACAAGAAATACCATCTCATGATTTAATCCTGACCTTGGCAGAAAAGAAGCAAAAGAATCCACAACAGGAAACTTGCCCAGCAAGGGGAGGTAACAGCAAAATCCTTTAACTACAAAGGCATTGATACCCAGCCCAAACAGTGAGGCAGGGAAAACTGGTACTGAAAAGGTTAAAGTTCATAGACTGAAAGTTCACATGGAGTTATTTCCAGTTTTTAAACAATATTTTATAAATAAATATAAAATAAATATAAAATATTTATTTTATATTTATTTATAAAATAAAAATTTTAAAAAATTAATTTTAATTTTAAAATTAAAAAAATTTTAAACAATTTTTAACAATGTTCTCACCACCTGCACATCCAGCAGAATATTGTCTCTAACAGAGAGAGCTTTTCACACAGGGAAAAACAGTCTTTGGGAAGGCAAAAAGGCAGGGGCTCTTCTGGGTAAGGATAAGGAGAAAAGGATGTTTCAGCATATTGGGAATCACTTTAAAAAGCGTCCTCTGGAGCAGAACTGCTCCTCCTCTCATGAGGGAGAGGACGATTTCCTTTGGAGCATTGCCTTGTTGTTGCAGATTCATTGATTCCTGTCTGATGGATACTGGGTTGGTTAGGTTTTGTTTGGTTTCCTTAATTTCTCCACAGCATAGTTTTTCAGCTTAGGTTTTCCTTAAACTGGCAAATGTGGCCAGTATTTTCAAGTGATTCTGCATCTCAGAGTTCACTTTGCAAAACTTTGAGGAGAAAATTTTGGGCTTTGTGTTTTGTGCTTGTCAGAGCAGCTGTACCCTCTCTGCTCCTCCTAAGGACTGAGAGCAGAGTTTCAAACTCTTGCTAATATAATTCTCTGTAGATTATGGCCATCTATCTTTATTCCATCTAGCAAACACTCTTCTCTGATAAAAGGGGATGTAGTAACATTTGTATTTATGGTCTTGTTCAAAGGAGTGATGTGAGGTTAATTGGAAGGTTAATTAGGAGAGGTTTAATCTAAAGGCAACAAGTCTAATCTCCACTCTCAGATTCATGAGAGCTCTTTCCACTCAGCTTTTCCAATAAATGCAACATTCCTTAGAGATAAACATCTCTGACACAGCAGGCAACTCCATTTATTTCAAGGTGGTACCCAGGAATACTCACCTGGAAATAGAGCAAGGGGCTGTAGCTGCTCTGGCTGTGCTGTGCCAGCCACACAAATTCTTCTTCCACATCATGGAAAAATCAAAAACTTGAGGCATGGCAGTCAAGTGGGGTTTCCTGGCAGGACAGCTGTAGGGAGTGGGGCTTACCTTGCCTTTTTTGGCAACCACAAAACAATTCCCAAGGTCAGCATCAATGTCACTGTCAGGGACTCTATATTTTGTTAATCAATGAGCATGAGAAAGATGAATTGCTTTTAAGATTAACAGCCAATCAGTGCTGTAAGTGGAACAGTCAATGCCTGAAAGAATTGTGTGCCCTTCTCCTCAGCTGAGCTTCACAGAGCCCAGCCCTGCCCTCAGCACCTGTGGCCATTTCTGCAGTCAGGGATTAGGTAATGGAATGGTTCCTTTTTGGCCAAAGTCATAAATATCATTTAAATAGACAGGGGAAAATAGAGAACCTCCTGAAAATAGAGAACAGGGGAAAATAGAGAATAGAGAATAGCTGCTCCCTTCTGCAGGGCTGAGTCTGGAAGCAGTAGGGATGGTCCAGGGAAGTGGTAGGGATGAGTCCAGGAGCTCTTTCCTAGATTTGCTTCTGGCCCTGTCACTTCTCCAGGGCAGAATTAACCTGGTGCTTTTCTCCCACTTATCAGGCTGGCTCCTGTCCCTGCCTCATCTCCCCATCTCAGTTTTTCCCTTCCCTGCTCTTTGTGAGCACAGCAGTGGGGAGGGAAAGATGGGGAGAGAAAAGCAAGCTCCAGAAGTGGCTGGAAGAAGTGAGAAGGTCTTGGCTGATTTGTTTGTTGTGTAGAATTAGAAAGAATAAAATCCTCTTCCAGTTTGGGATTTTTTAAATCCCAGCAGTCTGAGTGCTGTGCTGGGAGGAGTCATCCCAGTGCAGAGGAGGAGGAGGAGGAGGAGGAGGAGGAGGAGGAGGAGCAGGGAGATGACATTTTATTCAAGCATGTGACTGCTGCAGATGCCTAAAGCAGGCAGTAGGGTAAGAAGATGAAAAAGTGCCACTGAGGGCTCTTAAGTCTTCAGTAGGATTCTCTAAGAGTCCACTTAAAGGCAAATGGAGCACTCCAGGAAGGCAGCTGATGGAGGCAAGGAGAAGAGGTTGTTTTTGAAGTGTACCTTCTGTTTTCTACAATAGAGTATTAATTATCTTTTGGTCTTTTAGTTTCAGGAAAAAAAAAATTTCTTAACATATCTGACTGTAGACACATTGTTCTACAGCAAGAGCTTCCACTGCAATCTGGACAATTTCCTTTATATTAAGATTGTTTGAAAAATGCTTATCATGTTTTATGCTTCAGGATTCAACTGGAAGGGATTTCTACCCTTCTCTGTTTTTAAATATTTCCTTCCTGTCATCCTCATCTTCATTTTTGCCTTAACTTACATCAGCATTAAGGTTTTTCACACTTCCCCTTTTCGTGTTTGTACTTAGCAGCTGTATTTATAGCTTTAATTTCTGTCTCCTCCTAAAATTCACCAAGATAGGATGTTTTAGAAGCTTGTTTCTCACAGAGGTCAGGAGGGAGGACGCTGTATCTGCCATTGGTGCCCGACAGCTCTGGGAGGTGTTAATCTGTATTGATGTTTGCTCTGCAGAAGGGAGAGAGCCTGTGGCCTGTCAGGTGAAGTTCCATGGGAAGTGTCAAGTGTGTGAGGAAAGTGCTCCAAGATGCCTCTCCTCATTACAGCAGCAGGGCTGGCACTTGTCCCCTCTCATTAATCAGCAGCTCACTGGTGGGGGAATGCCCTTCCTCCTCTTCCTCCAGGTGAGACTGGAGCCCCCCCAAAATCCCAAGTCCTGTTTTGGGTTTCAGCCCAGGTGAGCTCCTGGCTGCCAGAGCTGTAACCCCTCTCACCTCCTGCCCTGCTCCCACTCAGCTGTCCATGGCAGGCTTGGCTGCAGCCTCTCCCTCTCCTCAGCCTCTCCTCAGCCTCTGTTGGTGTGTGCTTGGGATTATCCCACACCTTTCCACGCTGAGGGCAGAAGCATGGTCTGCTTTCTGTCAAGAGGTAAAGCCAGTGCCTTCTTCTTTCTTCACACTCTGCCCTGGGGACATCAGCAGCCTGCACCAGGCGTTGGAAGGTGAGTGCCACACTCCTGCAATGTCATAAGGGCTGTTTGGATGCTGTGGCAGGACTAAAAGAGCACTTCAGGCAGAGGCAACAGCTCCAGGGGCTCTGGAGTAGCAGCCACCTTGTTTTGCATCAGCTTAGTACAGTCCCATGGCCTTTCTCAGACACGTCTGAGACCAGGAGCCCAGACCAGGAAAAACAGCCTGAAATCTCATCCTGAATGTTTAGGTGGAAGAGTGTGGTCCTTCCCAGCTCCCAGTAAGACTGTGCTGGTCTCAGCATGCCCATTGTTTCCCCTTCCCCTGGAGATCAGATCCTGGCCAGCCTGGTGGCCAGCACCAGCACTGCCAGCAGTGTCAAACCCAGGGATGCTCCAGCCCTTTTAGCCATGAAAAATCTCCTGTTCTGGCTAGGGTTGCTCATCTACTTACTTGTTACATCCCCACCCCTGGTTAGAGGAGTTGTCTCCACAGTAAGTTAATGAATAATGGCCTAAGACATCTTTTCTGGGTTAAGGAGAAAGGGAGATTTCCCACACACACTCTTCTTTCCCAACTGCTCAGACAAAAAGACAAAAAGCTGCTTGGTCAGCCCCAGGTTAAATGCAGGTGGTCATCCACACAGGGATCCCTGGCCCTTTAGTTGGATCTGGTTTTGTCCTTTTCTGGTGTCTCCTTTCCCTTATTTGTGCAATGTTTCTCAGAGAGCAGGGCCTTCCCTCTTTTCATCTTGACCTGTCCCATCCATACCTAGGGCAGGGAGCTGCACAGCAGACTCAGAGGGAATGTTCAGCCCACTCCAGCTGTTCCTGCTGGGCCAAAATGCTGGAGGAGGGAGTTCACTGCTGGCTCAGCTCCAGCCACTGGGGTAACCATGGCCCTGGTGACGTGTGGCAATGGGGATTCCCACGTGGGACTTCTCCTTGGGCCGGGGCACAAACCCCATCTGCCTCCAGCATTAAAAACAAAAGGTCTGAGTATGAGGGGAATTGTTTCCCGCAGCTGTGGTGGCCACAGCAAAGAGCATTTGGGAATGTCCAGGCATTGCCACCACCAGTGACAGGGTGCAGCAAGGCTTGGAATGTGCTGATGTGCAGCTTGGAGCATCAGTGCTCCAGCACAAAAGGATGGGGAAGCAAGGAGAAGAAGAAGGAGGAGAAGAAGTAGAAGCAGCAGAAGAAGCAGCAGCAGAAGAAGCAGAAGAAACAGAAGAAGAAGAAGCAGCAGCAGAAGAAGAAGAAGACTGGCAGCCAGGTGGAAGCCCTGTCCCACAGGTTGGAGGTGTAAACAAGCTATTGTTATTGTTTTGTGATGAGGCACAGCACTCCACATTTTTTGCTTTTAATTTAGCTCCAATACTTGAAGTCTTAGAGCAGTAGTTTGAGGCTGGTTTTGTTTTGAAGGTGGGAGTTTTGAGAAGCACTTGATTCTGAATATCCACATCTCTCTGTGCCCTCTCAGGTGTCATGGCATGCTGAGGCTCCTAACTGCCTTTTTTTCTTGTACATTTAACTCAGACATGAGTTTTGTTTATGAGTAATACTGAAAAATGACCCCACACGCAGACATCTTTGTGGTGACTGATAACAGTGAAAGGACAAATTTCAAGGATCAACAGCCTCTCCAAATTCTCCTTTTGTAACAGACATAACAGCAAAGTAATCATCATTAGAACAGTAATTTTGTTCCAGCAATCCTTAAACTCCTGCTGTGCCACTGTATTGCACTGTACTCTGTGCTGGGCTGATGGAAGGAGAGGGTGATTCTCTTAACTAAGTTTCAGAATAATTGAAGGTCTTTTAAGAGAAAAACTTTGTTTTGATATAAGAATTTCAAAGGTGAATGGAAGCTTCAAAAGAGGCACTGGGAATGCAAAGATAATAGGACTGAGTTCTTAGTGGTGGGTAGCTCTTGACTTCAGATTGTTTCCTGTGAAGATACTGGTTCCTTCTTTCCACACCAAAAATATGTCAAAACAAGAAATTTAATTTGTTCAGTTCTCTTGGATGCCATATGTAGCTGTCGTTTTCATGACTTAATGTATAAACATGAGAAGGCATCTTTGCCATGAAATTATATTAGCAAACACTGCCTTTCTTCAAAGCACTCCTCTGAACACTGGCTGTATCTTTGGAAACCAGAACGACAGAGACCGTGTCACAAACACACAGGCCCTTGTGAAAAACCTTTGGTCTTGTATAATTTCTAGACTGAGCTGTCCTGTAAAGGTGGAAAACTCTGAGGAATGAAAAGGAAACTGTAGAAAAGAAAAAGCCTCCAGCGTTGCTATGGATCCTAGAAGCTTAGCTCCCTGGCAGGCTGCTTGTCTTGCAAGCACTGCTCCTTCACACCCTTTTTGATGAAGGCATTTGTGCAGTTGTAGAAGAGCTGTACCCACAAAGAGGTTTTCTAAGTCATCTCCATGCCAGATCTGCTCAGCTGATTTTATTCCTGAGAGGGAGACAGAAATCCCATCGTCTCCCCAGCATATCTGGTTTAGGATTTTCTGTCTTTGTGGTTAAAAGTATAATGCCAGGATCTTTCTTTCTGACTGTGATGTTCTGTGCCCATTCCTGTTCTGTGCTCCTGTGAAGAATGTCACTGGAGATGTTTTTCTTAATTTTGATGTGCTGAATCTAACCCAACCCAAACACACCTACACTCAAGACAGGCTTTTGGAATGACTTGTGTGTGCCTGGCTATTTGCATAAACCATGAGATAAATGTTTAAAAAAAAGGCTGTAACAAGGACTCCGACAAAGATCCCACTCTCTGCTATTTAACATCTGCATTTTAATGATGTAGAAGTAGAAATCTTTTACTTTATTGAAGATCAGCTGCCTGGTCACACATGAATATGGGACACAGCCAACTATTTTGGCTCTAATTTGTACAGGTTGATCAAAAAATATTGGCATACCTTGATATTTTTAGTATTCCACACAAAGCTTTTCACCATTGGTATTGATTTCAGATTTTTTGCTTGTCTAGGGAATGGGAAGATTAATGAATAAACTCTGTTCTTTCATATTACAGTTGAGTCTAATTAGATGATGGGATTAACTTATGTCAAGCAGCCACTGGAATTGTGTTGCTCTGTCTTTGACAAGGGTATTAAAAGAAACCCCAACAAAAAAAAGCCAATTTTCCTTCACATCCAGGGAGAGAAGGGAGAATGTGTAGCCATGTGTTTTGCTGAGGACAAGAGGAAAATGGTGGTGGGTGGGAAGAATAGGAGGGATGTGGGCAATGAGAGGGGATGTGAGGGAAGGAAGAGGCGTTTGGACACAAGCCACTGTAAACCAGCTGACTTTTCCTTCAACAATCCACGGGTGAGAGACTGGAAGATTTTGGAAGCTCAGTAACAATCACAGAAGTTGTTCAGTCAAGAGAATAATTATGCTTTTAGGGATCAGGACTTCAAGATACTTCTCCATATACTTAAATACTCCTAAACTCTAAAATTCATAAACAGAGGAAAATGCATTTCCTAAAAGCCAAAGCAGACAATGGTATCAGAAATAACACAGAAATAAGTATTTTCCCCTGGAGAGACAGACTTTTCTTCACTTTCAGCATGTTTCCTTTCCTGAAATGTCAGCCTTTATGCAATACTCTGCTACTAGCCCACATATGATCTTTTTTCTCTTATGTTCTTCCAGTTTCAATAAATGCCACAATG
Organism: Urocynchramus pylzowi; assembly: GCA_013397555.1. Classification (NCBI taxonomy): domain Eukaryota; kingdom Metazoa; phylum Chordata; class Aves; order Passeriformes; family Fringillidae; genus Urocynchramus; species Urocynchramus pylzowi. The sequence continues at coordinate 403,356 of VZRH01002949.1, forward strand.
GATCACTTGTGCATTCAACCCAAATGTTTACTTTTTATTACTCTCTTTATTTTTCCTCAGAGTTTATTTTGGTGTATTTAACAAGCAACAGAACAAGAGGAAGCAGCCTCAGGTTGTGCCAGGGGAATTTTACATTGGATATTAGCAAAATTCCTTCATGGAAGGGGCTGCAAAGCACTGGAACAGACTGCCAGAGGCAGTGGTGGAGTCACACCTGGAGGTGTCCAAAAAATACCATGATGTGGGGACATGGTTTGATGGTGGTGCTGAGTTGATGGTTGGACTTGCTGGTTTTAAAGGTCTTTTCCAAATTGAACGATTCTGTGAGTCTGTGGTTTGATGCCTGATCCAAACCCCCTGTGGGCAGCCTCAGGGGCCTTTGCTCCCCAGTGTGAGGGGCAGCTTGCTGGGATGGGTGCTGTGATCCTGGGCCCTTGGGCATCCAGTGCTGTGGCTGCTCCAGCAGCTGCTCCTGCACCAGCCCTGCCCAAAGAGGAGCTGCTGCTCCTGGCCCTGTCATTCCTTCCCTGTTCCTTCACCCTTTCTCCACTGCCCTGACCCCAGCAAATCCACCCCTGGCTTTGTGTCAAGCTAGAGTCGTTTGAAACAATTGCTCTTCTTGTCTTCCAGTTAAAAATCAATTATATCAATGTTGGAGAACTTGAGCTGGTTTTAAAACGCCTTCAGATTGTCTTGATCCAACAACCCTGATGTCATCAGGTCTGCTCCTGGCCAGTGTCAGACAGATGAAAGCCAAAGCAGTGCCTTGCAGCATTCCCAAGTGTCTGCTGCAGCACTGTTGGAGGGGAAATGGCCTTGTAAGAATTGAAAGCAAAATGCTGAGCTGGAAAGACATTACAGCAGCAGTGTCTGTCAGACACCTCTGCTCTGGCCATGGCAACTCATCACATGGGGAAACAAAACCAGCACATTCCTTTGGATCTGCCTGCAGAGGTGTGGGTGTGGCAGGGAATTTAACCACATCTTTTGTCAAATAGGTATTTTTTAAAATATTTTATGCATTGATGGGGAAACCTGCATGAGTGACTCTCCCTACAACCTGTGTTTAGATAAGGTGTCATTATGATGGCTCTGCCCCTACTGCTGAACCTCATGGATATTCCTGTTTCCACCCAGGGAGCTCTGGTTTGGCATGCAGAACTTCACTGCCATAGCAGGGCTTCAGCTCACTGCTGGGAAACTGGCTGGGACAGACAGCCAGGGTAGGAAGTACCAGGACTTTAATGCTGAAATTCTCCTTTGAAACAGCAGGAGAGATGATTAATACCAATCAAAAGCTTTGTGGAAAAAAAACACTGTCAGAATTGGGGGTAAGTTTTCAAGTGATTACAGCATAGATGATAAAAGTACTGTGTGTTTAAAAGGCACTGTGTGGTTAGACTGTTCCAGCACCTGAGACTGAACCACACATGACATCCCTTTAGGAGATCTGTTCCCAGGGCTGTACTCTGTCTGTATTAATCCTCTTGAATAAAGCATGATGGCATTGCTAATAAATATGCAGATGGCAAAAGTGGAGTGCCTTTCAGAGCAGTTTATGCAGCCAGCTGCAGCTCCTGTAGCTTGATCCAGGTGATACTAAATCTGTATCCCTCTGAGGTGGATCTCTTTGAGGAGAGCACACCCAGCTTTTGTACCTGAGGCTGCACCTCCTGGCTGAACAGGACAAAAATTGCAAGGCTGAACTCTGCCAGGCAGTAAAAAAGTAGGAATTATGCTTTGCAGTTAACCTGAAAGTAACGAGTCACAAGTTTTGTTAAGACACTGGACATATGAAAGAAACTTCATGGTAGCTGGTTCTCGATTTCAGATGGAAAAAACCCACAAAGCAGCAAACCTTTCAGTCTAGAAATGTAAGTCCTGAGACAAGGGCAATACTTTAGTGGTGAGGAAAATGAAATACTGCATTATTTTTCATTCTTGTCTAGGGGTAGATTCTCCAGAATTGCTGCTGTTCCTTCAGAACATCAGTCAGAACAGATGCAGGAGGGCTAATCCTGGGTGGGAAAACGAGTTAGATGTGTAGCAAAGTCTCTCCCAACCCTACAGTTCTGTGATGCCACAGATCCTCCAACACTAAAGTGCTACTGATGGCATTTTTTAACAGCAAATACACCTAATTAGATAAGCTAAAACCAGAACAGAACACTTAAAAAGTGGTGTTCAATAAGCCAAACCTTCAAGGCAGCATTTCAAACACATTTATGATGTGCAGAAAATGCCTGAAACTCTTGCAGGATTTTTATTGACTGGCTTTCACTGGACTTCTTGTGCTATTGACAGGATTTCCAGATGACAAACCCGAGTATTTGTCCCGGAGCTGTGTGTCAGCAGTGGGCAAATCACAACAGTTTGAGGAGCTTTGAGACAAACTACCAAAAGAAATGAAAAATGGATACTTTCTCACTGTGAATTCATATTACCTTCAGATCTGACTTCTCCATATTTCTTGTAATTAAAAATTTAAAGCCTAATATTAAATTCCTAAAAAAATCATTAATAAAGCCTATTAAGCGGAGCTGCAGTTTCCCATGAGGTGTTGAGGCGGCCTTTAGTTGATTTTTCCAATTTCATCATTTTGTATCTTTTCCAGATTTGCTGCTTTTAAACTGAGGGGTTTGGGTTTGGTTTGGTTTGGTTTAGTTGTTGTTTGTGTCTCTCTGTGTAGGAGGGGGGTTAATACCACAGCTGAACTTGAGATTTCCAAACATGCTCAAGGAGTCAGCATCAAATATAGCCCAGAGAGTTTCTTGGTATGGACCTTGCAACACCTCACAAACCAGATTTTGTTTTTTCCAACTCTGTGCAAAAACACTGTGATGTAAAGTGACCACTGAAAGCACCCCAGACTCATTTTGTCCTTGTTTCCAGCCAAGGGACTATTTCAGCATCTGGGGTTAGACATCCTCTGGGTGTTTGTGCAGCCACATTCCAGCTCAAGTCAAGTCTCTGGATGCTTAAACAGAGTGGCCAACAGAATCACCAGGAAGAAATAAGTTTAATTGTTGATTTTTATACAATTAAATTAGATTATGGTTCTTCTGGCTTGTGACAGCCATGTTTTATTGCCATGGGTGTGACAAAATGATGGCTCTGAAGTTTTTATCTGCAGCAGAGCTGGAGAGGGTAAGAAAGAGTTTTCCTATCCCACATTCTGCTTCCAAATTGCTACATATGCCCTGGATTTCAAAATGTAGCTTTTTTTTTCTCTCATTTTTCTGTAATTAAATGTGGACAGCAATTTGAGGGAGGGGATTCTGCCCCTGTGCCCCTGAGCTCAGCTGAGAGCCCACCTGCAGAGCTGCCCCAGCCCTGGGGCCAGCACAGGAGGGACCTGGAGCTGCTGGAGAGAGCCCAGGGGAGGCACCAGGATGGGCAGAGGGATGGAGCAGCTCTGCTGGGAGCAAAGGCTGGGAGAGCTGGGGGTGCTCCCCTGGAGAGGAGAAGGCTCCAGGGAGAGCTCAGAGCCCCTGCCAGGGCCTAAAGGGGCTCCAGGAGAGCTGGAGAGGGACTGGGGACAAGGGATGGAGGGACAGGACACAGGGAATGGCTCCCACTGCCAGAGGGCAGGGATGGATGGGATATTGGGAATTAGGAATTGTTCCCTGGGAGGGTGGGCAGGCCCTGGCACAGGGTGCCCAGAGCAGCTGTGGCTGCCCCTGGGTCCCTGGCAGTGCCCAAGGCCAGGCTGGACTTTGGGGTTTGGAGCAGCCTGGGACAGTGGAAGGTGTCCCTGCCCATGGCAGGGGGTGATGAGCCTTAAAAGGTTTCTTCTGACTCTATGATTCTATGAATAACTTCATTAAATTATTTGGGCTTCTACTAAGATTTGCCACAGTCTGACACCTCTGCTCTGCCAGGTCCTCTGAGGCAGACTTGCTGCTCAAAATGCACCTTGCTTTTACTTCATCCTTGGCAACCTCCAGCCCAGGAACAGCAATCCTCAGGAAAAGATCTGAGGGGAGCTGGAGGAGGCTCTTGTGCAAACCTGTTGTGTCTGCTGTTCCAGGTGAAGTGGCTCTGAGGAAGGAAGCAGCTTCCTTCTCTGCTCAGAGATTGTATTCTTTGCTTCTCTTTTTTTTTTGCAAAGCTGGGACTGATGCTTTGCATGCCTCATCTTTTTGCCTGCAGAATGCATTTCTTTTGCCATGAACAAGTGCCAGCTCATAAATGTATGAGAAAGAAACTTATTACTTCAGTTGTATCTGACATACCAGTAGTTCTTTTTCACTCAAATGAAAATAAATCATAATTTTCTTCCTCTTTTCCCTTTGTACATGATCCAGAAATGACGTGCTTGCTTAGATGAATGAAAGGGCTGTCAGCATCCCTGAAATTTGAATTTCAGCTGTATCAAAACACCCTCTTGGTTATGAAGGCATCCAGAATTCAAAAGATTCCGTGGCAGTTTTGCTCTTTCACTCTCTGTAGAGCACCAGAAGTTGGAGAAGTGAAGTTGGAGCCTGGCAGGAGAGCCAGAAGGAACATCCTGGTTCAGGCTGGGCACTTTGGTCCATCCTTCCTATGAAGTGCAGGAGCCCTTAGGAAGGAAGGGGAGATGAGTGGGGAAGGAGATAAATGAAGTGATTTCAGAGGGAAAGAGAGGAGGAAAGGAGCTTTGCAAGACAGGAGGAGCAGCGTGGAGCATCCTAAGGGAAGAACTGCACTGGAGAACAAGGAACTGTTCCACGGGGAAGAGGAAGTGCAGTAACCCAGCAGCAGAGCAGGTTTTGTGTGAAAGCAGTGGGGGATGAGAAGAAAAGAATGGTTCTGCTCATTTGGGAATTGGGACACAGAGAGGTCGGAGAGCACAGCCAAGACCAAAGCAAAGGAACAAGCAGAGGGAGATCTCAAGCCACTCTCAGCTCCTGTGGGATGAATTCAAGTACAAGGGGAGAGATTGCTATGTGTTCTTCAGCAGATGTGTGCTGGGGAGGGAGGAGAGCCCTTCTCAGCAGTTCTGGTGCATTAATGCTGTTGTCTGCTCTTCAGAGACATTTTCTGAGGGTGCCTCAGCTGCTCCTCCAGGCTGAAGAGTCAATTCTGAAGGCTCTTTTCTACATCCTTGGCCTGTATTTGGGTGCCCATATGCTCCCCTTCTTACTGATGAGCTAAGGGAATGAACAGCAGACACTATTCTCTACCTGAGGACATTATTAATCGAATGGAGAAAGTTTAGGGCACTAAAACTCTGCAAATACAGGCTAAGTTTAGTGAATAGTGCAGATGAAAAAGAGGTGACAGGACCAGGCTTAAGGTGGGGATTTTTTTAAAAGGTCATTTGCATTTTGAGATCAACTTAATATTAAAAAAAAAAAAAAGATAAAATAAAGACAAAAACCTGAAGAATCTAAAGGTAGATTATTTGTGTTTAAATTCGTATTCTGAGTCCAGCTGAGCAAGGTGGTTTTTTTTTTGACTATCTATCTAAAAAATAAATACACAAATCCTGTGCCCTTGCAACACTCTTCTCAGGGTGTTATCAAAGCTTCTCCAGATAGAATCCTGCATTCTGGATGTCAGGCATCCTTTTTTGATCTTTTTTTGACTTAATATTTGCCTGTATCATTCTGCTGCTGTTTCCTGTCCTCAGCTCCCCAGGCCATCCACCCCCCCTCTCCTAGCCACTGGTGTTTGCTGTTCCACCCCTGTGTGTGCCATCCTCAAACTTGGCCACTGCTCATTTGGTTTTCCAGCCCCAAGTCCCTCATGATAACACAGACACAACACCCCAGTTCTCTCCTGATGAGAACAGCCTGATGGTCATCCCAACCATCTGCTTGATGGCCAGGGGGATAATTTGCTTTCTAATGAGTCCAGTGACTCACTCTGAAAGTGTGTCCTTGTCTGTTTGGAGTGGGACTCTGCTTTGTGTTGCACTGCAGATCCTTACAATGCTCTGTGAATATTCTTTATGTTCTTCAGGGCTCACTTCAGAAAAAAATGAACCCCATGTGTCTAAAAATTGAGAGGTCCTGTTTTTCGTTTCCTGTCTCCATGCCAATCCAAAAATTTCCCACATAACTGCCTGTTGAATACCCCTAACCATTTCTTTCCTCAGCACTTGCAAAATAGAGTAAAATATCCAATGTGAAGCTTTTTTCTCCCTTTTCTCTTTGTCTTTTTTTCTCCCCCATTTTGTACATGTTGTTCCTACCACATGGATCATTCATGTGTTGCTGCAGTGAAGAACATGGAAATAACATGAAAGGTGTTGATGGGCTTTGTTCCCATTTCCTGACAGGTTGTTCTGATTCAGGATGATAATGGATGAATGATACTCTGGATTATTGATGTAGGGGGAGGCTTTGCTACTCCTGAAGCCAAGGGAAGTAATTCCATTGACCTTTCAGTGCCAGGATTTCACTCTAAGAATTGAATTGAAACTGAGTCTGGGTGTAGAGACTTGGAAATGGCTTTTAGGATTATGTCTGAGTGCCTAGAGTCTCTCCTCAGTGCTAACAGGCAGGGGAAAGACATCCCTGGTGCCAGCAGCATTTTCCAGTGCACTGTCTTCAGTTTCCAGTGCTTTGTCCTCTAGAATCCATGTGGGTGTGTGTCCTATCACTCATTAAATAATTATATATATTTATTTCTCCTGCAGAAGTGTTCTTCACGTGTATGCACATCCACCTTAGCAAATGCTGAAGCTTTTCAGCTCTCAAAGGTATTTTTCTGCCTGGTGAGTTGAGTTGTTGGAAGTAGGAGTTGCTGATGCGCCACTTAAAATATATTTAAACTTGTACAAAGAAGATTATATAAAAGATACTGCTGGATCTGAGAAGAAATTCTTTCTGAAGTAATTTTGAGCTAGTAATTGATGGAGAGCTGGCTTCAATAGCTCTCTTTTCGTGTTTTAGAGTTCAAAAGGAGATTGTGTCATCTCTTTAGCAGGTGTTGCAAGCAACTAAATACTTTGTTTAAATATTTTGTGTAGTTAAGCAAATAAATTTTGAACTGATAGCTTCCATTAACCAACTGATTAGAATATCAAACATGCACCCTGTTTCCAAGAGTCCCAAAATATCCATAACCTAAATTTTGAAGATGTGAGATTTCTTTTCTTTATGTAACTGCGATGAACCTGGAAGATTTGGTGCTGAGCTGGTGATCTGACCATGAAAAAGGTGGAACTTTTCTGTGCTAATGCTAAAATTAAAATTAGAAGATTCCCTTCTCTTTTGCTTTGTTACATTTGGTCATTTCTGCTTTATTGCATCTGTGCAAAACCACATGGCAGTTGTGGTACTCCAAGACATCCCCAGGCATATTTTATTCTGGAAAGATAAAAGTGAAGCTCTTGGCCATTGCCTGAGACTTTACAATTGAGATGTCTCAGTCCTGGCATTAGCAGGTTGAAGAGATTTGGAAAGAAAAGAGTGGGGGAGGATGCTCAATAATGAATATAAAGTATAAGGAAAATGTATTGACAACATTAGCAAATAAATCAAGCACAGATGTAGGAGTTTCTAAATCTGCTCATTAAATATTTACATTTTACACTCTCAAAAATGGAAAATATGTTGACATCTCAATTTATCTTTTTTGAACAAACTGTCATACCTGGCATGGTATAAAATTGATGACAAAGAATAAACTGGTCTGGGAAAGTCAATTACGTTTCTAGAAGGAGTGAAAATGACACAGAAAAAAAAATGTGTGTTTGGAGTCTGGTTTGGCTGGGCTTTATACCTCAACTGCTATGTTTCTATAGGATGATGACAGTTTGTGTTAGAGAACAAAAAGATTCCTGAACCTCTGGAAAGTTCTTCATTGGCATTTCCTGCCCTAACTCCAAAGGATGGGTGTGATGAACATCAGCCAGGAAAGCATCAAGGCCTGGGTTGTTTTTCTCTGCACATGGAAGTGAGCTGCAGGAGATCTTGGTTTGGTATTAGAAAATCATCTTTTTTTTTTTTTTAACAGAAAAAGACAACTGTTCAGATCCTTAAATGCACATAAGGTCACATTAATAAATTGTTCTATATGTGAGAAGGAAAAAAAAAAGAGAGAGAGAGAATGATTTAGACTGTCTGTTTTCATCTTTTTAAAATCATTCTTCTTTGATGCTCACAGTAACCAGACCTCTTCTTCAGCCAGGGTCTCTGTGTCTGCCATGGGATTTCTTTTCCAAATGTGCTGGAAAAGAAAAAAAAAAAAAAACAGTCAATCTGGAAAAAAATTTAGTCACTGTCACTGGAATTTTTGGCCTTGGGTGAAAGTTGAGGGAATGATGTCTCTGAAGTTGGAAGAGGGCTCTGGTTTTATTGCAGGGATTTTGGCTCATGATAAGTGCATATATTCCAGCAGGGTGATGTTTCTAATCAGATTGGTTCTGTATTCACAGTTTCTAAATGGCATTTCTTTTATTTCCCAGGCTGGAGCCACACAGTTTGTGTGAGCTGCCGTGAGACGTGAGGAGGCAGCAGAGCTCTTTGCCCTCTGTGAGTCTGAGCTCTGACATCCCTCACAGGCTTTGCAAAGCCTTGCATTCAGGAGGGAGACCAATCTGATCTTCACTCCTTTTCCACCTGCCACTCTTCCTGCCACAGTGTCACATTTACATCGATTCCAGTATCGACTGACTGAAAACCAGCACCATCAGAGCTGCACCAGGCTCATGCAGGAGAACACAGAAGCATATTCCCAAAAAACCAAAATGCTCACAGGGAAAAGGTGTGCTGTGCAGTAGGGAATATTTCTGAACACTTATCTGTATGCATGTATTAATGATCCAGTGATGGTCATTCTCACTGCAAATCAGTGAGAAAAAGCAGGTAATTAAAATTACTGCCTCTGCAGGGAAAAAGAACAGGCTCAGCTGTAAAGATCTTCATCCACAGACAGGGGCTCAGCTTGGTATTTCGAAGTGAAAGGGCTGGAAGAGGCAGGCAAAGAGCAAGGAGAGAGGGGAAAGCAACTGGAACTCTCAGAAAACAGGAAGAGGAATGAGGATCCTGTGGTGAGGGCTGTGTGCTTGCTTTTTCCCCCTTTCCAGTCTGATTTGCTGTAGTTAGGATGGCCTTTCATTAGGATGGCCTTTCATTAGGACACTCAGCTCTTGCTATTGCAAATGGCTGAAGCACCTGAGATTTTTGAAACTCAGTCTTGTTTGTTGAGCTATGAAGGGTAAGAGCTTGAAAGAAAAGTGAGATGGACAGTACAGGAAGGTTGGAAAAAAATAAGGGCTGCAATGGAGGCTTTTTTAAACCTCCTGTAACAGAAAATTGGCTGCAAAAAAGATGTAAATAGACAGTAACATTGTTAACAAAAAGGGAAAATGCCTCTGGATGAGATTTTAAAGGGGAGGGTGAGAATTCACTAGAAATGTGTAAATTAAGAGCTGAGAACAAGTAGAAGGAGGTGTATTTTTGGGACAGCTGGTCAATTTAAGATGAAGATGGTCTAGCTGGACATGCTACCCCAGCTATACACCAAAGCCTAGGTTTAAAGTATTAAAAATCTTCCCTCATGAAGCTGTATAACAGAATAGAGCTCCTTTCAGGGCAATGTGGCAGGTGGGGTTCACTGGGGTGGGCTGAATCATTTGGCTCTTGTGCTGAGTTAGACCAGTCTGAAGCACAGCTTTAAGGATTTCAGAAGGGGCATGAATGATCTGAATCACTGCTTTTCCCCATGCCAGGCCTGGATGTGTAAGGGAAGAAGCAGGGTGGGCATGTCCAGAAGGTGTTACTGAGGGGTCAGCTCATTTTCTGAGCAGGCTTGAGAGGAAGGAGCCTAGCAGAAATATCTCTTGATGTCAGATTCTTGGCTTGTCCCTGAGAGAGGAGAAGGATGGAGGGCACTGTGGGTTAACAGAAAGGAGAATACTCCCCCAGGTCCTTGATGTCCCTCAGCTCCTTCCCCTGGAGCAGTGGGGAGAGCAGGGGGGGGATATGGGCAGTGAGAATGGATGTGTTTTATGGAGATGGGATGAACAAGGGGATGAACACTGCCTGCTGCTGAGTGTTCTGAGGAAACCATGGCTTCTCAAACAGGGGTTAGCACAGGCAGGAGCTGGTGAGTCAGGCTCAAAAGTGTGGCTTCAGCAAACACAGAACCTAAAGATTCATCATCTGTCCTGCTGATTCTGGCACATATTTGGCTGACTGGTTCAGCCCCACTAATACAGACTTCACCTGTCCTCCCACACACCTGGGCAGGATGTTTTGCTCCCTGAGTGCTGTCACTCGCTGGCCCAAAGCCCTGCTCTGGTGAGACAGGCTGTGTGTCACCTCTGAGAGAAACATCTTCAGTCAATGACAGCTCTGGGTTCTAAAGCAGTAATAACCACACAGCTTCAACTGGTGCAGGCCTGAAATGTCTCAGCCTGGGATCTCAGGCTGCTTCGTATCTGCACAGAAATTACTGCTGGGAAGGAAAATACTAATTTATCAAGCACTGAAGAGCAAGCAAAAAGAATGAAATAAGCTCACCTCTCCTTGTTTTCAGGCTTAGACTTAATAATGACACTGAGATTCTTGACCTTCTAACTGTGAGCAGTTATAATAGGTACAGCAAATTAAAAATTGTAATGTTTAGATGAGTGAAAATGAGTATTTTCTTCATTAATTTGAGAACTGCTCTAAGGAAATCTGTACCTTGTTGGCACATTAGTGCTTGGGCTCACTTTCATTAATGAAAAAATATTTCCATCATGATTTTAAAAGGGGTTTTGCCAGGTTTTTAAAAAGAAAATGGGATCTCAAGCCAGGATTATATGTTGCAATCTTACAGGAACTGATCACCCCTACAGCACTATCCCTCTTTAATCCCAGGAAACAGAAAAAGCAGCATAAAGAAGTGATTTGGAAATGCAAAATTCTTACACCTTTTGGAGAGATGAATTCCCATTTCAGCACAGGGGCGACTCTACCTTGGCTCTGCTGCTGATGAGAATGGCTGGAATGGGGACCCCTTCCATCTGAAACTGTGTCAAGGTAAAGAGGAGAACCTAAAATTCACAGATATCCATTAAACAGAGAGCAAATGGTACCCCAGGGAGCTGGGCCCTGCCAGGGAAAGGAGGAGCTGCCTTGATTGGGTCATTATTCCCCAAACTCTTTGTCCTAAGGAATATTTTGTTCTGTGTGGGTGAGGAGGGGTATGGTGGAGGGAGAAGTGTGTTTGCTGAGGATTCTTTTTCATGGTTTGTTTTTCTTTAGCAGTAAATTAAAATCCTTGAAATTCACCATAAGCAGACTTTTCCAAAGGATGTAAATGCTGGTGGTTTCATTGGAGAATCCAAGCCAGGTCTTTGGGAGGTACAAGCTGAGAAGTCTAACTAGACATATTTTTTCCCTTGTTGGCTTTCTCAGGAGAATGAATTAGTTTAGTGACATTTTCCAGTCTTCCTTCATCTTTATCAGAGGAATGGATTGGCTATTCCTACTTCAGTAGATTTTCCTGGAGTACATTTCCAGTCCTCGCTGTCCCTTCCCTTGCCTCACCCATGGCTGGTGAGTTGTAATGGGGGAGCTGAAAGGGTGAATGCAGAATTTTGAAAAGGTCAGAACAACCCTACAGAGCCCTGTGGTTCAGGCACGAGGTGGGGATTAACATTCAGATACCTTCCACTGCAGCAAAAACTGAAATATGGGATGAAAACAACCCCTCCATGTGTCAAGGATTGCAAGTGGGGAAGGGGAATAAACCCTTGGCCTGTTCCTGTAGCTGTTTTCACATTTCAATAACTTTGTGCTTGTCTTATATGACAAGGTCCTATTTAGTGGTTGTTAGTAACTTTTATTTTGCTATTTAATGTCTGAATTCTATTCTCAGAGCCTGTGATCAAAAATCAAACTGTAAATTGAGGTAATTGATTTGGGGTTTTTGTTGGATATTTCTTTTTCAAATTGCTGACTGCACCAGAAAAAAAACCTCTGAATTTTATATTCCTAACAACTACCCAGCCTTTGTTTTCCTTCTCTTCCCCTTCGCCTACAGAAAAACGTGAAGAATCATTTTAGTGGGGTTGCTTTTGATGTACCTAGCCTTCAAAAATGAAATACACTTCCATTTCAAAATTTCTAACTGAAACTTTCTTGGGACATGCTTGAAATTGGAAAACTAAAATATTTTGCTTATTTCAGATTTTTTTTGAGTTTGGTTGTGTCGTGGTAACAGGCCCCCAGCCGGGCAATAATTAGCATTGACTCCATCATTTAAAGAAGGTTGATCAATCTCTTTATTATCTATTATTCTACATATTATTTTTATTAAGAAACCCACTGCTTTTATGGACAGTTGCAATACACCTGGACATAATTGGTCCTCCAATCTAAATGCTCTCACTATTGGCTAATTAAGAATCTACCCTTTGGTAAACAAATCTCCATAACACATTCCACATGTTCACAACACCAGGTGCAGCAAGTGAAGATAAGAATTGTTTCTCATTCTTTTCTCTGATCTTCTCACAGCCTTCCCCAAAAGGAAAAAGTTAGGTGTTGCTCTCTGTGGCCAGAGAGCTGCTGCCACATGGTTGTTTTTTGGTTTTTTGGGTTGTTTTTTTTGGGTTTTTTTTGGGGTTTTTTTTGGGTTTTTTTGTTTGTTTGTTTGTTTGTTTGTTTGTTTTTTGTTTTGTTTTGGTTTTTTGTTGTTGTTTTATTATTTTCTGAAATATAAAATATTCCCAGATACTTTTGATCCACATGAACTTGCTTTTCTGGGGCCTGAAAGGCTTGTTCTGGGCTCTGTCTTTGTTTGGGCCTGGGCTTTGTGATGTCCACAAAGCTTAGGCAGGTGCTGTGCTCATGTGCACCAGGTGTTTATTGTGTCCAGGTAGCCTTGGGAACATGAAGTCCCTGGATGGGGGACCTCAGTGACATGTTGAGCCTCATTAGAATAAGTCCTCCATAGAATAATTCCTGTTCCAGCTCATCCAAGTCATTATCTCCTTAAGTCTGTAACAGTCACTGCTGTGGTTGATCCCATATTTTATTTTAAAAACCCAAACTGTTTTACCATGTCTGACTTGGTCAGTGCAACTTTAATTAAAGCCTTCCACCAGCTGGAATCTTGTTCAGCCACGTGACCCTTTTCCATTCATTGGGATTTCTCAGTTCAATCCCACCAAGTGGGATGGAATTCCCCAGGCTTTTGCTCTCTGGTGAGGCAGTGGATGGGGCAGGAGCACAAGTGGCAGGGTTTTCCACCGGGCTTTCTCTGCAAGTGAAGTGTTAATTTTCACTGGAGACTTCTGCAGAGCCTTGGGAGGTGCATCCCTCATGGCTCATCTACAGCTCTCTCAGATCCTTATTTTAAAACTCTCTGAGGCTGGGCTTTGTGTTGGTGACAGCTTGCAAAGCTGGGGAGCAGAATGAGCTGTTGTTTAGGATAAATAGGAAACATTATTTATACATAGGAAGGAATCAAGCTGACAACTAGAACAGCATGAAGAAACTCAAGAAAGGCACTTTTAATAAATGAGCATTGGATTAACCTGTTCCAGCTGAATGAAGTAAAGCAGGAGACACCTTAGTGCTGCTTTTCTGTGGGAGCAAAGATTCTGCCCCTCTTCCTATACCTGAACTCTTAAAACACAACCAGGTTAGGTCACAAATCTCTGGATTTAGCACTCTACACTGAGCAAATATGACAGCTGGAGGCTTTCTGTGCATGCTAGGTCAGTTCAGCAGGACTTTGCAGAGTGCAGGGGGTCCTGGTGTCCTCATGCCTTGAGAATCAGCAGAATCCCAGGAGAGTTTGGGTTGGATGGGATCTTAAAGCTCACTCTGCTCCAACGCCCTGGGCAGGGACACCTTCCACTGTCCCAGGCTGCTCCAAGCCCCAGAGTCCAGCCTGGCCTTGGGCACTGCCAGGGATCCAGGGGCAGCCCCAGCTGCTCTGGGAATTCCTTTGCAGGGCCTGCCCACCCTCCCAGGGAACAATTCCTCCCCAATATCCCATCCATCCCTGCCCTCTGGCACTGGGAAGCCATTCCCCTTATCCTGGCACTCCAGGCCCTTGTCCAAAATCTCTCTCCATCTTTCTTGTCAGCCCCTTCAGGCCCTGGAAGGTCACCATTAGGCCACCCTCAGCTTGGTGTCTCCTGCAAAGCTGCTGAGGGTGCACTGGCTCCCTTCAGCTGTTAATGAAGTTGTTAAACACCACTGGTCCCAGTACAGAGCCCTGGGGGCCTCCAGTGGCCACTGACACCCCTCAGGACCCCGAGCCATCGGCCACGACCCTCTGGCTGGGACTGTGCCACCACCCCCCCATCCTTCCAGCAGTCCACCATCACATCCAGCTGTCTGCAGCCCAGGGAGCAGGATGTTGTGGGGACCCGTGTCAGGGCTTTACAGAATTCCAGACAAACGAGCTCTGTGGCCCTTCCCTTGTCACTGAAGGGGTCTCTCCACCAGAGAAGGCCACGGGGGCAGTCTGCAGGGTTTTCCCTCGGGGAGGCCGGGCTGGCTGTCCCAAATCACCTCCCTGAGCTCTGTGAGCCTCAGCAGAGCTTCCAGGAGGGAAGCTGGATCTTCCCCGGATCTTCCCAGCGCACAGGGGAGGCTGACAGGGCAGTGCTTCCCTTTCCACCCTTTTTAGAGATAAGAACAATGTTTCCCTTTTTCCAGTTTCTGGGAAAATCTCAAGCAGAGGGGGACAAGGCTGACTTTCCCCTTGAGTAAATGTAAAAAGAGATTGTTTTCACCCAGCCAGTCAGTCAGCAAAAGGAAAATAATTTGAACTGGGGAAATGGACAGTTTGAATGGGTTTTTGCTTCTGCCCATGTAAGAAAATGTTATTGTCTCACAGGGAAAGCAGAGTTAGGAATGTCTGCAAAGACAGCTGAAATAAAAGTGTCAGTCTGAGGCTCATAACAAAGCCTCTTATCCCTGCAGCATCTTTTCAGTTAACAGTGTTTAGTGTTTTAAGGTCAGCAAATTTAAATTACATCAGATATTCAGTTTGCGTCTTTTAATTGGCTATCTTGATTTATGATCTTGGTGGAGAACCCTGACCTCCTTTTCACAGAATAATAATGAGACCTGTCCTAAAATATTGCCATTAAATTACCTTTTAGTTACTTACTGAAACCTGTCCAACTTGGGCATTACCTTTATAGCAAAGCATTGCTTTAAATACTGTAACAGTGAAATTTCTGAAGTAGCTGTAACAGCAACTTTTTCTTTCTTTATTGGAAAGTTCTCTGTTCTGTGCTATTATTAACTTATTTCTATGACGAAAATTATGCAAATTGGGTTTTTTACTCAAGTTCTTCAATATGTTTGTGTCAAGGTTAAGATTTTATAAGCATTTAATTGATTTTGACTGATTTGCCAGGATAAAGAGGAGCATAACTAAGAGGAGCTGGTGAGTGTGCCTGAGAGTACAGAAACGAAGAGGATGTTATGTGAAACTGTTTAATCTGAGACACTGTTCACCTGTTCTTTGAAAACAATCCTGGGAAGGAGCACATGTGAACAATTTTAGTGGGTATGTGTTAATTAGAGATAAGACATCTGTTTGAGTTTGTGTCACTAATGAATGGCTCACAATATTTATTCTGCTTCTGGAACATTTTGTTCTCTTAGAAGGAAATTACCTCAGAAATGTAAATTGTAGATAATAGATCATCAGTTATCTCCCAATAAGACTTATCAGCACCACCTGGCATTGGCTTTACCACCTCACCTGGTTTAAATCTCTCCTCTGACTCCCTTCCCATAATAAAACACAAGGGTTTTTTTTTTGTTTGTTTGTTTTTTTTGGGCTGGTTTATTTTTTGGTGGGTTTTTTTTGGGTTTTTTTGGGTTTTTTTTTTTGTTTTTGTTTTTGTTGGTTTTGTTTTGTTTTGGTTTGGGTTTTTTTTGTTTTGTTTTTGGTTTGTTTTTGTTTTTGGTGGGTTTTTTTGTTTTGTTTTTGTTTTTTGGTTTTTTTTTTGTTTTACTGGTCTGAGCCACTGGCATGAGGCATTCTGTAGTGTCCCATCCTGAGATCACTGTTCAGAATTTTACTGTGCCCATACTGTTTGCCTTAATCATCTGATCCCACCCCACACATTTCACACCATCACTTCCATGTCTTTTTTTATAAGTAGCTGCTTTGGGAGTGTGAATTTCTGTCCTACAACATCCTTGTTCCATGTCATTCACTCTCTAGTTCATAGTCCCCCTTTAAAACTTGTCTCTGATGTCTGCAATCCATTGTTATCCAGCCTTGGGGCCAGTTTGAACATGGGGAGCAGTAAAAATAGTCATACTTATTGTCTCCTTGCTACATACCTCTGTCTCCTCCTTTAATTTGCTTACAGACTTGTTATAATGATGGAGTTTGATTTCAAAAGCCCCTAGTCTGTTTCTTTTTATTTGTTTTTACAGAACCTTCTGTAGCACTCTTTTGTGGTTATTAATGGGAACCCTGAATCAGATTTTATAACTGTTGGGATGTCAAGTCTTGAATTTTGAGCCAGGTAGGTGAACTCTGCTGGGAGGAAGAGTGGGCAAGGAAAACAAAGGTTCTGGGGGGGTTTATGTGGCTCAGATGTGCTGTGGAATTGGATGTTCCCTTCACCCAACCAGTCCTTTCCAGGACATTGGGGGGACTGTATTATTTACTGCTGTTTAATTAATCTCCACTGATGATCTGGATAAGGAATTGAGGGCACCCTCAGTCAGTTTGTGAAGGACCCCAAGCCAGGTGGGAGTGTGGCTGTGCTGGGACAGAAGCTCTGCAGAGGGATCAGGCCAGGTGGGAGTGTGGCTGTGCTGGGACAGAAGCTCTGCAGAGGGATCAGGCCAGGTGGATCCATGGGCTGAGGTCCAGCAAGGCCCAGTGCTGGCTCCTGCCCTGGGGCCAGCCCAGGCCCTGCAGCTCCAGGCTGGGCAGAGGGGCTGCAAAGGGCCCCTGGGGAAAGGCCCTGGGGGCTGTGCCAGGGCTGGGCAGGAGCCCAGGGGGGGCAGGGGGGCACCAGGCCAATGGCCCCTGGGCTGTGCCAGCCATGGGGTGGCCACAGAGCCAGGGCAGGGCCTGTCCCCCGGGCTGGCCCTGCTGGGGGACCTCCAGGGCTGGGTCCTGATCTGGGCCCCAATCCAGGAAGGGCATGGAGATGAGGAAAGGGCTTCTGGACTCACTCAACACCCTGCTTCAAGACTGTCAGCCCTGCAGGAGGGAGCACAGCAGGAGCTGTTCAGCTACATGAGGCCCTACATTTTCACACCCTCCTCAATCCCAAATGCATTTTTGCCTTATAGTTAATTGAGCAGAGTGGGTTTGGTTTCACTCACACCATTTAGGGATCTGCCCATGCAATACATTCTGACCAGCAGGATTCATACAGATTTGTTTCTGTGTTGACACACCTTTCAGGCACTGTCTGGTGAGAACTGGGCTTTCTGTCCCTTGGCACTGACAGACTAATTTGTCACATGTGTTGTGAGACAGCCAGTAAGGAAGGGATATCCTTCTGTAAGACTGGAATAATGCAGCAGTTATAAAGCTGCTACAGCTGTGACACTTGACCAGCACATAACAAATTCAGTGTTCACAGGGCCTTCATTAGCCAACCAGAGACTTGCTTATCGGCAACTGTTTATTTTGGGTAACGGTATTTGAACTTGGGTAACAGTTTTGCTTATGTAATCAAGGGAAGTTTCTAGGTTTCTTTTGCTGGAAACACATTCCTTGTGGTTAACACAGAGGGAGGGAGCGTGGAACTCGTTAGCAAAACTTGTCTGTATCGAATCCATTGTGAGTGCCAAAGCTTTCACTCTGTTGTTTTGCTTTGGGAAGGCTGAGAAGTGTAAATACCTTTTCTAGAGCTCATTGAGGGTTTAGCTGTGCCTTGAACACGTACTGAATGCCCATCCCTTTTCCTGGCTTTGTGCCATGGCTGGAGCTCTGTGCCTGGGCTCTTCTGAGCTAGCCCATCCAGGGAGCTTTGGCCTGGTTTCCTGGTGAGTCACAGCGTTTGGGTGAGATCAAAACTAGATCAAGGCAAACACAAGATGATCAAGTGTAAGTGTTCTGTCATGGCAACAGTTGAGAAGCTGTATTTAAACTGTGAGGCAGAAGGATATTTTAAAGTTTGAAGGTGACCAAGGAGTGTCAACCTGCTTGTTTAGAGAGAAAAAAAGCTCTGTCATCCACCCATCTTTTGACAGATGTAAGTTTAACACACTTCTCCCTAGCAGAGCTTGAGCAATGGCAAGGGGTTTCTTCCACCTTCCCCTACTGATTGAGAACTTATTGCTTTCATCAGAACTTTTTTTTTCCCATCCTGTGAGTGCAGGTTAAAGATGGGTGTGTGTGAAATGGCAGTTCCTGTGCTCTCAGCCACAACTCTACCCCGTGTCTGGTTTTACACTCAAGATGAAAGGCTTTTAAAATTGACTCTGGCTTATCATTTGCTTGCTAATGCAGTTGTCCTTAAATTTTATGTGTGACCTTAATCTCCAGGAGAAGATTCACAGACAATTTTCAGGGTTGCTCAAATGTTTCTGCTCTGTTCACTACATCCACCTCTGTGAAACACCAATAAACTCCAGAGGAGTTCCACACTGATTACTGAAAGTTCTGCAGTACAGGCTTTCTCTTCTAAAAATTACCTCTGTTCAGGTTTTAAGGAAAAATATAACATCACTTTGAGCTGTTGTATATAATAAAATTAATAGTTGATGTATTTCGTCTATCACCTAGTGAATTACAAGGTTTTAATTTTGCCACATGGAGATGCAGCTGATACTTTTCCCAGCTGCTGCACAGGCTGTAGTACAGGAGTCCTAAAGTCCTGACATTTACAAGCTGAAAAGGATTTACACATTTAACAAAAGTTTTAGCACTGTGAAAAGTGTTTGGCAACACTGTACAAGTTAACCTGTGCCCTTTAACGTTACTGCCTTCCAGGAGCTGCCAGTGCTAAGTGATTAAACAATAAATCATAACACACAGAGACAACAGCAATCCCTGGAACCATCTGTAAGTGACAGACTTCTGGAATGCTCTTGTATTCCCTGGACACAGTTTGTTCTTTAGGATGGTTCATCAACAATTTCCTGATGAAATATCTTACCTCTAGTGAGGGAGGGTTTGTTTTTGGGAGGAAGGTTGTAATTTGGAAGTTCATGTTCCCACATGAACAGAAGAGCTGTAACTTGAGTTTCCTTGAGGTTGATAGCACAGTTAAGGACAGAGTTCCAACGAAAAGGAAGAAGCTGTCCTGAATTCTGGAATGTTCTTCTCATTGACAGAAATGAGCATCCCATCTGAAAATAACAGTTTTTAGTATTTCTATGTGATGCAAGCATGTGCTGATTACCTCTGGAAGAAATCTGTGTAAGTTCCTTCTCTTGTGTGATTTTGTGGATTTTCAGCCAGAAGTATAGAACTCTGTGAAATTGAAATTTGATAGTTCTTTTAGGCAGTAGGATGTAAGGGTTATTGCAGGTTTTCATAGGAAGTTATTTATTTGCACTAAGTTTTTTTGAAAAACAAAATAAAAAACCCCACCAGATGGCCTTAGCCAGGTTTGTGGGGGCACAGAGAGATTGACAGGATTCCTTTGGAGTGAGTCCTGAAAGACAAAGGAGTCCAGGAAGGCTGGATGTGCTTTAAAAAGGAATTGTTAAATATTTGGGAGCAGGCTGTCCCCATGTGTAGAAAGACTAATTATCAGGGGAAAAGACCAGCCTGGGTAAACCTGGGCTGGAACTTAGGGAAAAAAGAGACTCTGGAATGAGGGTCAGGCAACTTGGGAGGACCATAAGGATGTTGGAAGGTCATATAGGGAGAAGATTAGAAGGGTCAAAACCAAACTAGAACTTGATTTGGCCTGCAGTTAAAAAGAACAAAAAAAGCTTCTATAAATGCCTTGACAGCAAAAGCAGGGTCAGGGAGAGCCTTGCTCCTTTGATGAGTGCAGAGGGGAGTGCAGTGACAGCAGATGAGCAAAAGGCAGAGGTAAATAAATGCCTTATTTACCTCAGTCTTCAATATCAGGACCACTTGTCCTCAGGTGTTACCATTGAGTCAGGGATGACACAGAGACCTATCAGAAGGTATAAACACCATTTTGGTGTTTATTGAGATGTTTTCTTTCAGAGCCTTGTTTGATACAGGTGGACCTGATCAGTCATTTAATCAATACATTTCACATGATTGGCTAATTAAGAAACCACCCTTTGGTAAACATATCTCCATAACACATTCCACATGCTCACAAACACCAGGTGCAGCAACTTAAGACAAGAATTGTTTATAATTCTTTTCTCTGAGCTTCTCACAGCTTTTCCCAGAAGGATGCCTGGGAAACTATCTGTTTCTCAGCATCCACACTCAGCATCCCCAGCCCCCAGGAGGTTAGTGACAGGGAGCTGAGTGTATCCCAAAATCCAGGAGATGGTAGGTGACCTGCTCTGCCAATCACTCACAAATCCATGGGCCCTGATGGTCAACAGCAGCTGGACATGAGCCAAGTGTGCCCAGGAGGCCAAGAAGGCCCAAAGCATCTTGACCTGTATCAGGAATAGTGTGGCCAGCAGGAGCAGGGCAGTGACCGTCCCCCTGTGCTGGGCACTGCTGAGGCCACTCCTGGAATGCTGCACCCAGNAGTGTGCCCAGGAGGCCCAGAAGGCCCAGAGCATCTTGACCTGTATCAGGAATAGTGTGGCCAGCAGGAGCAGGGCAGTGACCGTCCCCCTGTGCTGGGCACTGCTGAGGCCACTCCTGGAATGCTGCACCCAGGTCTGGGCCCCTCACTTTAGAAGGGACATTGAGGTTCTGGCTGTGTCCAGTGAAGGGCAGCAAAGCTCATGAAGGGTCTAGAAAGCCACTCTGGTGGGTGGCTGAGGGAGCTGTGTGGTCTGGAGAAGAGGAGGCTCGGGGCACTTCATCATCTCCAAACTCCCTGACAGGAGGGTGCAGGGAGGTGGGGCTGTCTCTTCTGCTGTGCCTTCTGTGAGAGGAACAGAGGAAATGGCCTCAAGCTGAGACAGGGGGGATTCAGATTAGGTGTTAAAAAACCCAATTTTCTCTGTTTGGGTTGTCAGGCACTGGAAGGGGCTGTCCAGGGAAGTGCTGGAGTCACCACTCCTGGAGATGTCCGAGAGGTGTCTTTGATCTCTGGGTGGGTGATGTGGTTTAGGGGTCTGCTGGCAGTGCTGGGCTGATGGCTGGACTGCATGATCTGGAAGGTCTCTTCCAACCTTGATGACTGTATGATTCTGTGATTGTAATGGCAATTAAAAAACTTCTCTAGGATTTCTTTCTGGACAATACACTGGGCTCTGGAGCATTGCTTGTCTCTCTGAGCTTGCACAAGATCCCCTCCTTCCAGTGTCCCACACCCACCTCTCTGCCTCAGCACCCCACCTGTGCCACAGTGTACCCTGTTATCTCTCTGCCCACCAAAGTCTTTCATGAAAGGTTTTCTGGAAGATTTCCTGGATCCTTTTGCTGGAAATGTGTGTAGAAATTGCATGTGGCTATCTCTGCACCACCACCCCTGCATGCTTCTGCTGTTTATAGTGAGGGATGTGGGTGGGTGGCAGGCAAAAGGAACACACAGGAAAATAATTTACTCTTGTTTGAAACACTGAATGTTTAACCTCACAAAAAGTGCCCAAATTCTGCCCGTGGGAGATGTTGTAGTCCCATCTGCCAAAATATGTTTGTTCTTTATCATTTCTCAAAGGAGGGTTTTGACTGCCAAAAACCCATCTGATCTAAGTTTTCTGATACTGGTTGACATTACTGTAATAAAAATTAACTTTGTCTAATTTTGCTGCTTGGGAAGCAAATTGCCAAACGAGCTTCAAATAAGCAAGTATATATTTAGTAAATTATCCTTAAAATAATTCATTTTTATTGGAAATGCCTTATTACTGATGCTGAAGAATTCTTTATTGAACTGTTTCTATTCTCTGAGAATCAATATATGCTTGTCCATGATAATGGTACATGTGTATAGTCATTTAGAATTGCAGTCATTAGCCAGGTACTCCACTGCTTCTATTACAGCAAATTGAAAATTTTTACTTTTTAAAGGAAAAAATATAATTATTATGATATGTTATGGTAATGATTAGACTAAAAGATGTTAGAATAATTCACTGCACAGTACAGGAGCTACAACTATCAGCATAGTGCACTATTGTTTAGACAGTATTGACATAATGATATTAAAGCCAACAAAAACAATTATTAGGTGGAGATTGATGTCACTCACCCAGACCTAGGACTGTGGGCACACCTCTTTGGCTCAGCCTGCAGGAATAACCTTGAGAGGTATCCTCACTCTGGGGAGGAATTCCACACCTAATAATAATTCCACACCTAATAATAACCCAGGAAGGGGTTTATTAGAAGATTAAAAGGTGGGTCTGGGTTTCTGCAGTCTAAAGAAACCTTCTGTCAGTCAGGGGTCCCCAGGCCAGCTGTGTCAGCCAGCAGATTTTAGATAACTGATCAGTTATCTAAATCACTTCTTTGTTCCTTTATCAGCTCTGCCACATCTTCAGCTCACTATCAGGATGTTTAACTTGGGGCTTGATGAGTCAGGCTGCTTTCAGCTTTATTCATCCCAAACCCAGGATGCTGTCCCCTTCTCCATCTGCAGCTCTGAAAATGGAGCATTGCTGGAGTTGTTCTGCCCCCACTCCAGGCAGAGCAGTTCTGGAGTTTAACAGGAGTGGGGCCAGTGCCTGAAAATTGCCATTGAACGTGTGTGTTGTTTTTAGGCAGATTTCCTGTATTTTATAGGTGGCCAAGCCTTGCTCCTGCCAGGATTTAGCTGTAGGGAATTCCTAGGCTGGGCATTGCAGGGGTTCTTGGCTGAGCCACTTCCACCAGCTGAGCTGGAGTTATGGCACTGCTGGATAAGGGCAAGAGTTTTGTAGAGGCAGAGGGAACTTCTGTGGCCAAAACTTGAGAAGGAAAATTGCAGAATGAGCAGATGTGAACTCAGTTTCCAGGTGTGCATGTGGCACGTTCAGTCTGACTGACCAGACCAAACATGTGACAGCCCAGGTCTGCACACAAGACAGCTGCACCTCTCAAATTTGGTTTTTATTTTTAATTTGACCAAAGTTAAAATGGAGTTGTTGGGAAGAAAATGAAGGAGATGCAGAAGTGTTTAAAATGCAGTATATATCTGACAGACTTTTTAATGTATTATTTGCTATTATTTCCCTGTTACTGAAAAAGGCTTCCTGATAGATGTTTCAGTAAGATCTATTGCAATAAAGAGAACAAAGATAATTTTTCAGGCAAATACCAGTAAAATATCTAGTGAGTATCAGCAAAGCTTGCATTAGGTTAATGGCATATTTGAATTTTCTTTGTTTTTTCATATTTCATATCAAACTGCAAAATGAGCTCAATGCATTACAGCAATATCAGCTGGTTTGCATTAGCCAAACCCACTGGGGGAAAAAAATTGAAGTTTGATTTGTTCAATTTAAAATGAGACTTCTAAAAACCACAAAAGAACATATGAACCACTTCTGGAGGCGGAAAAAATCTAAAGTAATGCTTAAATTTTTTATATTGAAATCAAAATAAAGATTCCCAAGAAACTGGAGTGGACAGAAGAAATACAGCTCATGCTACATTTGAAGAAAAAAATAATTTTATGAGACCTTTTTTTTTTTTTTTTTTTAAATTACTTTAAAACTCCACACTATCTGGCCAACCTGTCAACCTGTCTTCATTTCAAGTGCACAGCAAATAATACTGAACATAATAATAACAATAATACACCTGAAAATCGTTGATATTTTCCTGTCCAGCCATGTTCTTTCTGCTGGAATTGATTAGACTTGGGCGCTTAGTACCCAAAAAAAGTGGGAATAGTGGGAGGAGCAGCTGGATGTGCAGTGGGCTGTCCCAGAAAACCCTTCCTCTGTTACACCCTCTCCATGGGCACACACAGGAGCATCACTCAGAGCAGGGAGAGAGCAAAAAGGTGGAGGAGGATACTGAATCTGGAGAAACAATTAAAGTGTTTAATCCTTTTTTTAAGTTGCTGTGCCCTGGGGGGATTCTTTAAGGAAAACATCGGCACTTTTAAATTGGATTAAACAACACTCTGGAGGTCTTGAAGGAACTTCCAGTGCTGCTCTCCTGTGTGGAGAGAGTTGTCAGCTCAGCCACTGCACCTCAGTCTCTCTGGTGATGTAAATTACAGGGGTGTGGTGCAGCTTCTAAAGAGAAGTAGAAACCACAAGGTTTCTTTCTTTCTTCTGTGTCAGAAGTCACCAAATGTCTCCACCTGGAGGACTGTGTCCAGTGTGGGGCCTCAACACATGGAAGAAGTTAATCTGTTGGAGTCAGTCCAGGAGAGGCCACGGAGATGCTCCAGGGCTGGAGCCAGGCTGGGAGAGCTGGGGGTGCTCCCCTGGAGAGGAGAAGGCTCCAGGGAGAGCTCAGAGCCCCTGCCAGGGCCTAAAGGGGCTCCAGGAGAGCTGGAGAGGGACTGGGGACAAGGGATGGAGGGACAGGACACAGGGAATGGCTTCCCAGTGCCAGAGGGCAGGGAATGATGGGATATTGGGAATTAGGAATTGTTCCCTGGGAGGGTGGGCAGGCCCTGCAATGGAATTCCCAGAGCAGCTGTGGCTGCCCCTGGATCCCTGGCAGTGTCCAAGGCCAGGCTGGACAGGGCTTGGAGCAGCCTGGGACAGTGGAAGGTGTCCCTGCCATGGCAGGGGTGGAACAGGATAAGCTTTATGGTCCCTTCCTACCCAAATTATTCTGGGGTTCTCCTTTTTTTGGAGGGAAATAACTCTCCAGTAAACACAAGCAGAATTCTCAGTCACAGGTGTCCCTTAAAGTGTGTTCCAGTGGATGGTGTGACCTGCTTGTCCATAAACTGCTGGGAAGGGGGTGCTTTTCCTTCTCACAATGTGCAGTTAAAACCAGTGTGTTGCCAGGAGTGTGCTTGAAGGCTCTCAGACAGAAATGGGGACCCCCAGGCACTAAAGGTTCTGCCTTGGAGGGACACCTTGGGGCCTCAGAGTCACTGGGTGTTCTTCTTGGGAGGTGAAACTTCACAGGGGAAATGAGTCTGAAAGGAGCATCCTACTCCAAGTATTATTTAAACTCAAGGGGATTCGGAAGCTGAGGTCTGTTACTTGGTTAAATACCTATTTCTAATTGCTTGTTAAGAATAGAGATTAATTTCTGAAGCACTGGAGGGTTCATGAGCATATTTCCCCTTGTCTGAAAGCACCTGCAGCTGATCTGAAGCCAAGGTGGAGGTACTTCTTAGTGCTACAGCCTCAAAAATGTTGATAATATTTTATATTTCGTAATATGTTGTCTCACATGATTCACATCTTACATTTTTTATGGTATGGGACACTAAATGTCTGATTTCTTGCCATTTCTTTCTGGAAAACAGGATGGAAAGAGTAGGAGAGCTCTATTGCCAAACCCAAACCTCTACTTTAGTCCAGATTATCTCACCAAATGATTTTCAGTGAAAGCAAAGTTTTCTGTGCCCAACTGTGAAGCCTTATTGCTCTAGAAATCCTTACCAAAAGAAGAAGCATTTCTTCTTTTGGAGACTTCAGAAAAAGTTCCATTAAGCATTCCAAAATCCTCTGAGTGAGGGGTGATTGAGAATTTGGGGTAACACCTTGAGGAACATTTCTGTCTTGTTTTCCAGACATTGCTTCACATTCCTGTTTCTCATGTGTGCATAATCCTAGAAAAGATGAGAAAAGAATATATTTGGGTTTTCTGTGTTGCTGTTACCCCAGCTAAGTAATTGAAGAATGTTAACTTCCTGATTTGGGCCCGATTCCACTTTTGACAGCCACGCTGTGCACTTCAAACTCCCTTGGCAATTCCAAAGGATCCTTCTTTCCCTCACTCCTCACTAACTCCTGCTTGTGTTGCTGTTGTGTGGAGTAAACTTTCTCTGTCTGTCTCCCCTGAGGAGCTGGGAATGATTCCTGTAAGGCAAGTACTTAGCAAATCCATTTGTGAAGTGCATTTGGAAAACTCGGGAACGTGTGGTGGGGTTCCACATCCATGGGGGATTATTCATTCAGTGTGAATTTAGTTTCACATTTTCAAGGCAGTATAGATTTTCCTCCTGAAAATAACCCATCAGATTTTCTAGGCAGGGGGGAGGGAACCCAAAATTGGTGCCATTTTTTTTCCATGTATTCATAGGAATATGGATTACAGAATGAATTATCATAATTTTCTCACAGCATGCCATTTCTTGAGTGATGTTAATACCTTGATGATTGATAGTCAATGTAGAGGGAAGAACATTAATAGTAAATACAAGAGTTTTTATTTCCCTGTCTATACATTTTTATTGTATTTTGCCAGAAACACATGTTGCTATAGCCTTGCTGCTTTTGAATATCACACTATACTGCATGTCCTGAATATTTTTTTCTGAAAAAATGAGCTAAGTAATTTATAAACATAATTATACCTGTATTTATGGCCTAATAAAATTTGATAAATTTGGTTTAGGTTAGAATACAACATTTTATGAGTAATCATATAGGTAGGTGCATACATTGTATTTTGAAATGGCAGTAATTTACTGCAATACCCATTGGAAGAGACAGCTTTAAAATGTGCTAAGTTACTGCCTTGGACCTTCAGTCTTAAAAGCCCTAGCATCCTATGTGAATAAAAGATGGCTCTTAATAATTCCTGGGTTTCATGTTCACAGGCTTAGTACCTTTTTTTTTTTTTTTTTT
>VZRH01002949.1:430089-444430 GCA_013397555.1 Urocynchramus pylzowi
TTTGTTACTCTCTCTTTTTCTTTTACAGACTTCACTTCTTCAGTCCATTTTCTGCTGCTTATAGGTCTTCCCTATGAGTGTGATGTGTTAAAAATAAACCAACAGTGGCAGGTTTCCATTTCAAACTGGTATTGCACCTTTAGCACAAAAGTCCCCAGCACAGGAGGGACATGGATGGACCTGTTGGAGCAAGTCCAGATGATCAGAGGGATGGAGCAGCTCTGCTGTGAGGAAATGCTGGGGAAATTTGGATTGTTCAACCTGGAGAAGAGAAACTTTGGGGTGACCTAATTGTGGCCTTCCAGTGCCTGAAGGGGTTGGGAAAGGTATCAGAGGTTGGGCTCCTCTGTCAGGAATGGAGGGGAAAGGGCCTCAAGCTGGGCCAGGGGAGGCTCAGCTTGGACAGCAGCAGGAATTTCTCCATGGAAAGGGTGCTCAGGCCTTGGCAGGGGCTGCCCAGGGAGCTTTGCACTCCCCATCCCTGGAGGTGTCCCAGGAAGGGCTGGAGGTGGCACTCAGTGGTCTGGGCTGGGGACAAGGTGGGCACTGGGCACAGCTGGGACTCCATGGGCTGCCAGGGATTTTCCACCCTCAGGGATTCTGTGGAGAGAAAGATGGAGAGGGACCTTGGATGGGGTGACAGCACAGCAGGGAGTGGATTTAAACTGAGAGTAGGTTTACATTGCACATTAGCAATAATTTATTCCCTGTGAGGCCCTGGCCCAGGCTGCCCAGAGAAGATGAGGCTGCCCCACCCCTGGAAATGCCCAAGGCCAGGTTGGACTTTGGGGCTTGGAGCAGCCTGGGACAGTGGGAGGTGTCCCTGCTCATGGCAGGGGGGTGGAACAGGATGAGCTTTGAGGTAACCCAAACCATTCTGTGATTCTATGACTGTTCATTAGCCAGTGTGAAATGAGATCTGCAAGAGTTGATCTAAAGCTTGCACACCTTGATGGAACCCATTAAGTTATTGCCTGAACAATGTAGAGACGTTAACTTGATTTTTTAAGTAGGAATTTGCTATTTCAGTGCTTTACCAGGAAGAGATGAAACTTACACTCCAGGACTGGGGGTGGAACTTGTGTTGTTTAAGAAAACCATGCTGTTGTCTGTAGTTGTCTCTCCAGGTATCCAGCTGCAGAGCAGAGATGTGACTGCACAGCTCAGCATGGACCCCAATTCTCTTCCAAATTAAACTAGTCATATTTCTGGGCCATAGAATTTCCCCCACTACCTTTCCCTGCCTAGGTAAGTACAGCTGGCAGCATGTCTGAATGTCCAAAAAGATGTTCTGAATTAACTTCTTTAATGCCATTGATCAATATTAGGTTGATTATTGTACTGGCTAATTAGAAAATACAGACTTCATTCTGAATATGTTATAACTTCATTTGTTTAGGGAAAAAGGAAAATTTCCCCAAATTTTCCCCATAATGGCAGTTTCCACACTAGAGGTGTACTGCCAAACCCCAAAATTGTTGGAAGACTTTGAAACTGGAAGAAAAAGGAGATCACAGGATGCACTGGGTGAAAGAAAACAGAGGAGCAGTTGGAATCCTGTCTGGAATAAGCCAAAGCAGTGTAAGATGAAGTTGGAGCTGTTACGTGCTGATGTTGTGATGATGACAGCATTCTCCAAAATCAGGATATTTTGCCTCTTAGGGCAGCTATGAGGCCATCAGAATTCAGGGGTCATTTTTATTTTGAACAGGATTTTCTGTTTCTGACTGCTCCTTCATCCCTTCTGCAGTGAGTATAATCTGCAGCTGACAGATCATAACGAACCCAGGGCACGAAGACACACGTGGAAGAATTTGATCACTGAAATGCCCAGCACGAGCAGGAAAATTCCTTCCTCAGGGGTTCCTCGTGTGCCTGGATCAGCCCTGGCCGTGCCCTGAGCTGTGCTGACCCCCAGCAGCCGAGCCAAGGCCTCCAGTGTCATTTTGGGCTGGGCTGCTGTGGAGCTCGGGAGGTGTGCAGGTTAATTCTGCCTTCTCACAGCTCGAGGGCAGCCTGGAGATGGCCAAGGAGGGTTTGGGATTATGGGGGCTAAAATTAACCTCTCCCCCTGCAGAACAAGGGCATAGCTTGCTCCCCTGCCAGTCAGAAAAGTGAGCACAATTTGGAGAACAGCTGCAAGGAAGAAAACTAACAGCTCTAGGGGAAGAGATTTCTGTTCGGGCGATGCAAAAAAAGAAATTATTACTGAGTTGCTGAATTTCTTACAGATTGGCTTCAGCAGGCAAATTCTTTTGCTGATTTTCAACCCTGCTTTACCCACTGGGGTTCAGAGGTAATTGAGAAAGGTGTTTGGCTTCAGATACTCACTCAGTCCAGGGAATTGCACTTGATTATTTGCATCTCATCACTCAGTTGCCATTCTTCATTAGACGAGCAAAATTTTATTTTGCCCTACACAGAGAGGCCCCAGTAAAAAAAAATATCCCTGAGGTGTGTTAGCTTTCAGTCTGAGAAGAATGTAAATGGGTATTAGAAGCTTTATTTGGTCAAATAGGGAGAGTTAATCAGAGCAGTGGAAGGTGACCTGGAGTCCTGGGAAGTAGTGACTCTTGACCAGTAATTATTTTAATAAGATATTCCAAAAGGCCTCATACTCAAACAAGTGTTGATGGTACCTGTGCCAGGCAGCAGCTCAGGTGTGCCAGAAACTGTTGGATCCATTGATACTTGATCAACATCAACTTCTCTGGGGATGAGAGCAAGATTTTAGTGCTCACTGGGCCAAACGGGGATGAACGTCTTGAAAATGGGATTCAAAGGACCTGACAATTGGAACATGTATCCTGCCCAAGTCTGTTTCTTTGCTGTCTCCGTGGACTTTGGAACACTGCTGATTATTTTACTCCTTCTGATATATTATTTTTTATTCAGATTTTTCTATATATGCTTTTAGTGGGTAATAAATGCTTCTATTGATTTACCACGCTCAATAAACTAGATTTCGATAAATATTTATACACTATACTTTGTACAGCATAATACTACCTTCATTTTCTGTGGGGGATTGTTAATAATTATTTAATGCTTACCCATAGTTATGGGAAGATTACATATCATAAGCTTCCTTACCATATTTATGTGCCTAGTTCCACTGAAATTTATGAGTATGTTGCTAAAAGTTGACAGGGTTTGCTCCTCTTAATAAAAGATCCCATTTCTGAATAGAAAAGAGCTTCACATTACCACACAGAGTGAAACAGTGAGTCCTACAAAGTATTTCATGTTCTAGAGACAGAGCTGCCAAGCTGGGATGGGAACAGGAAATAAAGCAATGTTAAATTACTGTAACGTGAGTTAAATGCTCCAAACAGAGAAGCTGTAGCTGTGATCTCCGTGGCCCCAGCAGGTTACAGGAATGTTGTAAAGATATTTCCACTGTGTAGAGCACAACTACATTTTATAGTGATTACAAGAACTGAAATAAGAAATCCAAAAATAGCTGATGACTGAAAGCAGTAAACACAATTCCAGGCACCACAGGCTGAAAAAAAAAATCTGTTCTGAGCTGAAATGTCCAACTCTTGAGAGACAAAACAGAATTTCAGCTGTCCAACCAGATTTATTGGCTGCAACACCAGCCTTTAATGAACCTTAACAAAACAGTCAATTAACAAAGAGCTTACCAGTAGAGCACTTTTGATGATAACATGTTTCTCTAAATTTTGACTCCCTATTGTGTTTTGGGTTTTTTTAAATTGACTTTTCAGTTTGTTTTTCTGATTTTTAGTGGTTCTTCCCAATTACCCTACTTAATTTTGGGCTACGCTCATCATTTAGCATTGCAGCGAGGGATATTCCATTGGCATGGTGTAAATGTTCTGCTTTATTTCAAAAATAAACAGAGTAATGTGCTTTACCCATGAAGTATAATAAGATGGGAGGGTGAGGTTTCCCAGTGAACATGCCTGCTTTTATATCACGCTTCTCATTTTTGGCTCAAACTATCCAAAGTTTGGGAATTGTGATTGCACCAAACTCCCACTTGCCCAGCAGCCTGTCTCAGGCATTTTGCTGGCTCAGATGCCTTTAAGAGTGATGCACAACACCCTGCTCTGGGTAATTTGTGCATTCTCCACCTGGGCTCTTTCATCCTGGAGCCTGCAGAAGTGTGTCCTCATGTTTGCAGTTTTATTATGAGCTTATGTGACTCCATTCCCGTGGAAAGGTAACCTGAGCAAAAGAACTGGCCAGCTTCTTTTCAGGAATGTCTCTCAGCTGTGAGATCTTCAGGCTAATTGTGTTGTATAAAATGTTGTTCCCTCATCCCACTTTCATATGAATTGCTTCCAGCCATCCCTTGTTACGAGAACGGTGTCTTGTAATGACTCATTCTGTTTTCATGTCATTCATTAGCTTTTGTATCTTTGTTTTCTCTGTATCTGCCTCTTCTTTTAGCTAAATATTTCCAGCCTGCCATTCTTCCTTCATTGTAGCTGTGATGATTAGTTTCACTGCTGTATCATTGCCTGCTCTTTCTTTAATGGGGAGTGACCAGAAATTATGACAATAATTACACTACCTTGCTGAGTTTAATCAGTCATGTAATGTCTTACTAAGGCTAAAATTTAAGGTATTCAGTCTGATTTCATTGCAAACACATTAAAAAAAAGAGCCCCCCTCCCCACCAACACATGTCTAGAGGCAGATGATGCATATAGGTAGATAGAGAGAGGACAGCTTGCACTGCATTTTCAGGCTCCTGAGCCCTGTAAGGCACAGAAGGCCCCATGGCCTGTGTAAATATTTTTCTCTCTGTGCTAAACAGAGGCAGATTTTCCAGCTAATTTGTCTGTTAAAGAAATGCATGGGAACAGCTGTTCCCTAACAATATCTGCCAGTCCAAGCTTACCTGAGATGGGATGAGCTGATGATTCAAATTGAGCTTGTCCAAACACTTCACTGGATTGGCAAGACAGTAACACTGGAGTTAGTCAGGATTTGCTCGATTCTTTTGGTCACTGCAGCTTTGTAACCCATCAATACCTCATATAAGTCTTCAAAGGTCAATCTCAGCATTGAAAATCCATCTTCTCCTGCTGCAAATACCCAAGTGACACAAATACACCTGCCAGGCCTTAGGGACAATGACAATGAGTTCAGTTTAAGAAGATTCTTGAATAAAGGTCCTTCAGGGACATAGTCAGTTGTCAGTGGTGGTGATAAAAGATTCTTCCAGCAGTAAAAACTACTTTCAAAAATTAAATCATTGTTTAAACTGTTGTATCCACCTAAAATCCCATCTGTGTTTCTCCCAGTTGAGAACAATAAATGGCCTGTTTAGATTTTTGGTTTGGGCTCTTATCTCTGTGGTGCCCACATAAATCAAGTGTAACTTCAGAGAGACTATTGCTTGTTCAACACTGATGCAAACATAGATTAGCACCAAACTGACCATCAGTCTCTAATGGGAAAATGCCATGGGTTGTGTTTCCAGTGTCAGGGATGGTCAGCATTTAATAACTGAGATGAAATTATGGAAGGCACTCAGGGAAAGTGGGTAAAGAATGGCTGGAGTGGACTGGAGGAGCTGGCATATTTGGGAGGGATGTGATGAGTACCAATGGGTGCCCTTCTCCCTCAGGCTATGGGAAGAAGTCCCCAGAGGAACAACAATCACCTTTTGGACCATTAAATGTTACACTTTACTCAGACTAAAGGTTATTAACTGTACAGGGTGGGCAGGGATCCGTTTGCAATAATTGTATTGTGGTTCCTCTGATGCTTCTGCCAGTGGCTAAGGCAGTGTCCCCTTCCTGTCCTCAACAGCTGCCTAGAAGTTGTTGTGTGACATTTACAGCTACTGGCAAAGTGGCTTTGATGAGTGGGCTATTTTTGGAAACCATTTCAACTTTAATGGGATGCCCGTTTGTCTATCTCAAATATCTGTTAGACCTTTTATAGCTCTGTGTCAGCATTGAGTCAGAAATGACACAAAGCCACATCAGAAGGCTAAAACCTCATTTATCTGATCCTCTCCCCTTTCATACCTTAGTTTGCTACAGGTGGACCTGATTGGTCATTTAATCAATACATTTCCCATGACTGACTAATTAAGAAGACTCCCATTTGTAAACAACCTTATGAGGAAAACAGTAAACCAGCTTGTTGAAAAACACCACCTGCAGATTGCTTTTAATATTTGACTATCAATGTTTATCTCCAGCTCCAAAGCTCCCCTGGCTGATTCATGGGAAAACTTATTTAGCTTTCTCTCTCTGACCAGGCTGTCACATCCACAGCTCTGTGTTTCCCATCTGGGAAAGTCACATCCCTGATTTTCACTCCTCTCTTAGACTAGAAATTCCAGGTGAGTTAAAGCTTGACTTGATTCCCAGGTGTGCTCTCTGCCACGCTGGGGGTGAGGGCTCTGTGCTGGATGGTGCCAGATGTGCACTCCACAGCACCGACCCAGGGACTCTGGGATTTCTTCTCCTAGCTCAGAGATTCCCCAGCTCCAGTCCTGTTTGGCACACAGAGGATCTGATGTTGTTTCAGCTTTCCCCAGCAGCAGGCTCTGTGTCCAATGCTGAAGTGCCCATAGGGAATAAGGGAATGAAACCTGCTGCCATCCTGACTCTGTTGTAGGATTTTATGAACTATTCCTTAACTTGGGACTAAACACAGATGGCTTCATGTAGAACACAGCAAGAGTAGGTCAACCCTTTTTTGTCCAACTTAAACACAGAAATACAAAGATTGCAAACATGTGATTTCCTTGCAAATCTTTTTGCAAAGATGTGCAAAGATTACAAAGATGTGATTTCCTTTGTATCTTCATACTGATACATCAAAATAGCAAAATATTGAGAACAGGATGCCCAGAGAAGCTGTGGCTACCCCTGGATCCCTGGAAGTGTCCAAGGCCAGGCTGGAGAGAACTTGGAGCAAGCTGGGATGGTGGAAGGTGTCCCTGCCCATGGCAGGGGTGTTGGAACCCTTCCAGCCCAAACCCTTCTATGTTTCTATGATTATAATGAGATAAATTCTCTCTTTGAAGTTTGTATAGGACTCTTCTGATTATGAGAAGCAATGATATTTTGGTTACACTGAAGTAAATTCTCATTGTGAAAACACACATTTTAAATTTGCATTCATTATTGTTCACGTGTCACAACTCAGAGAACTTGTGCTGCATTTAAAGGTGAGGGAGACATGAATGTGGGTTCCTTCCCCAACCTCAACCTCCCTCCCTTGGGGTTTGCTAACAGAGAAATCATAAGAAATATGAAATGACAGAAAGACAGAATGGTTTTGGTTAAAAGGGACCTTAAAAATCATCTCATTTCAACCCCTTGCCATGTGCAAGGAAATTGTTGCCTCCGTAGTGGAACATGAGAGTTTCTAGACATTGTTCTAAGACCCTGAACAGAAATTTCAAAATATAAAGTAAACAAGAGTTAATATTTTCCCAAGTTCTTTGTTTTATTTGCAAGCAGATAATTTAAAAAGCTATTCAAAGGTGTTTACAAAGCACAGATACAGAAGAGTTCCTACCTGGGTGACATATGCAAGGACAACACTTTTATTGACTTCAGAGAATACAGAGGAATTTGAATTGTTGTTGTTATTGTGCTCACCCTTCATTTGTGTTTTAGCTTTGTAATTTAGTTACTGGTGAAGTGTAATCACTCTTGATGGATGTGTTCACAACTGAGTTGTAACAAAAGCTGTTGTGTTCTGGGAGCTGCTAATTACCCTCAGCTGTTATTAGCTGTAGCACCAGTCAGAGAGTTCAACTCTCAGGATTTTCTGTGTATGAGCAGAACCCTTATTAGTGTCACCTCTTCAAAAAGTCCACCTGACTCTGACAGCTGTCCCCAGGCTTACAGAGAGGCAATGGTCAGTGGTGTCAATCAGCCCTTTTTCTGGGACAGGGATCAGAGGCTCTGAGTGAGGTGCATCCCATGTGAGATGAGCTTTCCAAATCTTTCATCTTTCCAAACCCTTCACTGGAAAAGTTGAACTGTGTGCTGTGCTTGTTAAGAGTCATAAATGTGTTCTTCCTGGTACAAAAAGCTTTATGTTTGCTATTATCCAGTCTCATTTTCTGCTTCAAGCCGTGATGCTTTCTGAGCAGAGTGTGTTTATTTCAGATTATTAGGATTTACCCTGGTAAGAAACTCATAGCATGTTTTTTAGAGGCTGAAGCACCTACGTTGTTTTCCCTGAGTCTTTGGAACTTGGCAGGGAAAAACACCTCCAGAAGCAGAGAAAAGCACTTCTTACTCTATGAAATTCTGTTCAGTTTTGGCTGAGATGTAAACTTGCTAATTTCCCTTTTTAGCACTTGATTCCTCAGCGAAACGCTGGCAGTTTGTCAAAACATAAATGGTGCAGCCTGGCACACTGTGGCACTGTGGGCCATGGCAGGTGGCACTGGCAGGGACACGGGCTTCTCAGGGAACACTGGGAAAGGATTTGGGCTACACTGGCCTTGTAGTGCAATATTGTCTCACCCATTCTAGTAAGTGAACAAAAAAATAACCTCAATACTCCACTTCCCAGTCCAGGTGAAGGTCTCCTCTCTTTGGCAGCAGGTGCAGCTCCTTGTGTGATCTGAACACAACTATGGAAGGTTGTGGTATCCACATTCTCTGGGTATGACTCTTTCCCCAGGAGTTTTCTCCTGGGAAGCTGAGAAGACAGCAAGAGGCCCCAGAGAAAAAAGGAAAACAATTCTTATCTCATTTGCTTCTCCTGTGTTTGTGCACAGGTGGAATGTATCATGGAAGATTGTTTGCCAGAAGGTGATTGCCTGGTTGGATTCTGGTGTGAGCTGTTTTGACTCATTGGCCAATTGGTACAAATCTGTGTCAGGACTCTGGAAAGAGTCACAAGTTTTTCATTAGTATCTCTTTAGCATTCTGTAAGTATGTTTTCTGTATTCTTTAATATAATATAGTATTATCAAATAATAAATTTGCCTTCTGAGAACATGGAGTCAGACTCATCATTCCTCCCTGACCTGAGGACACCCACAAATACAACAGAAGGTGAGTGGGAAGTGTTGGGATTTCTCTTTCCCCTTGTCCTCACATGAGGAAAAGACTGGAATACAGCAGCCCTCTCCTTTACAGTGCTTTGCTTGTGTTACAAGTTGCTTCAGTTGCAGTGTCAGGCACTCACAAGTTAGGAAAAGCCAGCCATGGTGTCACCTTTTAATTCAGCATCTCTGGGCAAAGGGGAGAGACCTCAAATCCTGTGTCAGTTCTGGGCCTTCCCAGCCAGAGAGCCCTGGAGGGGCTGGAGCGTGTCCAGGAGAGGGAACAGAGCTGGGGAAGGGGCTGGAGCCCCAGGAGGGGCTGAGGGAGCTGGGAAGGGGCTCAGCCTGGAGAAAAGGAGGCTCAGGGGGGACCTTGTGGCTCTGCACAACTTCTGCCAGGAGGGGACAGCCAGGGGGGGTGGGGCTGTGCTCCAGGGAACAGGGACAGGACAAGGGGAAAGGGCCTCAAGCTGGGCCAGGGGAGGCTCAGCTTGGATATTTGGGAAAATCCCTTCACCAAAAGGATGGTGTGGCACTGAAGTTGTGGTGCCCCCACACCTGGAGTGCTCAAAAAACATGTGGAAGTGGGCTTGGGCTGGTGATCTTGGAGGGCTTTCCCAACCTCACTGGTTCTGAGATTGGAATATCACCTGCAACTGCAGCACCGAGCTCTCTGCCAGCTCTCTCACCTACCTGGGCTGAGTGCACCTGAGTGTGTGCCAGGAAGATTCCCAGCTCCTGTGTGGAATTCCCAAGGTGCCTGGAGAAGAGAACAACACAGAGGATAGCTGAAAGAGAAAGTCTCACCTGTGCTGGGGGCAGGTGAACCAGAAGAATTCTCCTCTATCCCTGTTTGTGCTGCAGCTGCTCTGTGTGGTGCTGAGCAAGCCCCTTCAGGCAGAACAGCTTTTGTGGCCATTCACTCACTGCCTCATCTCCTGCACCCTCAGGCTTAATGTGGAGAAGTGCTGAGCACTCAGAGCTGCAAATGAGATCGATGGGCACTGTGGTCACTCAGCATTCCCCAAATCAGCGAGGAGTGGGATGGATAGCTGGACACGGGGACAGCAGCAGGTTCTGGGTCCTGCAAATGCTTTGCAGCGTGGCTTGTTTGGGTTGTTGGTGTCTCTGTTGTGAACACAACTTGCAGTAAATGTAAGTTAATTACTGTGTGTGAGACGCTCCTGGCTGTAATTTCATGTGGAGTTAATCTCTTTCCCATGTGCAGCAGGTTGTGGGTGGTATTGAGGTACAGCTCTAGACTGCACACACTGTACCCATCACACTCATGTAGGTACAGACAGCCTGAGATGGACCAGCACATGAAGGAGCTGCACCTGCTTCCACTGGAATCAATAAAATTTCCATCCATTTCAATGCTCACAGGAGATGATGGATTAGGAGAACTTAATTTAGGGCTTTGGGGAATGATATTCACAACTTTAATTGTATTCAGATAAAATGCACATTGATCCTTGAACAAATTCTCAGTACAGCTGGCCGTTGAAAAAGAAAAATCAGAACTTTGCAAATGCCTCTGCACATTTCCTCCTGTGATTAACTGTTCTTTAAAAGAGAAGGGAAGGTAGGGATGTAATAGAAGTTATAGCCCTGCTTGCAATTATTCTGAGTAGTAAAACAGATTAAGTAGAGGCTTAAGGCTTGAGCTTAGTGAATGTAGCCATACCTAAACAAACAGTGGCAATTCTGCTCTTTCACTCTGAATTTTAAGATTAAGTAAATGGCAGAGTCGTTTAAATTATATGTAAATATTTGATTAATGGAGTCTCGACACTTTCACTTGTAATTCCTGCTCTCTTATTAAAATCATCCACCAAATTTTGAAGTAGAAATTAAATTTTTCTCTAATTAAAAGCATTACTTCTCAAATGCGATTGTGCACTGTGACAAACCCTACTGAATTCTGCATTAGCACAGGAGCTCCTGAGCTCTCAGATCTCCTGTACAAGCAAACAAGATTCTCTCCTAGGCTCTCTGTGACTCATCCAATGGTGGTGGGGGGAAATACCTGGCCACTGCAGCTCCTCGGATGCTGAGCAGCATTGCCCTCGTGCTTAACCCCCTTCTGCTGCCTTTCTTTCCTCTAGGAGTCAATTCTATGATTATAATGAGCTAAATTCTTTCTTTGCAGATTGTAGAGGATTCTTCTGATTATGAGAAGCAATGATGTTTTGAAGTAAAATATCATTGCTTCTCATGAAGTAAATTCTCGTTACTGAGGAAGTAAATTCTCATTGTGAAAATACTCATTTTAAATTTGCATTCATTATTGTTCACGTGTCACAACTCAGAGAACTTGTGCTGCATTTAAAGGTGGGGGAGACATGAATGTGGGTTCCTTCCCCAACCTCAACCTCCCTCCCTTGGGGTTTGCTAACAGAGAAATCATAAGAAATATGAAATGACAGAAAGACAGAATGGTTTTGGTTAAAAGGGACCTTAAAAATCATCTCATTTCAACCCCTTGCCATGAAGAATGTGGATGTTAAAGAAGCATGAGGGAAGGGAAGTAAGAGAAGAGAGGTTTTCATTCACCTGTGTGCTTACAAATGATGCTGAGGCAGGAGCTGTGAGCTGATTTGCAAAGTGCACATTGCCATTCAAATATTTACAGTGTACCTGTGAAGCATCTGGGTACCACAGGGGTTGAAATCCCTGCTCTCATCACTTTTGTATGGGAGAGGAACACAAGGAGGCTCCATCTGAATCAAAATGACTTTTGTTTTTTGCCTTCAGAGAAGGTGAGGGAAGATATTTCAGCCTCAGGTTCAGCTGGGGGATTTAATCTGGATTTACACAGGTGAAATTGAGAAGAAGGGGTCACGAGGTGGCAGAGCAACTGGCAGCTGAGGGGGATGGTCCTGCACCACCTGCAAGGTCTGCTCATCCCAGACCTGCTCAGCAGTGGCTTTGCTGCGTGTCTGACTCCTCAGTGATCCCCTTGGCTTGTTAAAGATGAAGGAGATGCTGTCTTTTGCTGCCAGGTGAGTTTTCTGCTGGTTGAGTGAGTTGAACTGGGTCAAACAAAGTTGCTGCAAGGCTCAGAGGAACTTGGGGAGCTTTCCTTGTGGTGGCAGGGCAGCCAGCTGGGCAGGGCTCATTGTCTGAACCCTACTCGTGTCTTCCTGTGAGCAGCTGGGGTGGGAACAGCACCAGCAACGGGGCTGGGATTTGGGATTTCCAGCCAACCTCATTCTTCTGGGGGTTTTATTGTTAAATAATTGTCCTTGCAGCCTGCTCTGAGTGGAGGAGTCTGGCCTGAGTTACTGCATTGGTCTGGGCTTAAGCTTATAAACTTATTTGGGGGCAGAGGTAAGGGAAGTTTCAGTGTATGTGCAGTGTTGTTGATAAATATTGAAGTAAAACATGAATAATGGCCAAGTCCCCGATTCCACAGGCTGCTGACCCTGCCTGTTGGAGATTTTTATTCAGATAGTTCACCGAAAATCTCCCATTAAGCCTGAAAAGCTCACACAGTCAGGAAACTTCTATATTTAAAGCAAATTAACAAGGAAGCTTGTGGGCCTCTATTGAAGGGCACGAGGATCTTTACAAGTATCTCTTGTTTGTAAAGACAAATGTGCAAGGACAACTGCTGGAAGCCCAAACTCCACTTCTGCTAATGAGCTGACTCTATGCCAGCACCGGGACACACGATATTTCCCCTTCAGCCGCTGTAATTAATATTCATTTTTTACTTCACGGAAATCACCCCTGTTCACTTCCCACCCCACTCCAGCATCTCGGAGCCAATCCCGCTCTCGGGCTCGGGCTCAGCTCCTCTGTGCTCCGGCGAAGTTTGCGGCTTTTCCCTCGCCAGCGAGGCAGAGCCCCGCAGGTGCGCGGGGAGCGGGCAGCGCAGAGGTGAGGAAGAGGAGGCGCTGATGGACGAGCCGGGGGTGCCGAGGCGGGCAGCAGGGGAGGGAGGGAGGGAAGGCAGGCAGGAAGGAAGGAAGGAGGGCGAGCGGCCGGTGCCTGCGNCTGAGGCCCCCTGAGCTGAGGAGCCGCGGGGGTGAGCGGAGCCACCTTCCCGGTGCCACTCGCCCAATGCCACCCTCCCGGTGCCACTCGCCCCAGTGGCTCCCGGCCGTGGCTTGTGGCCCCTAGCGCGACCGCGGTGAGGGTCTCTGAGGGGTGGGTGCTGCTACGTGGCGCCGTCCGGGGGAGATGCACTTGAACGCGGGCTACTCGGCAGCATCCCGCTTCCCTCGCATCAAACTCTGTGCTCCTTGGCGAATTCCCGGAGAGTTAGAGCTCCTCGGGACTCTGGAAATCCAGTGCGAGTCCTTCTGAAGGCTGGGATTGGTGATTGGGATTCCAAAGGAATTAGCTGGGTCCTATGAAAATATCTGGGAAAGGACAGATTTTACTCAGCTTCCGTGCAGAAAATTTGTGGTTCCTGAGTCTACGCTGACGTTTGGATTTGAGAGGATATTGAGACACTCGGGATTTATACGGTCATC
Organism: Urocynchramus pylzowi; assembly: GCA_013397555.1. Taxonomy (NCBI): domain Eukaryota; kingdom Metazoa; phylum Chordata; class Aves; order Passeriformes; family Fringillidae; genus Urocynchramus; species Urocynchramus pylzowi. Next base: position 443,581 of record VZRH01002949.1, read on the forward strand.
TTCACGTGGAAGGTCAGGAGTGATTATTTTCCTTTTTAAAAGGTTTTACAGACAGGCGCTGGTGGTTTTGCTGATGGAGCTGCCCGCAGAAGTGTGAGGGGGCAGCACAGGTGAACCCAACAAAGGGGTTTGAAGGCAAGAGGGGAGGGGGAGTTTGGTGCAATTAAACGGGCAAATTCGCGTTTTGTATTCACTTAGCTAAGGAAAAACTCTCTTCCAGGAGAGAGAGCCTGTCCTGCCCGGGTTGGAGCAGAGCGGAGGGAGTAGGGTGAACAGGTGAACATTTGCGTTTGGAGCCAGCAGCGCTTTAGCTGCCACTTCCCTTGTATCGGCCATACACGGCTGAATTAAGGCGGAGTTTGTTTATTAGGAAACGAAGGTTGGTGCTGCTTCAGGGTAGCCCCCGGGGGTTTGCCCCCTCGGGTTTGTGGCTGCGGCTGGCCCGGGTTGGTGCGGGATGTTCCGGGGGAGCAGCGGGAGCCGGCGGCGGGGCTGACCCGCCGCGCACCCAACAGGTCCCGCGGTGTTGATTCGCCGCCTCAACTTCGCACTCCCAGTTCACACGGGCGGCAGCCGAGGCGCTGAGCCTGCGAGGAGACAGGCCTACAGGTGGCATTTGGGGACCAGGCATCAGCAGCCAGCACAGCCTCGGCGGCGGGTGCGCGCCGCTCCGGAGTTGGGCTCAGTAAGTGCCGAGAGCGGCTCTGCCGGAGGCTCCTTCCCGGCGCCGCGGAGCAAATCCCGCTCGGGCAGGGCGGGGGGCGCGGGGTGGGAGCGCAGCGCAGCCGCGGCGGGAGGGAGGCAGGGAGGGAAGGAGAGCGGGAAGGAGCGCGCCCGGAGCCCCCGGCCC
>VZRH01002949.1:452757-485010 GCA_013397555.1 Urocynchramus pylzowi
AAAAGTTTCCCTATGAAAAATATTGAAAAAAAAAAAAAAAAAAAAAAAAAAAAAAAAAAAATCATCCAGCTACTAAGGGAGTCTCAAACCAAAGGGATTCATCCATCAGAAATATGGATGTTATGTCCTCTTGCCCTGCCACAATTTTCAGGATAGTGACAAGTTTATGACTTGGGCTGCCAGCCACGGAGGATGTCATTGAGGGCATGAAATTCCAAGTTCTTCCCAAGGATATCCTTGTATAACTCCTGTGGAAGAAATGAGCAGGTTGCTTTGGTGGCACAACAGGTAACTGTGATGCCAAGGCTACTGCAAAACGAACTGAGTCTATTGAGCCACACACATCTGGTAAAAGTGGTGACATTTTGGGTAGAAAGGGATCAGTTCAGGGCAGTTGTTGGACTGGTTTGAAAATAATTCTGAACTGAAATGAGGCTGGCATTGGTTGTGCCAGAGGTAGTCCCTGTGTGCTGAGAGGAGGTGGTGGTTTGGTGGAGACATGTAAAGCTGGAGAGAAAGTGTCATGTAGCTGGATAATTTTTCTAATCCTAAATGTGCATTGAGAACCTGAATGTTGCTGTAGAATTCTTCAGTCTGTGTGTTTTAGAGTGAAGCAAGTTTTTAACTTGGTGTTAAAACCAACAGCTACAGTTCATGGAATCCCAGACTGGTTTGGGTTGGAAGGGACCTTAAAGCTCATTTTGTTCCACCTCTGCCATGGCAGGGACACCTTCCACCAGCCCAGGCTGCTCCAAGCCCCATCCAACCTGACTTTGGGCACTTCCAGGATCCAGGGGCAGCCCCAGCTTCTCTGGGTACCCTGTGCCTCATCACCAACAATTCCTTCCTAGAATCCTTTCTAAAGCCCTGCTCCTGTCTCTGTAGACAAATGTCTCTTTCCCCGTGTCAGTGACATCTTCAGCTCGCTCTTGGAGCACTCGAGGTGCTCTGGGAGATGTCCAGGGTCCTGAAACGGCAGAACTGAGGGCACGCAGCAGGGAGAGAGTCCCTGAGACAGGAACACCTCCTGCCTGAGGTTCCCCAAGAAATGTGTCCAGTGGGACTGTGAAATCATGGAAAAAAACCAGTTCCTTTCCAAAACAAAAAACTGTGGAGCTTGGTTCATTGGAATTATCTGTGTCCCTATAGTGTCTGCTGGAATTCTGCTTTTTGGGATTTTGTGGGAAAACACCTTCTGTCTCCTGGTACAGGTGGATGAATGCACATGCTCCAGGTCTTTCTAAGTAGAGGGGCATTTATATGTAATGCAAAATAAATGAATTTTTTTTTTTTTATGAAGTGCAGTTGTAGAAAAGGCACATAAAGATTTTAATTTTAAGACCAATGTAGATCCATCTTGTCAACCAACATTTATTTGCATTTCTTGTACTGCTATATATGATTTTTTAGTAAAATCAATTGCAGCTTAATATTACATGGGAAATTAAGAATAATGAAATCCATCACCGTGGTCCCATTGTGAGCAGACAGGCTGAAACTCTTGTTAACGTGCTGGTTTACTCACAGAAACGCTCTTTCCCTTTCACTCAGCCTCCTGATCAAATTTTAACAGGAGGTTTGACATTTACATGACATTCACATCTGTAGGAGCACTGTTTCCTTTTCCCCACCGCTCCGTTTTCTCGGAGTTAACATTCTGCTGGAAGCAGGGAGAGGGATTGCAGAAGGGAGTCAGCAAGAAACGATCACTGTAATAAATTGGTTGTGTTCTCCAGGCTGGCTACAACTATTTCAGCCTTCTGGAGGGGTGGGGAAAAGGCTTTAACCCACGAATTGGTGGCAGTTTCTGTGGCATTATCCAACAGATTGCCTGGTCATGGATCCTTGTTGCTTTTAGCAGAAGGAATTGTGCAGGGTTAGGAATAACGTGCTGCTTGCCGGTGGTATGGATTTGGATTTGAGGCTGTGGGGCTCAAGAATCTGAGAAGGAGCTGGAAATCTGGGATTAGGCTGTAAAGCCCCCAGGGAAGGATGAGGGTGGATTATGCTCTGCCTTGCTGAGCTGGCTGGAGACCTTGGAAAGGGGGCAGGGATGAGCCAGGGGCAGTGTCTTGCTCACAGTGTCCAGGAACAATGGGAGCTCCAACAGTGCATCCTGTTTTTACAGCTATATCCACTTGTGAGTGCTTAAATGCTCTCCAGAGCCTCCTAAAAGCCATGGAGCCACTTTCAGCTTTGGTTCTGCTCAAATCAGAACTGCTAGAGGGGTGTGTGTTCCATGGGCATGTAGGAGTGGATTGGTTTCCATGGAAAATGGGGGCATTCCTGTGCTGAAGATGTTTTGTTGCTTGCAAAGGAGGAAGGGCATGGAAACATGGAGGTTTGGATGTGAAACATGATGCAGGCCCTGAAGGAGTGCAGCTGCCCTGAGCATGACCATTTCCAGGCTCAGAAGGATTAATCTACATTGCCATAAAAAATAAAGCTTTATTTTGTGATGTTTCTATTTCCCCAGTCTGATGGCCACAGCCTTTCTGGGGAGCTGTTTGTCAGCCTTGCCCTGCTGTATGTTTTTTAATAACTGTGTATATGAGTCAATCTTGTTTTCAATCCCATCATAACAATATCATGTCTGGCAGGTGGATGTAGAGGTCGAATTAGCAGCATCTCTACTTTAAAAAAATGCATCCAAATGGAGCTACTTAAAACCAAAAATCCTTATGTTTGCCAGATCACAGGGTCTAGAGTTGTTGGCAGTGGCTTGTTCTCCTTTGGGTAGCATGGAACCATTTACACTTTTTAATTGACCCATCCTTATATCATTTCAGGCAGGCTTGAAATTTTGTTAAGAACACAAAGTGAGCTTTGCTGGTAGGTCTCAAGATATACAATCAGTTCTTCCTTTCTTCTCCCTTTTTCAATCCCTTTGCAACGTGTAGCAAGTGTGTTGTTCCACTGCTGTTATATTTCCTTGCACAGAAAGTAAAAAAAAAAATAAAGGCACCTTTGTATACTTAGGAGAAGTGTCAGAGCTCCAAGATTTGGCTGCATTGTACAATGGTGTCAGCTGGGAAGTGGTGAAGCACAACTAATGAATTTTGGACTCTGAAATCAGTTATAATGAGGAGCTCAGAACCTGGAAAATTATTTTTGAGAGCTGTTAGAAACAAACCCAGCGCTTCTCACCTGCAAGGCTGGATGTTGGCTCCAAGGTAGGCAGGCATGTCTAATGGCAAAAGATTGGTCATTAGGTTTTAATCTGCTGGGATTGGTGTGCATCCTGGCTCCTTTGGAAATGGGTGGAATTAGGGAGCAGGAGGTAAAAACTGCATTTTCTCTCTTCAAATATGTTCTTAGGAAGTGGTCTGCAGTCTTGTTCCCCACGTTCTGTGCCACCCCCTGCTCTTCAGTGTTGTTGTATCAGCTTTTCCAAAGTGTTGCATTGCTCTTTCAAATAATGCAGGCTTTAGCTTCTTGTTTTGTTTTCATATAAAAACCTGAATTTTTTTCCTTGGGCATAAAAAAAGGAAAAAAAAAAAAGTACACCAAGAAAACCAAGACCTTCTGCTGTTTCTGCAACAAGATCATGAAAAAGAAAATGTGGAACATTGGCCCAAGACACCTTTAAAACAGAACCTTTGGCAGGGTCTTTCCAAGAGATCACTTGTTACCAGCCAGCCTGTGTCCTGGGTTCTTCCAAAGGCATTTCTGATGGCTCTGCTCACCTGTGCCCTGCTCCTTGGTGAGCTCTGTTTGCTTTCTGCCTCTCTTGAGTGGTCATTTAGAAAATCGTTTCCTTCAAGTGCTCAAATAAACAAGTGGCTTTGTTAAAATTCTCCTGGGAATTCAGTGCTTGAGGGGACCATTGAGCCTGCCTGGCTGAACATTCCCTCTCACATAACAAAGCATGTCATGGGTAATATTCCCTCTTCTCAGCCAAAGGCTGATTGCTCAAAATTACTCTGCCTATCTCTTACAATTTATGCTTATTTAAGACCCATATTTTCATATTTGTTTTTGTGCCAGCGTTGTCCTTTTGCTGAAGTAGTTTCCTGCCCTTTTTGGTGTCCCCTGCTTCCACAGCCTGTTCTGTAGTGAGGGATTATGTTCCTTTTTTTTTGCCCGTAGTTTCCCAGAGGGAGCAACCTCTCTCTTGTGAGACCTGCTCTGCTCCCAGCATCATCAAGAGGTGTGAGCTGAGGTTTCATCTGGGGCTTGAGGATTTTCTGCATTTAAATACTTGCTAAATAATAAAAAAAAACCCCAAAAACCCTCGTGTTTTGGAGCTGTGTGGGCAGCATGCAAATGTGGAGTTCCCAAGGATTAAACCAAATTATTTCCCCTAACATTTGCAGCGAGGAAATTGTGGCTTCTAAGGGTTGGGGGAACTTTGCCAGAGGAGAGTTCAGCAGGAACTGCAGAGATAGGGCAGAGGAGAATGGATTTGAACTGGAAGAGAGTAGCTCTAGATCAGATATTAGTAGGAGGTTTTTCCAGTTCCTCACCACCCTCACAGGGCAGAGGGTGCCCAGAGAAGCTGTGGCTGCCCCTGGATCCCTGGAAGTGTTGAATGCCAGGCTGGACAGGGCTTGGAGCAGCCTGGGATGGTGGGAGGTGTCTCTGCCCATGGCAGTTCTTCTCTGATTTCTGCATCTTTTAGCAAGGTCTTTCCTTCCAAAACTGTGTGCACAGGATTCTGACACACAAACATAGCTACTCATAATTTTTTCACTTTTTTTTCCCAACAAAAAATAATATAATTATTGTGACCAATTATATCATTCATGTCTTGAAACATGTGAGTGTCCTGCAGCAGCAGGATGTGCAGTGGGAATGGTGGAGCCTCCTGAAGCCACAGCCAGTCTGGCTCTGCCACTTTCAACACCTTCAACTTGTTCAGTTTTTCTTCCCCTGAGTGGTTGACCTCATTGCCACCTGTGTACCCTCAATTTCTGGCTAAAATGTGCATCCTTCATAAGGTCCCCCAAAGTTTTTGGGGAACTATTTGTTTTTAAGGCCCTGCTTTTCCCTAGTCTGCCACATGGCTCCATTCCTCCTCTGGTTGGGATAAATGGCAGAGTAAGGAAAAGATACCTCAGCTGTGTGCCTGCTGCACCTCTGGCCTCAGGTTTAACAGCTCATTTTGCTCCAATCTCAGCCTTTTCTTGCAGCCCTTGGTGATATCTTTCCCTTCATACCAAGAGGAGGGGATGGAAGCAAATATCTCCAAGGGGTAGCACCACAGAAGTGTAGGAGTCTTTTGATACACGTTCCTCCACCTAGACTATTATATGGCTATCACTACTAATTTTGATTTTGCTCCAGAGGATTGCATCCAATGAGAGAAGAAGGAATTGAAATTCTAAAAGCAGTGTACATGAAAATAACTTTCGCTTTCCCCATTGTGCTGGGAGCCATGTATGGAGAACAATGCTGGTGGCGCAACAATTTTGGGGAAAATCTGAATTTAAAAAGCTCTTCCCTGACAGCTGTGCCCAAATGCAGGCTTTCCTCTGGCTCATTACTGCTCCAGGGTGGCAATTCCAGCCTGGCAAATGGGACAGGAATACTGGAGCCACAGATCCCTCCTCTTTAAACAACATTACCAGTTAGCATCAGGGTTAGCTGGACACCTCTCAGCTTTCCCTCAGTTATTGCTTCCAAGAGCTGAGCATTTTTACAACCTTTTTTCTCCCTATATTTAAAACCCTCAAGAAGCACTGATCAGAGGGACCATTAGCATCAGCTCTGGGCTAATGAGGAGCACAGCTCATGTGCTGGAGGTATCGATCTGCTGAGCTCCAGTTGTGTTTCTCCCTTGAGTTCTTTGTGCTCTCCCTTCAGCTGTGCTGGCTGTTTACTCACACAACACCCCAGTGAGGAGAAGATGAACTGCTGGGATTCTGCTGCTCAGGCATTGATGCATTGCCTCTCCCTTTGTGTTCTTTAAATGCCAGAAATCCCCTGCTTTTATTTGGAACGTCTTTTTAATCTCCTCTTTCATCCATGAAGAAAATGAAGAGCTGAGTTCAACTGTTCTCCCCTTTTTTTCCCCCAGAAGGTGTTTCTTTCCCTTCAGGGGCACCTTTCTGGTATGTTTCATCTCTGAGAAGAGAAAACAGGCAGAATTTATCCCATACTTGTGCATGAGGATAAATTCCCTTAGTTTTTTTGATCAAGAAGTTTCACGTGGGTACTTCATCAGGATTTCTGGATTTTGAAAGAGTCATGAATTTGTCCCGACCTTCATTTTATCTGTGTGACATTAGGAAAACAAAAGGATCTAAATTAGCAGTAACAGTGAATAATGCTGTCTAAATTGAAGAATAAAATGGAAGAGGATAAACCATCAGTAAATGCACTGGTAAAATGCCCTGAAATAGGCTGCTTACCTTCTTTTTTTGATGTATTGCCTTTTCTGAGCTCAGACAAATACTTATTCCTTAAAAGCAATTTCAGATTCATTTATCCTTGCAGGATATAACTTTATCCTGTAACGTCTCTTGTGACTAAACTATTGTTTTGGAGGAAAATATATATAAAAAAATAACCTTAAATTTAAACTTTTTGCTGCTGCATTGTGAGGTTTTTTTTTTTTTGAGGTAGGAGTTGGAGAAAAATGGTTTTATGATGTCTGTGCTAAAGGAGAATCAGCTGCTCCCCCTGTCTCTGCTCCCAGTTCCAGCACTGGGTGGTTTTGATGACTTTCTTACATTGTATGTGAAATCCAAATGGTGTTAAAGCCTCTCTTTCCACATTAGCCTGTTCCCAAAGCACATTCTTGTCTTAATACTGGGTTAGAGGACAGATTCTGGAGAAACTCTGAAGAAAATTGTAAATCCTATGTCAGTCAGGTTTTCTGCATCTTTTGTTCAAAGACATGGTTCAAATACAGGCTTAATTTTTATTTTTAAATAAACTAGTTCTTAGGATTGCATTTACTTTTTTCTCCAAGTTGTGTTGGTGTAGTTTATATTTGTGGTGCTGGCAGAGTGCAGTGTTTTGCACTTCTCATCTTGGAACTTAAAAAAAAATTAAAAATCCTAAGACTATGAAATAGAAATTATCCAAAGTTGCTCAGGTTGGAGCAGCCTGGTCTATGGAAGGTGTCCCTGGCCATGGCCAAGGGTGGGACTGGATGGGCTGTAAGGTCCCTTCCAACCCAAACCATTTGAGGGTTCTAGACAAAATAACCTTTTCAAGGAAGTGGCTTGTTATTGGTGAGTTCTCTCCTTACTTACATCTCTATTTCAGGATGTTCCTTTGCAAAAGAATTGGGAAGAGCCATGTTTCTCCATGCTAGATGTGGAACACTTCCACCTTCTTATGTGCTTTAAAGAAAGAGAGAAAAATGCTGCTGTTGCTGCTAAGTGTTAGGAGGGACCACAGCTCAGGGAAAGGCAATGTAGCGACAAAGAAATTAAGTACAGCTTCAGAAAGTCAAATGTCTTGTTAAGTCTGGGCAGAAATCAATAAGAGCTTTTGAGAATGGTGGTATTGAGCATTCTATTTTGAGAAATACTTGTGTGTCTTGGAAAACCAGAGCAAACGGTTACAGCAGTGATGCAGATGAATTTTGCAGTGCCTTTTTCTAGCTGTGCTCATTGGGAAGTCAGGGATGTCTGTCCTGCTGTGCTTCTCCAGCTGTGCTGGGGTTTCCAAGCACCTCTTGGCACCTTGGCTGGGCAGTTTTGGGGGATGTGTTCCTGGTGATCTCTGTAACTGCCTGGAAGGAGGCTGTGGTGAGGTGGGGCTGGGCTCTTCTGCTGTGTCTCGACAACAGGAAATGGCTTCAGGTTGTACCAGGGGAAGTTCAGATCAGATACTAAAAAAAAAAAAACCACTAAAGAAGTGGTCAGGCACTGAAACAAGTTGCTCAGGGTGTTGGTGGAGTCACTAGAGATGTCTGGATGTGGCCCTTGGGGATGTGATTTGGGGGGAGAGCGTTTGTGACCTTTCAGGTCTCTTCCCCCCTTGGTGACTCTGACCAGAGCGCTGTCTGTGAGCTGTGCTCACCCTGAGCCTTGTGGGGACTTGTCCCCAGGTCCCCACGCAGCTCCCAGGACCTGCAGGGTCTCCAAGGTCTGGCTGCCCTCCCCCACCCCATTAGCAGTGCTCTCCTGTTACAGAGAAGTAAATGATCCTGGTTTTTCCATTTTCATTAAGGCTCGCCTGTGACGTCAGTTTTGACGTGGCCCTGGTTGAGAAACCTTGGGTTTGAACCACTGAAAAGTGCTGATCCCGAGCTGTTCTCCAGCTCTCTCCTCTTCTGTCCCTGCTCACACCGGAACTGCTCTGGCTCTAAGTGGAGAACAGGAGAAAATCCTGGAAAGCAGCTGCCTTTTCCCAGTGCCGTGGCTCCCCACAGCTGCCGGGTTTGCTGTTTGATGCAGTGGCAGCTCCTCTCTGTGTGGAGGCCCCACCTTCTCGGAAAGAAGTGCTCCAGGCTGCAGGAGGGCAAGTAGGTGATTCGAATTTTTGGGTCTCAGTGGTGCTCTGTGCCCTTTGTGGGAGGAGTATCTACATGTCTGCAGCAAGGAAACTTGTACTGGGAAATAAGAGCAAAATGTGCTGAAGTCAACTGAAATAGGAGTTGGACTTTGTGCCAAATTGCAAACTGTGGGTCTCTCAATCATTCCTCTGCAGAGAGCAGCCTATAACAAAGATTACTTTGCTGCAAGACCCACAGAAAAAATATCTGTTCTCTTGCACTTACATCAGTTAATGATACAAATCTGCTGATGGCTGGGAGTATTTATTTGCTGTGAAAAGAAGCTGCTTGTGTTGCACTGAGCGTCACGGTTGACTAGCAGGTACCAGGCTTGTGTATTGGGGATGTAAATGATCCTGGGACATGCATTATTGACATGTCCCACTTCCAGGAGCACGGCAACATTTCCAGGTGACTTGGGAGGAGTTTGATCTTGAACCTGTGGGTTTACATTGCCAGGCCAGGTGAGGTGCTGGAGGGCACTGGAAGAGCCTGGGGGGCTGTGGCAGGGGAACCTGCTTTACTCCAGGGCAGAAACCTCAGGGCTCAGGAGTGTTTGAAGATGAGGTTTCACTCAGCTTTTCCAGCAGGCCCTGTACCTGGCTGCCTTTTCAGTGTGGAGGGCAGAGCTGTTGCATTAGTTTTGCTTTTCTTGTTGTTTCCTCCCACTGGGGGGAAAGACATGGTTTCAAATGAGCAGGTGTATATTTTCATAAGCCCCAAGCATTCCTTTGTGGATGAAAGAGTTGTAAAACATCTGAAAGCTATTTTCTTTGACATGAGCTTCTCTGTTTAAAGAATGTGGGGAATAATTTCTTATTCAGGCTGAAGCAGATGAAATTGTTACAATGTTCTGATGTAATGGACTGTATGAAATGGATATTTGGGCCTTTCTAAATAAAATGCTTTTGGAACATGTTTGGAGCTCTGAACTGACTCAGACTGAACTACAGGGAGACAAATACACAGACATACCTATGAGAAAGAAAGGAGATTTTCCTACAATAGGCTGGCAAATGCGTGCTAGTGTTGAGCAGAGTGTGTTTAAAGGGAGTTGGCCTTTGATTTTGGGGTGAGGAATATGTTGTTTGGTGGTGGGATGTGAGAAGTGGCATTGTGGAGTCCTCATCCCTGGAAGTGTTCAAAAAACACATGGAGGTGGCACTTGAGAACAGGGTGGGGGTTGATCTCAAAGGTTGGACTTGATCATCCTAAAGGTCTTTTTAAACCTTAATGATTCGATGGTTGTGCAGTGCTGCTATTAAGAATTATGTAAATCAATAATGCTGGTAAATGGTTGAGCTGTTTACTGAGGGAATTGCACTTCCCTTCACAGGGAAATGTTCTTAAACTTGGATTGATTGGAATCTGTGCAGTGTTTTGGGGGAGTGAGGCAGAACACATAATGTGTGATATATTCTATTCTCTATAATCTAGGCTGATTCAGTTTTACAGAAAAATCCTGACTGTAATTGTTGTTAAATGGTTGCTCCACCAGGTGTAATGGTTGCCTTACCAGAAGTTTATACCATATTTTTGCTTTTTTCTCCTTGCTGTTGCTCCCTGCTGCCCCTGAAGTTTTCATCCCTGAGGGGATGTTACTGCTAGGGTATGAATGTGAGAGAACTCAGGCGTTCCATGAAAAATTTGGGAAGCCTGATAGCCTTAATTAGCATAGAGACCATATGCTTCCAGTCTGGGGGTCCTGTCCAGAGAATGGGAAGTGGCTGATTTGAAGCAGAAGAGGGGATCAGTGTGAGGAGCTGCCAGGGGGGTTGGACTTCAGAGTTTCCAAAGCATCTTGGCCCAACCTTTTTTGTCTCTTGCCTCCATGAGGCCTCCAGAGGATGTGCACTAGGAACACCCAGGGTGTCACACGCTCCTTTCCCCCGTGGAAGGGGCATTTTACTGGTGGTTTTTTTTTTTCCAAGGCATTGGTGCTTTTTGTCTGCTTTTTGTCTGAAGCAGAGAGAGCAAAGGTGTGGTCAAGCAGTTCTGTGTGATGCCTTAAGTTTTAGCTTTCATATTTTTTAGATTCTGTGCTGCCTTGGTGTGTAACTCTGAGCTTCACAGTAAGTGTTAGCAAGTTCTCTTCACAGGGCAATTAAACAAAACAATCCTTTTCCAGCTTGAGACCAAGGGCAGCCATTACAGCCTCAGGCCCAAAAAGCATAAACAATGGTGAACTAAGAGAGCAAGCCAGAAGGATGGGACTTCATAACCTAAAGCTGGAATTGGCCAATTAATCCTAATATGTAAATGGGCCAAAACTTATAAAAGTGACAGACCTCGTGAGAGGTTGTCAATTTTGTGACTATTTTGGGTTCATCTGGCCAGGCTCTTGTGCTGCCCAAGGTGGATCCATTGAGGCCTCTGAATAAATCCCTACTTTATTCTTTAACTCTGTCTGGCCTCTGTTCTAGGGCAGCCTCTCTAGGCATTGTGTGTATTCCCCAAGGTCAAGCCCTGGCTTCTGGGGTCAGGCCAAATCACAGCTCTGCTACTTGAGATACCAGAGGCCATTGCAGTACAGAGGGATGATTGCTGGGCTGTGTCAAAAGAAACGTGAGCAGCAGCTCAAGGGAGTTGATTCTGCTCCTCAGCTCTGCTCTTGGGACCACACATGGAGCTCTGCATCCAGTTCTGGGATTTCCAGCACAGAAAGGACGTGGAACTACAGCAGCATGTACAGAGGAGAACACAGGCTGCAGCCCCTCTGCTCTGGAGCCAGGCTGGGAGAGCTGGGGGTGCTCCCCTGGAGAGGAAAAGGCTCCAGGGAGAGCTCAGAGCCCCTGCCAGGGCCTAAAGGGGCTCCAGGAGAGCTGGAGAGGGACTGGGGACAAGGGATGGAGGGACAGGACACAGGGAATGGCTCCCAGTGCCAGAGGGCAGGGATGGATGGGATATTGGGAAGGAATTGTTCCCTGGGAGGGTGGGCAGGCCCTGCAAAGGAATTCCCAGAGCAGCTGTGGCTGCCCCTGGATCCCTGGCAGTGCCCAAGGCCAGGCTGGACTCTGGGGCTTGGAGCAGCCTGGGACAGTGGAAGGTGTCCCTGCCCATGGCAGGGGTGGAATGGATGGGCTTTAAGGTCCCTTCCAACACAATCTACCAGTCTGGGATTCTGTTCCTTTCTCCTGGTACAGAGTATTTCCCATAGTGCTGGTGGCCTGACACTTGTGAGACACAGTATCAAGGCCTGTGTGTGCTCTGTGGGATGTGGTGTGTTTGTCCAGCTGCACTGGCTGTTATCCAGGGACAAGGAATAAATGACTGAAATCGTCTGTGCAGGCCTGACCCTTCAGTGTTTGGAGGGAAGAGCTGCTCGAGGCCTTGCTGTGCCTGTGTTGCTCAGTATGGTGGTTGCAGAGCTCCACTGAGGGCAACTTTCCTTTTTGTAAAGAAAAAAGTCTGTATGGAAAGCAGTTCTGGTTGTGCCTCGAAACACCAGGCTTTTGTTGTTTCACTTTGTGCCCAAATTTACATTTCTGTGTGAATTAGGGCAGGGAAGCAGTACAGTACAGCTGTAGGTGAAGCCACCATGCAGCCCCAGGCATTCTTCATACCTTGTTTCTCCTTGACGTGGGAGGGGGAAGCCCTGTTCTGATGGCTGAGCCTGCTAACAACTCCAGGTTCATCAGTTCACTCATCCCTTACTAAAATCAGGCCAAAGGCAGGGTAGCAGCAGTTAAATTTACCTTCCCCTAAGCAGCCATAGCTGTGCTCTGGGGCCTTGTTTGACTGACAGGGTGGTCCTGATGTGAAGCTTTGCTGTGGCAATCCAAGGTGCAGCACTCTCACATTTTCCATTATTGCCCTTTACAACACCACTGAAACACAAGATGGGATAACTAAAGAGGTGATTTGAGGTGTGTGTGACTGAGCTGGGGGATGGGGGGTTCATCAATGTCCTGGGAATGATGGGGGGGGCTGCCCTAAAGGAGGAGAGGTTTGTCTGAAGTGTTCAATCACTGTTGGAACAGCAAAATGTCAATTTAAGAAGGGAGCTGTGATGGTACCTCCCTCACTCAGGGATGAGGTACAGGAACCAGAGGGGCTGGCTGGGCTCCCACCAGCAGCTCCAAGATGAGTGCAAAGTTTATCCAAATTCTTGCCTGACTCTTGATCCAGATGTGAGGTAGTCTTGTGTATGACACAGATCCTTCCTGTACAAGCTGGGAGCTGCAAGGTTGCACTTCTTTCTGTCAAGGCTCAGCACTTTTTTTCTTTGTTTGTTCCTATGTTGTGTCAGGGGCACTGATTTCATTTAATCATGGACTGATTGGGGTTGGAAGAAACCTTAAAGATCTTCCCATTGCAACCTCTCTGCCATGGGCAAGGACCAGGTTGCTCAGAGCCCCATCCAGCCTGGAGAAAGTGATCTTGGAGGTCTGAAGGGTTGCAGATTTTTCTTAGAGCATAGCTGGGTGTTTAAATCATGGATGGCTTGGTTGCCTGCAAGTGCTGATGTGAGGAAGACAAGAAGTGGTGCTGCACCTGCCAGTGTGTGCTGCAGTACCCTGGGTGCTTTGATGGAGGGCAGGTAGTTGCAGCAGTAATAACCTGTCATTGGTTTGTATCTACACCTTTCCAGTTGGGAATTATGTTTCAAGACAGCATGGCTTAGAATCCTCCCTAGAGGAGGCACAATATTAAGCCAACCAACAAAACCCCACCACAAACCAGCCCTCTTCAGCCCATGTGTGTTGGACACTTGGGTGTCCTGGGAGGAGAGCCCTGCACTGCTCAGGAGTTTGCCTGGCTGAGAGCTCTGCTGCTTTGTGTGTGGGGATGAGAGGATGAATTGGCAGAGACAATAAAATGAACTCTGCCAGGCTGGCAGGTCTGAGGACATCCCATTCCATAATTCTGCCCAGCAGTTTGATTGTTCTTCCCCCCACCTGCTTTCCTCCAAGGACAAGCATCTCTTCTCTTCTTGCTTGGTTTTATTCCCTTTGTCTCAAGTTTTATTCATCAGAAAGCTCTTTTCAAAGGCTGCTCTCACCCCTGCAATGATTATGCAAATATCTGTATTTTATGCCTCTATATAGATGCATGCACTGTTATGCTGCTTTTGGATAATACATGACCTTGCAACTTCATTTGGATATATATGACCTTGCAACTTGAAAACTTGTTCACTTTCTTGTGGAGATTATTTCAATGATGCAGTAATCTTAATTGTCTTAATTTGAAAGGAGATTTTTCTCCATCAGCATGATATTTCACATGCATGTTAATGTTCATGAGGCAAACATTTCTTGCATTTGTACAGGTAATTTTTCTTTCTGTCTACAAATAATACTGAGAACTACACTTCAAACTCCATTTTCTTTGTGTTTCTTATTGTTCTTGCAACTGCTTCTTTGCTTCATTGTCTTTATGAATAAAGGTAACATTAATGTCAAAATATTGGTGGGGAAACTCTCTGTTGTACCTACTGTGATTCAGGATTATTGTTGTGCTACAAGACAATCCCTTCCTTGCTATGGGGAACAGTTTTATGAGATTATGCAGTGTGGGGAATTTGATTTATCTGCTTTAGAATGTGCAGATAGAAGTAAAACCTGGGCCTAGAGCTCTTAGGAGTAAGAAAACTGAGATGTGTGTGCTGAGCTCAGCTCATGGTTTGCTGGTTTGAGCATCTTGGGGGGTGAACCCTCTCTCCATCTCTGCTCTCTCCTTGATAAATGATAGCTGCAGCAGTATCTTTGTGACACAGCTCCTGGTTTTAAATTATGGCTTGATAGACACAGAAATTAACTGTATAAAGGTCTTAAGTCTGTTCTCTTTATATCTTTCTGGTGTTGATTTGGTAATTGCAAACTGCAGTTAAAATAACTGACCAACTTGACATGGAGGAAATAGATTCAGAACTTCAATCTCGTGCCTCCATGCACTGTTAACTTTGCTCTGCAGCTCCTGGGTGAGACAATCTCATCTGCAGGCTCCCAGCCAGACCTGCCCAGGAGGGGAAAAGCACTGCAGAGGGGATACTCCATACAGCCAGAGCAGGAAGGGTCCTGCCAACAGGCCTCCCCAGAGGTGTGCAATGGCATCAGAATTACCCCTTCAGCCACAGGCAGCCCTGTCTCTTCCCAAGAGAATTCTCATCTGTGGGACTACTTGCATTTTTGGGAAGCACAGCATGACTGCCAAGTGGCAAAAATTTTCGACCTCATGGGCTTTCTGGGGCTGAACCAGTGGTTGTGGTTCACGTTTGTGTTGGTAGTTTAGGGCCTAGGCTGTGGAGGAGGGGTCTCAACAGGGTGGGATTGGAGCCTCAGCAGTGGTGCCCACTGAAACACTCCCTGTGCTGTGCACAGGACCAGAAAAGAGAAGAGCAGGGGCTGAAAAATGATATAAGGTAATGAGGAATGGGGAAAATGTCTGAAACAGGGAGCACCTGCACAGCAGGTTTAGGTGATTTTGTCAAAAGAGCAGTGGAACTGTGGCTGCCTTAAGAAGAGATGAGAGTGAAGGGTAATTTAAAAGGAGAAATGGTGGAAAGTGTCTGAAGCTGTGTAACCCAAAGTCACAGAATCAGCAGGTTTGGAAAAACCCCTCAACCCCCCACCACCAGTGTCACCCCTAAACCGTGTTCCCAAAAGCCACAGCCAGACACCTCTCACACACTCCCAGATATGGTGGCAAGAATGAGGTGGTTTAGAACTTTGCTCAGCAGAAGAAAATCTGGCAGATGTTGTGAAACTCAGAGGAAACACTGAGATTTGAACAGAGCACTTGTTTGGCTGAAGAGGGCGTGATGGAATGTGCATGGGGACAGGTGAGACTTCGGTCTAAGAAATGAGTGAGGAGCCTTAAATGCTCCAGCTGCTACCAGGAGTAGCTCCCTGGGGAGCTCCCCAGCAGACACAGCTCTGAGAAGGGCAGGGCTGTGATTCCTGCAGTTGCTGCCAGAGCTCTGCTTGCATTGACCATCCTATACTTGTTTGTAGGAGTTGGAGCCAAGAATCCATGGCAGCTGGGCTTGGCACCCAAAAGGGGAGCAGGAACACGAGGAAAAGACAATTGAGGAATGAAAAATGGCTCTTGGAGTAGTTCAGGGCTGTTGGATGAAAGCACAGAGCCAGGGGCCTCATGTCAATGGTAGGCCAGCTGGGTAAAGCTAATAAGGCCTAGAGGTAGCTGATTGCATGGAAAAAGCAAAATAGGGAAGAATCAATGTGACTTTTGCAGTGGGAAGCTGATGCTAATGCAATTATTGGAGCCTTTGAAAGGATCAGCTTAGAGGGTATTAAGGAACACAGGGGAATAGGAACAAAGGTGGTTGCAGTGACAAAAGGTGACTGTGAAAAGTAGGAAATGAGAGTCAGCTCTCACAGTGCAGGGAAGTTGGGAGCAGACCTGTGTTTTCTGCTACTCCTTGTGCACTGGAAAAAAGGAGTATTGGTATGTTGATGATTACCAGTCAAGAAAGAGGGATGAGAGGAGCTGCAAAAGGGCCTTGGAGTATTGAGGGGCTGGATAATAAAAAGGCAGATGAGATTCTCTCCAGATAAATGTGGAGTGATGTACATAGGGATCCTAATTTTCATATGAAGCCTGAGCTCTGAGCTGACTGTTATGAATCAGGAGTGAGATCTTTGTGTTAAAATTTTAGGGAATTCTATGAAATGTCAGCTGGGTGCTTGGCAGCTGCCAAAAAGCTGGCTGAAGGGGTAGGAATTATTAGACAAGGAGTAAAAAACAGAAGGGAGCATTCTATGACCACATAAATCCACGTGTTGCCTGGATCTTTGCACAGCCATCATCCTCCCAGCCTGGAGAGCAGCAATGGAAGCAGTTCAGGGGCTGCTGAAAGGCAGCATCTGGACACAGAATGGAGGCAGTGCAGCACAGCTCAGTGGGAATATGTACTTGTCAGTCTGGAAGGGAGCAGGGGGAGAGGAGGGGAAGAGCTCTGTGCTGGTTTGAGTGCTGTGGACAAGGGGAGTAGAGAATTGGATTCTTTGCAGTGAGGGCCTGGGGGAGCCCAGAGGTTCCCAGGAGCAGCACTTGGTTGTGCACACCCCAGGAGGGCTAGGAGAGAACAAAGGAGTGGAAACTTCTCCTGTGCATGGTGAAAGTGGTCAAGTGCAGGCATTCCCTGTGGTCAAAGCTCTTCAGCTGCAGGGTTTGAAGCCTTAGGAGCCCTGGGAAATCAGGAGCGCAGGCTTGGTCTGACCGAGGGACTTGTTCATCTGTTCTTGGGGCACTGCTGCAGGCTGGAAGAAAAGGCTGCAGAGATCTCTGGTGTGACCTGATATCATTGCAAATATCAGATTTAAATCAGTTTCAGTCCAGTGTTCAACCCAGCAGAGTACCTGGGGTTTAGTGTTAGACATAACTTCTGAAAGCAAGAGTAACTCACATGTGAGTTATTTACCTTCAACTGTTAACTCTGGTGCAACTGTGTCCAACCTGGCTTATTTTTAGGCTGGAGATTATATCTCCTAGAAATAGTGGCAAAGGGCATCTGTTCTTACTGAGAACAAGGAATCCTGGACTGGAAGTTATTTGGAATCTTCAAAAGAAGAAAATACATTTCAAAACACTGTAATCCCCACCCTCCCCTTCTCCCAGCTGCACAGCATAGTTTCATTTTGAAACAAACAAAGAAAAAACAATAATGGTAAAAACTTGCTCTACTTTGCCCACTTGCTTTTCACAGCTTTCTTGACTTGCTTCTTCCTCCTGACACTTGCTCTTAAACATAATCCTTATCTTACTTTAAGATTTATCTATTGGCAAGAAGAACCTAACAGCAGAAGGGAAGGACCCAACCTGTGAGTCCTTACTCTGGCATTGTTCTGGAGACAAAGAATGCTTGATGTCTGTACAGAACAGAAATTTATTCGTGGTTTGTGGAGAATAAAAAGAAAGAAAAAATTACTTTTTGGGCATGGGAGAACACTGTGCCGAAGCTATGTAAGTTAATAAAATAATCATGGGGATGAATTATGTATTTCCACTTGGAAGATGTCTTACAGCTTTTAGCAAGACAGGACACAGCAGAGGTGAATGAGAACCTCTCCTGGGGAGTGGGAAGTTGCTCCTATTGCTTCAGGCCAGGCAGGGGGAGATGACTTTTCACTGCAGTGTGCTCCACCCCAAAAGCAGGGAGCTTCCACTGGGAGTCTGCAGTGATGGGTCTCAGCAGGACACTGCAGGGAGCCTCTTTCTGCACTACAATTTATAGAATGAGCCCATTTGATTAGCAAAACAAACCAAAAAACACCACCAAAAGACACAAAAAGATGGAAATGTGTAATAATGGTGAGAAGGATTGACCATGAAGCACCATCCCCTAAATTTTTCTTGTATGTTGCAACTGTTATGTGACAACAGTAGAATTGTTTTGAGTTTCTCAGCTTGGTTGCAGGTTAAGTGAGGGAAATAAAAGCTTGGCAGTACCTAAGGTTTCTGCTGGAGATTCTTGCTTTAGATTCTAGTGTTGTTTAAGGATTTTTATGGGTTCAACTATTTAAAAATATATTTAATATTTTCTATTTAGATTATTTTATGGGTTTGATTTTTATGGGTCACATTGACCATTGCTTTTTTTTTTGACTCAGAAGTGCCCTGGTATGGAAATGTGACTTGGCAGGTCTAAAATGTCAGAGATTTATTAAAAATAAGTTTTGCCTGGTTAGTTGTTAAATACACACTGCTTGAGTGCAAATGACAATAAGGTCTGAGAACCTGAGAAGAATTGAGAATGTAACTCAAATGACTAGCAGTAATATTTAGAATATCCTCCTAAGGAATGCCTTTCCTTTGGGGAGTTTTCCTGGGGTTCCTCTTTGGCATAGTTAATCTCCACGAACTGATGCAAGGGAAGATGGCTGGAACAGGTAGCAAACAGT
Source organism: Urocynchramus pylzowi (assembly GCA_013397555.1). Taxonomy (NCBI): domain Eukaryota; kingdom Metazoa; phylum Chordata; class Aves; order Passeriformes; family Fringillidae; genus Urocynchramus; species Urocynchramus pylzowi. The sequence continues at coordinate 471,076 of VZRH01002949.1, forward strand.
GGCTTTGCTTCCCAAAATCCTTTGGAATGTTGCAGTACTGCTGGCTTGGCTAATTAATGAACTGCCCATGGGATGTCCTCCAGGGATCCTTCACAGTAACAGTATCAAGTTTTGTAGTTTTTTGTTTCAGACTCTCCTAATAAAAACATCAGGGATCTCATGAAAAACGCCTTTAAAATTTGTTCTTGTACATAACCTTCTATATTTGGAATATCATAAAAAAAAAAAAAAAAAAAAAAAAAAAACCAAAAAAAGAGGGCAAGATGTTTAAAATGAATATTTTATTTCTGTTGGAAAGGAAGAACACGATTCTGCCATGGTTTCTGTGCCCAAATCATCATCATCATCTCTGCAGTGCTGCTCCCTTCCTCTGCAGCAAGGCACATTTCTGGGGGATTAAAAAATGTAACATAAAAATCCCAGTGTGCTGCTGGTGGAACATCACCTGCATGATAACATCTGGCATCAGAGGAGAGCAAAGGCCATCTCCAGCCTTTTTTTTTTCCACCCAAATCAGGGCTGGGCTGCCCAGCTGAGGCCCAGCTGTGTGGGAAGAGCTCTGATGCCCTCAGTAAAGTGAAGTTTTTGCTATCAATCTTTTAGTGATAAAATGCACAGGGGAAATAAAAACTTGGATATGGCCACAAGGGTCAAGATGTGGCCAGGAATCACAGAGGGTTCTTACAGAAAAAGGTGGAGCAGTTCAGAAGGGGCTTTGTACCAGTGCACTCACCTGGGCAAAGGAGCTTCAAAGGGTTTGGAAATAAAAGATGAGATGGGAGTCAGAGCAGATTACTGCATGAATAAGATTCTCCACTCTCTTTACTGCTGACAGTGAAAACCCAGTATGAGTTTCAGAATAGAAGGAAAGGATTTTCTGAAATTTTTTCCTGGCCTTGTTCATTTTACTTTGCCCATCCTGGAAAATGAAAGGGAAAGGTGGACTGCAAGCTGCTGAGTGGTGTCCCTGAAAAGTGGAAGGATTTCATTCTTGAGATGTCAAGTAAAATCTCCTGAAGTCTTCAATTAAAACTGTTTATCTCATATGACCTGGCTTTGGAGAAGAGTTCCAGCTGCCTACAGCCTGGATGAGTGAAATAAATAAACTGCTAAAAACAAACAAAAAACCCTCTCCTGTTACAACTTTTTTATTCTGTAGTTACAGGCTGAATCAACAAGCTGTAATAAATATCTGTAACCAATTTCCCACTGTGTGTTGAGCACAGAATATATCTTATCTTTACAGAATCATTGCACAAACGTCTTTTCTAGAAGCAAGTAACAATTAACTTGTCAGAAAATAAGATAGATTAAGCTGATTAGGAAGGCTGCTTTTATTGTGACACCATATAATTATGGAGTTCCTCCAGACCCTTCAAATTGAGATATAGGCACATATCTGTGTGTTTGGAGTTAGCTTGGTCCTTAAAAATTTGGGTGACTCTGACCAAAATATGGCTTAGGGTTCCTGTTTTCTCTGGAAATTGCTCCCAATGAGAGTTATCTGCCTTTTTATCCCAAACTGGGGCGTTGTCCTAAACATTTCTCTTGTGTAGAACAGTGCTTGAGCCACTAGAGAGATATTTAAGTGACATTAAGTGACAGATACCTGGAATGGGAAACTTCTGTGGGCTACAACTGGATGGAGAGCAAGCAAATCAAGAGCTGCTAACAAAACCCCTTCAGAATGGAACAACTGAGGGTTTTGTCCTATTTTCAGATTGAGTTTAATTTCTTTCTTTTGTGTATGTGGAACAGAGATCAGTAAAAACCCACATTTGGGTAGAAAGTTTAAATAATTTAGAGCAACATGGTAACAATCTTGGACTCTGGGCTGCATTCTGACTGGGTGGGTTGATGGAAATTTAGCCTCAGCCTTGCAGCAGGTGTGGAAGATCAGCATAGCATCAAATTCATGTCACCTGGGGTAAAGGGAGTGGAAATAGATGCCATAGATGCAGATTTTGGCAGTCAATAACAAAACTTCTGGTTCCAGTCTCAACACACTGAATTTGAGTTGTCAATTTGGACTTCAGGTTTTGGTTTTTACTCCTTAAATAGTAAAGGAGTAAAAGGTGGGTTTGGATAGTAAAGGCAAAACCAATTTTTTGTCCTTGACAAAATGTTTGGGCTTTTTTGTTTTGTTTTGTTTTTCCTTCAGGCATTAATATTTCTTCACTTAAGGTAGCAGTGCTCCTGCAGTCCAGTTCCTTTCTGTTTTAGATAGGATCTGTTGCTCATTAAACTTTTGGTGGGAATGCAGTTTTGGCTCTGCAGCCCTGTGATATATGTTAATAAAAAATCCATATCATTTTATAAATGTATATATGGAGTGAAGACTTTATTTTAGTCCCTCCCTCAGCTGCTTTGCAGGTCTTGGCAGAGCAGCACTTGCACATATTTAAGCTCCTTCAGGCTCAGTGGAAATGAATTTCTTCTCAAGTCCATGCTCCAGAAAATGCTTGTCTTCACCAAGCTCTTGTGAAGATATTTAAACTTCTGAAAAAGAAACAAAAAATACTGTTTGCAGAAATTAACTCAGATACTCATGGAGATAATCCATTCACACTCACTGTCTATAGGTTAAAGCAAAGGCCAGTGATCTGAGGTCCTGTGACATCAGAGGTAGCTCTTAAAATAAATTATTTTTTATTGAACTCATATGTCTATTGAAGAGGCCCAAATAATTTTCCATAGATTTAAAAACTGGTGTTTTCTATCATCTCTCTGTTCTCTCAGAAAACTGCTGTGCATGGGAAACAAATTGGATAAGGCAGGTAAAATAATGCAGGACAGATAAGGGACCCTGAGCTTTGCCTCTTGCTCGGTCTGAAAAGACAGAATGAATTAACCTTCCTCCTTTGTGCACTTTTGGGGTGCTTTGGGGAGGGTTGTTCAGGTTGGTTTTCCCCCATTTCTGTACAATCCTGTCTTTCTTTAAGAGGAGATTGCTGTAGGCTCCTTGCCCAGGCAGTGCCTGTGTTCTGCCCTGCTGCTCTTGGTGCAGTGCTGGAGGCATTGTGGCCCTGGGGCGTCTGAACAGCCTAAAATCACACAATTGCATTTTCTTGAGGTACTCCCTCCTCTAAGAAATGATTGCTGGGGCTTGGCAGGATGAAGTTGCCCCAAATCAGTGAGATCTGTTGGGAAATTGCTCTCACGGTGTTTATAGCTCAGTATTGTCCCCTTCCTGGTAAAGGCACGTTCTGCTGAGGTGCAGAAGGAATTTAGACATTTGCTGGCTCAATGTAATACATTTTTTTATGCTCTTTGCATGGAGGAAAGGTACAGCTGAAAATTTCTTTTTTTTTTCTTGGGAGATAAAATTCTAGTTTGCATTTAAGTGGTCTGCTGTGTCCAGCAAATCTATTGGACTAATCTGGATTAAATCAGCTGGCAATTCTGCTACGGGCACCTATAAAGGACTGAGGGTTTGTAGAGGAAGGCATTTGCTAACTCCCCTGAGATGTTTTCACTGGGACTGGATATTGTATGCTTTGTGCAGAAGGGAGCACTCAGGAGAGATTGGTGTGGGGAGGGCAGGCTCTCAGAGAACAAATCCATGTGGTCGTTTTTGTTTTGATTTTGGGTCTGGCTGAGCAGCTTGGGGTGGGGTTTTAGGCACAGCAAACCTCTGCTGTGATCTAAAGCTTTCTGAAGTCATCATATACCAGCTGGTAGGCCCTGTTTTCCCCTTGGTGCCTCTACAAAATGATATGAAGCCTTAAAAACATCAACCCAGAATTAAAAATTAATCTGTTGGAGTGATAGAAACCAGTAGCTGGGTACTACAGGACCCATTTCTGTGGTGTCAGTTCTTCTCATTGATCTCATTTCTTCTGTAAATGTATTTCAAGCCATGAGTTTGTTTATTTTATTCTCTCTAATCCCTTGAACAGAACTTCTAAAGCTGAGTGGGTGCATGTTTCTGTATCCCCATCCTACTGCATCCCAGGGAGCCAGACCAGGGCAGCTTAGCAGGGAGGTTTGGTGTGACCACTCAGTCAAGAGCAGACATTTCAAAGGACACCAGTTTGAGCAGAACCATGGGGGCAGTGATGGTGTCTGAACAGCTTCACTCGAGGTGCTGCAGCATTGCAACACCTTTATAAAACCCTGTACTAGCTAGAAAAATATTGGCTTTGATACCTGTCTTGTTGATTCTTTTCTAAATGCCTGTGAGGAAATTTTAATTGCATGAACTGCCAGTATTCCCTTCTTACTTACAGGGAGGTATTTGGATTATACCGATGGTGGATAAATCTTTTTTTTTTTTTTTAATGCCTGCTCTAAGGGCTTCAGTTGTGAAAAACTTCAATTCTCCCTGTGGTGGTTTGATACCTGCTGAAGGGTCTGGTTGAAGTCACTGATTTGAACGTTGCTTTTGCTCCAAGAATATCTTAGAAGAAATATCTGTTTCCTTGAGTGAAATGGCACATATTGACTCTATAGTGTGATTCATATAAAATGAACCAAAAACTGAATAAAACTCCAGTGATTGGAGTGACTGGGGCCATGTTATAATCAAACACTGAAAGAACCCAAAACAGGAAAATGAAGTGTTGCTATTCTTCAGCTATCTGTGCAGAAGAGATTCCCTTTCTGGTGTTAATCTGCCTTAGACTTTGGAGCTACAGTTCACACATACAATAGAAATAAAAATTGGGACATTATATGAATGGTTAGGATGAAAAGTGATAGAAATTGAGGATTAATGGTTTTTTAAATGACTTTAAAAATACTTGTGTTACTATTTGGGGTGTATTTGTCAGCACTGAAGGGCTTAGATTTCAAATGCTGAAATTACTTGGAAAAGAATTAAAATCTCCCATGGAAATAAATGTAAGTACTTCCAGTTTGAAGTCCAAGCAAATCTGTAATTTTCACAGCCAAGAGCCAGACCAAAGCTGTGTATATGAAAAGAGAAACATAATTAAGAGATGTAAGCTCAATAGTAATCTTCTTGTCCAAAATGCATTTATAATCATACTGTAGTTGGAATAAGGATGAAGTTATGGAAAGTTAAGCAATGAAACCAGAATTGTTTGCTTTTGTCCTCAGATCAGAATTGTCTGCCTTAGCAGACAGAATCATGCTTGGGGATTTTTAATGCACATTTAAAAAAACCCTCAAACTGATCACCATTTGTAAAAGAGGAGCTGTGCTTGAGAAGCAGCTCCTTGAAAGTGGTGGTTGAGTTGGAGGCTGGCAGTGCCAGGGCTGGGGCACAGCCATGAAATGATGCCCAGAGAAAGATGTGATGCAGTGATCAGAACAGTGCTCAGAGGATGCAGGAGTGCTCAGTTCTTCTCTGCTTTGATGAGGCTCTGAAAGGAAAATCCTTGTGTGAGAAGTGAACACGGCTGGTAAAACAGATTAGTGTAAGATTTCCTTTGAGCCCAAATACAAATGAAGGGGAGTAACACTGGAGATAGAAAGGAAAGAGGGATGTGCTAAAAAACCAGCCTTGGTGTGTGTGAATTATGCTGGAATCAGTGCAGTGCAGATTTGAGCTGCTTGTGCAACACCTGCCCCGAGGTGGCTGTTCTGATGTGTGACCTGGCTTGAGGGCATCCAGCAGTGAGAGCAACTTAAGTTTGCTTCTCAAGCTTTAGAAAAGGAGGAGGTGTAGGAATGACAGGATCCCAGTGTGGCTGAGGCTGCAGGAGCTCAGTGGGCACCTGGTGTCACCTCCCTGCTCTAGCAGGGCCATCCCAGAGCACAGGGCCCAGCATTGTGTGCCCCCAGCTGTGCCACAGCCCCAGGGAGGAGAGCCCCCAGGCTGTGTGGGCAATGTGCTCAGGGCTGGGCACTGCCCAGGGAAGAAGTTGTGCCTCCTGTGCAGGGCAATTGCTGGGCTCAGGCCCTGCCCGTGGCTCTGGTGCCATTGCTGGGCCCCGGAGCAGAGCCTGGGCCCTGCTCTGCCCCTCCCTGCACACAGGGACAGCCAGGCCTGAGGGCCCCTCTCAGCTGGGGCTCCTCTCCAGCCTGAGCAGCCCCAGCTCCCTCAGCCTTTCCTGGGCACCCAGATGCTCCAGGCCCTGCCTCAGCTCCACCAGCTCCTGGCCCTGCTGTGCTGAGCATCCAGAGCTGGACACAGCACTCCAGAGGTGCCTCCAGGGCTGCCCCCAGGGCCAGGAGCCCTCCCTGACCTGCTGCCAGTGCTCTTCTGCTGCCCCCAGGGTCCCCTTGGCCTCCTCGGCCCCAGGACACTCTGCTGGCCCAGGGACAGCTCGGTGTCCCCCAGGACACTCTGCTGGCCCAGGGACAGCTCGGTGTCCCCCAGGTCCTTCCCCACAGAGCTCCTCCAGCAGGGCCCCTCCAGCCCGTGCTGGTGCCTGGGGTTGTTCCTGTCCAGGTGCAGAACCCTGAAGAAGGAGGTGGTAATGAGGTGATGCAGAATGGCTGATGTCTGTGTGCATCCTGACTGGATCCTGCTGGCTGGTGGTATTGGAATTCAGCAGAAAATAAGCCTGTTTTTGTTCCAGCTGCTGCTCAGCGATCAGCAGGGCTGGGAGTGGCTGAATTTCTGACGAAAGCTAATTCAGCACCAGAATTCTGGTGGAGTGCAGAAGATGTTGCCTGAGCACAGATGTGCAAATTGTGCAGGTACCAATGCACTCTTCTAGGTCTGCTGCCATTCCACAAGGGCTTTGCATGACCCGGATCCAGGTTTGATGGAGCTCCAGGAAGCAGGTTTGGGATTGAAATAACCAACAGAGAGAACGTGAATATGTGTCATGACAGAAAGAGAGAGCCAAGAGCACTGCCAGTGTAAATGGATATTCCTGGTGTGCTCCAGGTGCAAAGTTCACCTGGAGGTGTCCCTTCAGGAGAGGACCAGAGGCACCATCCATTGACCAATGCTGAGCAATGCTGTTCTCTTCCTCCAGAGGTATTTTCTTCCTTCAGGCCTTTCTGCCCTCGTGCCTCTTTATGTTATAAATTTGGGCCTGTCCCAGTGGAGCAGAACCACCACAGAGCTTATAGCACTAAACAGAGGACCTAAAAGCAAGTATTTCTTTTGTCTCCTCTAAAAAAATGTAAGAGTGAATTGGATTTTGACCCTTTCTTTGAGCACATTAGCTTGATTTAATTTGGCAACATGGCCATAACTGTGTTACCCCAATAGGCCAGCATCTCTTTCTCAGTTCTTCACTTTTATTTTTACTTTTTTTGCCCCCTTTGTTGCTATTGTGAAAGCTTTAAAGCTGGTTTGGACTGTTCCTTTGCTAGCTGAATGCAAGGTGTCCCCCTTTGCCAGGGTCCATTCTTTGCCCTGCTCTGATAAGGCTCTTGTTTGTGTTTCATCTGAGGCACAGGCAGGACTTGCTGGGAACAGAAATGCCCACAAGTTCCTGGGCACACCGAGCTAGGAAGCAATGAAGGAATTTCAAAGCCAACTAATTTTCTCTCTCAGTGCTTTGTGGGTCTCAGCACGCAAAAGGGAATTGGCACTTACTGGAACTTCTTAACAAAGAGCAGTTATTTGCATCGAGCTTCTAAATCTAAATTTAAAGAGAGCTTTCCCCAAAATAAGGCCCAAATTAGCTTTTATTACTGAAGGTAAATTTAGGTACTGAAGGTAAATTGACTTTACAACATCTACATTTAGGCTTCCCAATAAGCCCTCACACTGAAGATATGGTTCCTAGATACTTGGGGGCTCATGGACACCTGACTGGGTTTAATTTTGCCAAAATTATCAGTGTTTGGTTAAACTCATCTTGGGTTTGCAGTTGCTATCATGTTTTCTCAGTAGATCACTGGTCAAGTAAAAAAAAAAAAACAAAAAACCAAAAAAACCTGAATACCAAAATACCCCAAGGCTCATAACCTCTGATGCTGACATATTTTATCTTATTTTTTAAAATCTATGCCAAAATTGGTGCTTGTATGGAAAATCCTCTTTTAGCCCATTTAGTCCTATTCCATCAGGAACACTGGTGGTAAGAAAAGCCACTGTGGTGAGGCTATCTCTTGTTCCACATGCTGGCTTTTCTCCATTTTTGCTCTGTATTGTACCTAGAATTTTACAAGTTTGAAGTATGAAGGGACTGTGGATAATCAGCACTTGGTGGCAGGCCCAAGCAGCTTCAAGATTTATAAATTGAGATTACTCGTGGTCTGTTGTAGATTTGGGAACACTGCTCCAAGAAATATAAATAATTTTTTTAATGGTTATGTTTCCAGTTAGTGCAAATGAGTCCATTAAAGTAACAGCTGAAACTTGTAATTGTATCCAAAGCAGAATTGGGCAATGCAATTCTTACAGTACTGCTACAGTTGGGATAAGTCAGTGAAAAAATCAACAGCATGAAATTAAATGAGAGACCTTTCCCACAAAAGCTGAGTTCTGGAAGTGCTGTGAAGCAAGTTTTGCTCAGTGTCCTTTGGTTTTGTAGCTGGGATATGTCTCACAGTTCAAACTCTCCCCAGATACTCACTTCTAGTGTACAATGGCTTGAGATTTTTTTGTGTTGTTGTTTTTAGTGTAATTGCTCATTTTTCCACCTCTGTGTGAGCAGTGATTTGAGACCTGGTTGGTTGGGTGCTTGATATCTTCATGCCATAGCTTAACCTGTGGTCATGAAAAACAGGTTTGCATCAATAAAATTAAAAAGAAAAAAGAAGTTTACTGAAGTTGAGAGTTACTGGCAGAAGCAGGCTGAGACCCAGCTTCAGAATGGGCTGGTGCTGCCCTCTTTGATTTGCACCCTGTGCTGGCAGACTCAGGTTTAGTCAGACAATACAGCTCAGAGTTGTTGTCTGCTCCCAGCCTGGTGTCTGGGTTCATGTCAGTGCCACTGATCTTTCTGAGCTGTTCCAGGACCTTCCCACGAAAGTATTTTGCTTATTAACCATGTTTCCAGATGATGTTCTCCACCTGGCTTTTGGGAGCAGATGGCAGGTCAGAGATGAGCTGATTATTCCTGCACTGGGACTGTCACTGAGGGCATTTTGACACATCCTACCAAGATACTTCTCCTTTGAATAAAGCCCTTCTAACTCCAAAGAATGTCTGCAGTTTATGAATATCTGCAGTTTATGAAAGACAGCTGAAGATCAGTTTCTTTTTAGACCACTGAGTGAAAACCTTTCCTTTTCTTTATTGGTTCTAATGGGAGCTGAGAAACCCAGTCCTGGCATTTTGGTGCCTCCTGAGAGCCTCCACTGCTCTGTGCCCTGCTCAAGTTGGACAACTAATAAATTATTCTCTTAAGATCTGTTGATGTAGGAGACTTAATGAAATTGCTGCTGTTCCAAAAATATCTTTTGGAGACCACAGGTGAGTTCTGCTCAAGAACAGGGGAGTGGCACTGTAGGCACAGAGTTTGTGGGAATTGGGAGTGAGGCTGGGGCTGAGCCTCATCCCCAGTGGGCACAGCTGGGCAGGACAGGTGAGTGATATTGAAGGCAATGAGCCATGGAGTGCCCAGGTGCACTGACCAATCTCACAGGGAACAGAGGGCACACAGGTGCAATGAATAATGATTGGGGTATAAAAGGCTGGGCTGAAGAACAGGAAGGGCAGACACTTGCAGCCTTCTGAAGTGGACTGATGTTTTTCTGTATGGGCAGACACCTGAAGCCTTCTGATGAGGTATGGTGTTACTCTGCATGGGGGAATTTTAAAATTGTATGGTTATCCTCTGTGTGTCATGGCTGTCAATGCTGTGACATGGAACTGAGCTCTCTTGTGGTCCTGAGTGCAAATTTTCATCACTTTACACCAAAACTGAAGGGGAGAAAATATAATTGATTGTTCTCCTGAAATGGTGGACTAACTTTCTGTATTAGCAAGAATATAAACATTATTTTGGGTACTAAGGAGAGTGTGTTTAGGGCCAAACCCTTGATATGCTAAATAGAGAAGCACACACTAATTTTTCAGCTCTGTCCCTGAAGTGGAGTAAGTTACTGGTGGTTACTGGAGTCTGTGGGGAAGCTGGGCTCGCAGTGTGGGACTTGTGACAGTCCCTTCAACAGGCCAGCACGTGAGTTAAGCTTCTGACAGGGTGTTTTGAAGTAAATTAAAATTCCCTAATCACCTGTTGTTGCTGTTGGTGTGCTCGGGGATGGTGTGAGGGTGACATGTGCAGGAGTCCTCTCAAGAACTGGGCTGTAATTAAGGACCAAGGCAGTGCCCTGCTTTGTCACTGCAGTCTGAAGGAAATGCAGTAGCAGAGAAGTGAACACCTTCAGGCTGATGGTGTGGAGTTCTCTGTGCCTTTAAACTCCCCTAAACCTGAGGGTGTCTTTCATACTTGTTCTGACCTCTAAGGTCCCTTCCTACCCAAACCCTTCCATGATTAAAGGATTTCCTGCTTTTTGCCCCAGATCTGCACTGCAGTTCAGGAAATATTTCTCAGCACAGAGCATGTTGGCATACACAGTCAATTGTCCTGAAATACTGAAGCTTTGTACTTAATTTTGATGGAGAGTTTGTAAATAATAACAATGTGCCAGGGATCCTTCTGCCTTGCAGATCCTGAGATGGTGGTAATGCACATTAACAGTCTGAATTTCCTGAGCTTGTAGAGGGTGCTTATTTATATAGAGTTGAGAAGGATTTGTGACTAAAAATCAACTTTCTATCAGTTGAAGTTGCAACTATTGATGTTATCAAAGCTGAGCGTATGAAATATGTTGATGATTGGGGGGAAGAAATTGGCTTCCTCTAAGGGAACGAGCAGTCTGGTGCCTGTTTTATCAGGGAGTTCAGACCCCAGAAATTTTAACTAATGCCTGTGTTCCTACTTTTGCTGCTCAAACTGGAATTTCAGAAATAGATGAGAAATAGGGTGCAATTGTTCTGTTGAACTGGAGAAAGAGCATATGGACCTGCATGAATTTGGGGTGTAATGAAGATCTGAGGAACTCTTCCATTGTGGTGCTTTGTCCTCCTGTTCTGTAACAAATAATGAGTTTTATTTTTACTGTCTATCTGCTCAACAAGAACCTGGTCCCTTGTGAAACCTCTGTAGACTTCATTTCTAAAGATTGGACTTTTAAAACTCATCCACTCTAAATAACTTGTGTTTGGATGTGAAATATTTTAACTGGTAATTATCAATTACATTGGAGCTGTTGTGGATTGAAGAAAATAAACCAGGGTTTCCCATGGTGCAGGTAAATTGAGGCTGCCTCAGTCCTTTATGGTGCTGGGCTTCCTCCCCTGAGAAAGCTCTTTCTGCCCCACAAGCTTTGGAAAACTCTCCCCATAAATATCCACAGGAGGTCTCTTGGTTTAGATTTCTCCTTTTAAACATTCTCCTTTGGTTTGCCACCTGCAGGAACACTGGGCTATAAATAGCACAGGTAGTAACTCATTTGTTTTTTTTCTCACTTGGCTTATGAAATGCTGATTTGCTTGTACTTGGAATTTTGTGCTATTCTTTACCTTCCAAACCAGTGGCTTTCATCCAAATTTTCAATTAATGCTCTTTGTTCTGCCCATTCCTCTCACTTCTACAAATAGGACTTTTTTGCTTTGGCACTTCACTCGTTGCTGTAGAAATTTTACAGAATTGCAAGGTGTGTTTCATTGCATGTGTTACTTTAATGGGGGAGAGTCTGTCTTAAACTAGGATTTGAGAGGTACTTTTAGATTTCATGTGGGTCAAATATAAACCTGTTTAACTTGAAAATACAACTGATGGTAGAAGCCATTCTTCTCCTCTGTAGTAGTTTGAAACAAAGTTTAAAGAAAAATTTACATTTGAAACTTCCCTGATGTGACAATTATATATATGTCTTTTTATTTCAGTGACCTGCCTACCTGGCTTCTTCAGAATAAAAAGGTTTATTTTCTTTTGCTTTACAAGTAGACAATGTTATTTTGTCAGGTATCACCTGAAGGAAGCTCACAGGACAGGGACTGGAGACACGTGAGGATTCTAACTGGATTCCAAGGCTGGTGATTAAGTACTGGCAGAAATACCAAAAGTAAAATCATTTTTTGGACTTCTTGTTCTACACTTGGCAGTGACCATTAGAGTTAAAAGCTATAACATCCTATTATCTTGACAAATTTTCTGAGAAAACTTAGGAATGGTACCATTGGGGTCAGCAAGTGAATTATCAAATGTCTGCGTTCCTCAGCTCTTTATGGATCTGCAGCATGTAGCCACAGCTCCATGAAGTAACTCAAGAGATACTTTATGATCCTCTGCTAAATGTTTATTATTTTATGAAAAGTTATTAGTGAATAAAATCTCTTACATCTCGCTGAAAGACTGACAAATGACAGTGAAATGTAAAAGAGCCTGACCCTTTCTGTTACTTCAAAATGAAAGTGATTTCTTTTGCACAAGGTTTATGTCTTCTCTTCTTTAATACAATAAATTATTATTGTGCCAGTGATCCATTGCAGAGGACTAGGTGAGGCTCCCTGACTGCATGCATTTTTAATCTTGGTGAATTCAGTAAGCAAATCAATGAAACTACAATGTGAAAGAGGACAGGGAAATAAAGAAAATGCTCTTCTCACGTATGTTAATGTGGTTCTGTTGTGTGCTGCTTGGGTTATTTGTGCTGGGTTGCCAAAATAAAGGCTCTCCCTCCAGCTGAACACCAGGATTGTTAATGGAGCACAACACTTTTGGGTTTCAAGTGGCAGGAGATGAAGAAAATGAGAAAAAACAATGAAGTGCTTCACATTCTGCTATTTCATTTAGTACCATTTTCTTTTGTGTAATTGCATTGGCCCAGCCATATGAAAATGACCATCTTATATTTATGCTCTCCTTAAAAATGTCATTCCCTTATTTTTGGGGTTTTATTTGGGATTTTTTTGTCTGTTTTGTTTTTAAATGAGAACATTTTGCTTCTTTAAAGCTTGAGTATTTGACACTCTATTTCTTTCATTTACTCCTGGAATAAATTAGACAAATTGCAGTAGTTCAAGAGAAATGAGAACTGCTTGTAATCAGGACACAGAAACAAAAATTGCCTGGTGAAGGAGCAGTGCTAGCTCTGGCTTCTTATCTGCTACCTTCTACTGTAGTTTTAATGTATTTATTTTATTTTCTTTCTTGTGGCAGTGGCCTGCCTTTCCTCCCTTAATTAATACTATTGGAGTAATGGTGTCTTTCTTGGTGGGAACTCTGAGCCAAGGACACAGGCAGAGGAGATCCTACAGAATTTTTCCAGCTACTTTGCCAAATAAAAAATTGAAACAACGAAAAGAAATCCCCCAAGCCCTTGGACTGGTTTTCATTGGCAACTTAAGGAACCAGGTTTTGGGTGATTTTGGGGTTTTTTGTTCCAAAACAACCAACTCTCTGAATAGGTACATGATTACCTAAAGAGCTTTTCTTGTTGAGCTGAACCTCAACAAAATATTTGACTGTGCCAAACCAGATCACAGGTCCTGATCAAGGAGTTTGAGATATTTCTATTAATTATTTCCCCTGTCTATGGCTTTGATTCTGGATTTTTCTCCACCTGGAATGATGGACTCTGCTCTTGGGCTTTGAGCCCTGGTGGGATTCTTTCCCTCACATGACACAACTGGATTTTTGGTCTGGCCTGTGTCTTTTCCTGCACTTGGCATCCAGGAGTTTGTTGGTCAGGCCATTTAATTTGTCATTTATGTGGTCTCTGTTCATAACCACAGGGAATAAAAATAAATATGAGTCATATGGCTCCTTCTGAACCTCAGGATCAGCCACCAGAGCACCAGACTTATTAACACACTGAGAGAAGTTATCAGCTTTTATATGGGACAGAGAGATGGGTTTGGTTTGGTTTAGTTTTCAGAATTAAGAATTTAATGTAATCTTAGAGCAGGCTGGATGATGTACAACCTGTCTTCTTGGGAGAGAAGTCAGGACCTGCATGGCTTTCTAGCTTTTGTGTGTTGCTGCATTTTGTTTTTTGGGAGGGGTTTTTGTGTGTGTTTTGGGGTTTTTGGTTTTTTTTTTTGGTTTG
>VZRH01002949.1:485100-526833 GCA_013397555.1 Urocynchramus pylzowi
TTTTGTTGGTTGTTTTGGGTTTTTTTTTTTGTTTTGTTTTGTTTTTTTTGTTTGGTTTTTTTTTTTTGGTTTTTTTTAGTGGATTTTTTTTTTAAGTGGACTGATATTTTGAATCCCCCCTCTCTAACCAGCAGACATATTGTTAATATTTGAGGATTGTTTTAATCTTCTGATGCCTAAGTGAAGATGAAATCACACATCCCATCTGTTTTCTGTGGTGTTATCCTGAAAAGGTAATAGAAAACCACAAGTAATAATTTCCTTTTCTAAGCTGGTGGATGCCACCTGCAGCCTTTCCAGCAGATCCCCTTTTGGGGCAGAGGGAAGCTTCACCCCAAACCCAGTGTGCAGTTCCCAGTCCTGTGCTGTTTTCAGACTGATCAGGGCTCTCAGCTTCCCTTTGAAATGTAAAATTCGGAAGGATAGGCAGCAGGAAGCCTGAGGGGATGACAGGGCAGGAGCACCCAGTGATAACTTTGTGCTGGAGGGATGTGAAGATCCTTTTGTGAGGGATGAAGGCTGCTGAGAGATTGACAGATGCTCTCAGGCGAGTCCAAGTTGATAAACAAATAATCCCTGAGTTTGGTGGTCCTTTCTTCAGCTGTCCCTGAGGCAGAAACTTGCAGACTTTCCTTTCCCCAGATTGTTTCCACTGGAGTTCTTGTGGAAGAAAATTCAGAGTTGTCTGGGTTTTGGCCTCTTTTTGGCAGGTGTCTTCGTTGTGTTTTCTGCGTCTTCAGAAGCCCCAGGTCCCTCCCTGCCTCTCCTTGTCCTTGTGAACAGGGAGGTGGAGGACTTTGCTCTCTTGGGGAAGGTGTGCTCACTTTTGGGGTGATTTTTACGTGTTTGAGACAAGGGAAGAATGTTCTGCTTCTTTCAGTCTCCTCTAAAAGAGTCTTAACATTTTGGGGAGAGGAACTGGAAGAGAAGAATGAAAAATAATCTCAACTTTATACGTGTCTTTGGGTTCTTCACTTCCATACCCCTGTGTGTGAGATAGATTAGTTTCCTTTGGAAGATTGTGGGGTGCACTGCATGGATTCTTGGAAGAACTGGGAAATGCCACGTGCCTGTAGTGGTGTTGTGACAAAAATTTCAAGTTTCACACAGAGCAGCTCGTTTGGGTGGATTAGAGTCAAACAGTCCTCATGTCTCAGGTTTTCCCTTTGGTTAGGTGTTTTTACCATCAGGGAAAAATGAGTGTGAAAGTTTCAGCAGGGACTTGTAATTGTGGGTTATCCTCGGTCTGGTCAGTGGAAAGAAGTGACTTTCTAAAGACTTTACATCTAAATCACTGGTTCCCTCCTGGAAATCTTGATAAATAAATATTTGTGGCTGTTGTAAGTTTGCTTCTCAGCAACTTCCCCAGTGTTTTCCATTTTCAGAGCGGGATCTGGCCTTCCTGGACATTTAACCTCCTGCAGCAAAGATGAGATGGTGTTTCTTGAGATGCAAAAGGCAGAGTGGTTACTTAAAAAAATTCTTTAGGGCATTGTGGGATTTCTTTAAGTGCTTAGACTGGTCAGTGTGGGTGGTGCTGGTGTTTGAAGGATGCTTGAGCAGACAAAGGCTCAAAGTTTGTTCTTAAAGTTTTTTTAATGGAAAGATCTAGATCATGGAGATCCAAAAGATGATCAGCAGGAGTGTTGCTTAGAGAAAAAGGCAAGACCAGAATGTGTTACAGCTGAAAGCTCTGGTATTAATACTTTGTTCTTTAACTTAGATGAGGGGTAAGGAAATACAGTCTATCCCTGGATTTAGGTGGTTGGAGACATTACTGCTCGATTTGTATGGATGCTTAAGGTTCACAAATGGCAACTTTAAAAGCTTCATTTTTATTTATTTATTGAACTAATTCTTATTGAAAAAAAAAAAAAAAACCCAAAGCACACAAAAACCATAACTGCACACAAAAATTACACAATAGGTAAACAAGAGGTACCAAAGCACTGTTGAATATTCCTCTCAGTAGGAAATCTAACAGAGTAAGTGACAGGTTTTGGTAAACATCAAGTGAAGGATACTTTGGATGTATGGATTCTAATTTCTAATGCGCATCTAAATTCTTATTCTCCTAAATTCCACAGGAGTTGCATTTTAGTGAAGTTCTCAGCAGCATGTGATGGAGAGAGTTTGAGTAGTTTTGAAGAAGAACTTCAGCCCTGTAGCTTGGAGATAGCAAAACATTTTTTTCTATACTGAGTGAAGAGTATTGTTTTGTCCTTGAATGGTTTTAAACTTTGTTTTGGTGTGGGTTTGTGTTTTTGTTTTTTTTTTTTTTTTTTTTTTAAAAAGATNGGTGTGGGTTTTTTTTTTTTTTTTTTTTTTTTTTTTTTGTTAAAAAGATGAAAAGAAATGGTGCTGTTCTGTTTGTTGCTCTTTTTTCCTATTTTCCTCGTGACCCACTTTTTACAGTGCAGCATTATCCTTTATTCAGCCCAGAAAAGAAGGGAAGGAACTGTGGGAAATAAAGATGGATTCAGCTGATACAGAGTAGATCTGGAAGGGCTCAGAAGTGGGCAAATCAGCGCAACGGGGGCAGAGGAACTGCTAAAACCAGGATGTGATCCTGATGGGAGATGCTTTCCCTGGGATGCCACCTCCTCTTTCTTTTTTAGGGTAAAGCTTGATCCCAGTGCAGTGCAAAAGTCTGAGCCTGGGGGGGCTGTAAGGACAGGATTTCTCACCTGGAGAGCCTTGGAAATTAAGATCTGCTCTTCCCTGGGGATTTTTCTCACCAGAGGCAAATCCAAGTGTGAACGTAGACAGCAGATTTTTTCCTCCTGGCTCACAGGAGCAGAAAGGAAAGGCAGGGGGAGGAGAACACAATCTTCTTTGGGAGGAATATACAGAATTTCTGCTTGCAAGTCATCCCTGCTCTGACAGATGCCACTTACACCATCTCTGTGTACACAAGTCTGTGCTCTCTCAAGAAGCTTTCTGGAAATCTCTTCAAAATTAAGAATCCTGAAGTAATGCCTCTTGAGGCCCTGTGTGCCTATGAATCTTTCAGGCAAAGTGAAATCTTGTTTTGTGCTTAGGTGAAGTTAAGTAGGACTAAAAGAAATACCTGAATTACGTGACAACATTTCTTCTCAGCATTCCCAAACTCCTTTTCAGCTTAGCTTTTCTGCTGAGTGTCGTTAAATCCTGAGGATAGGGATTAAATCCCAGTCCATTTAATCCTTCTTTCAGAGATAAAATGGCAATGAATAAGCACTGATATAATGGTTCCTTAAAAAAATTCTTTGGGACATTGTGGGATTTCTTGTGAGTGCTTAGACTGGGTGGGGGGTGGTGGTGTTTTAGGGGTGCTTGAGCAGACAGATGCTCAAAGGTTGCTCTTAAGTTTTTTAATGGAAAGATCTATATCATGCAGATGCAAAAGATGATCAGCAGGAGTGTGGAGAGCTCTCCTAGCAGAGCAAGTGAAGGCACGTGAGCTTCATGACAGGCTCCTTGATCCTGTGCTCTCTCCAGCTGGTGCTTCCAGGGGTTCCTGGGATGGCCATGGAGGGGCAGGTGCTGGAGCTGGCAACAGGCTCAAGGCAAAATGGAGAAGATGCTGCACTAATTCATTGTCTGTTTCTTAAAGAGCACCACTTGCTTTCACAGCAGAATTCCTCCCAGCTGCATGCACACCTTGCTGGCCCCAGAGTTCATATCAGATAGGGATATCAGCTCAGCAGCAGAGGAAGGAAACTGTTCTCTGCACATCAGTGCCATCTCTTCATCATCCTGCTGTAGGGAAGCACAGAGCAATCAGAGAGATCCCTTTGCTCAGCTGCAGGAACAACACAGGGTCTGATTTCTGCTTGTTGAGTCTGCCTGCAGAGCTCAGAAATATCAAATGTAGTGGTTTCGAGGTTCCTGTAAATCAGAGGTTGCTTCATAACAATTGATCAGTATGTTTGAAAAGACCCAACAAGAATGCAAACCCAAAACTTGCAATCTGCTATGTTTTAACCCTTTACTTGAGTTCACAGATATTTTAAGCAATCCTCCATGCACATCAAATTATAATTATTGAAACAGAAGCAAAGCAGCAGTTGCTGTCTAGGCAGAAGAAAAACAGAAGGAGCAACTGGAAACAGTTCTTCCCAGTGCCTCTGGTCAACCTGACTTCCACACATCTGTGTGTACTTGTACAGATATTATGGAATCATGGAATGGTTTGGGTTGGAAGGGACTTTAAAGCCCATCCAGTGCCTCCCCCTACCATGGGCAGGGACACCTTCCACTATCCCAGGCTGCTCCAAGCCCCATCCAACCTGGCCTTGGGCACTGCCAGGGATCCAGGGGCAGCCACAGCTTCTCTGGGCACCCTGTGCCAGGGCCTGCCCACCCTCCCAGGGAACAATTTCATAAAATTTCTACAGCACCAACTGTAGCTGCCCAGCTCTCAAGCCCTCCTGTTCCCTCACCTGTGAAGAGCAGCTGTATTTTGGCAGCCAGCATGTTCTGCTCTGTGCTGTGCTCGAGGTCAGATGTGCCAAGAACCCCATTCCAGGGGTATTGTGTTGGGAGAGCCTGTGCCTGCCACAGTTTGTCACCATTCTGCTGATTTCCCATGCCAGCAGCAGCTATGCCAAAGGATGCCCTTTGCCATGCTCTTGCTGTTGCTTTCCTGTCCTGAATTTCCCAAACCTGTGCATGTGGGCACTTAGGACAGCGTGTCACACCAGAGCCACTGGGGTGCTGTGCAGGGGAATAGCCACAGTCAGACAGCAAATGTCCTTCCAGACTCCTGGAGCAGGAGCTGACTGACCCAGCAGTGCTTTGCACCAGCTTGTGCCAATCCATTTGCAGCTCAGTGGTTCCCTTCAGCTGCTCAGTTATTCTCATGCTGAATTATAAGGCTGGTTTTGCCTTTATTGTCATTGAAGTGCTCCAGCTTTTGATTTAATTTAATCAGCCCCATCAGTTTCCTTCCAAAGCTATGCAAGAGTCCCAGTGCAGCACCACTTCCAGCCATGTTCAATCCATTTTTCATTTGATTCTGTCATGCATAATTGCAGGTATGAGAAAGTTTGTGGTGTTACTGTTGTGTGCTGGTGTCATTTCTGTGGTCCTTCTTCATTTCTTTCTCTGCTGGCTCTATTTCACGTGAAGTACATGAAAGCAGTAAATCCCATTTCCTCTGAAATATTAAAGGTCTGCACTAAAAAGTTTTGTTTGCAGTAATTTTAGTAGTCTTATTATAATCTTAAGTGGTTTAAGTTATCCTTGATGGCTGCTTGTTGGTGCAATGGTCCAGTCTACCTCTCCATAGTTGTCGCATCTCTTGGCACAAAAAAGTGACATGTAAATATAAAAATACTGGCCCCTTGTCCAGTATTTTTATAGGGTATTCCTACAAAAGATGCTTAAAAATTAAAGTGGAGCAAACATTGAATTAAAAAAAAAAATCCAGATTTGAATGCTCAGATGCTCTTGTTCAAGTTTGGAAGTTCAATCTCAAATTAGTCATTCAAAAAACTGCCATGGCATTGGGATTCTAGTGCCTGTTTTGCATAGTGGGAATTACCTCTGTAGGAATAAATAACTCAGCCCTGCTGACCCCAGTAGTGCTGCCTTGCACCAGCTTTAATTGAGAGGAAAACCAGTAGGAATAGTAGTTTTGGCAATAGATTTGAGCAGTCTTTGCTAAAAAGTATGATTGAAATACTTGCTCTACTTTCAATTCCTCAATTTCACTTTTATTTCCCTTTGTGCATTACTTGAGGACTTAATTTAGCTCCAGGTTTCCACTGGAATATTTCTGGAACAGACAAATTATTTCAGATGTTTTACAGGAGCCTTTCTCTTACAACTCTTAAGTGACTTTCCTGGAGGCTTTTTCTATTCTTTTTAGACAGTCCCAGGGACCACAAGAGTTCTCTGGGGGTTGGGACTGACTTCCTTACTGCTGCCTTTGCCTAGACAGAAGCTCTCTAGGAGAAGCCTAATCTTCTAAGGCAAAATCCCAACTGACTGGGGATGTGGTTCCCTCCAGTATTAAAATTGTAACTTCCCACCAAAAGGTGCAGGATGCAGAGTCCTTGAGCTGGGTACCAGGTAGTTATTTGTGATTTAGTCCTTAGATCTTGCACTTACTGAGCTCATTGCAGCAAATCAAAGGATTTACTGAATGTGTGGGCAGGGAAAGGAGCCTTGGAGCAAAGACAAAATCCTGCTCCCTGCCTGGGAGGATTGGGAGGGGAGAGCTGGGACTTGTGTCCCTGTCACCAACAGGGACATGGGGGTGCAGGCTGCATTAAAATGTGTTTTAGATTTAGTCTGTGACAACCCAGTGACCAGGCAGCTCCCTCTCCAAAAGGTTTCCTGCTCTCTCATGTACCAGAACAGGGTGTTGGGGGCTGTGGGAGGGAGGTGTTGTGTGGGCTGGGATTGAAGGAATTACAGCACCAGGCAGGAGTGGAGATGCTGCTCACCTGGAATGCAGCTGCTGTGAGGCCATTCACATCCTCAGCTAAGGGGATTCCTTCAAGTGGAATGGTTTGGGTTCCAAGGGGCCTTAAAGGCCTCCCATTCCACCCCTGCCATGGGCAGGGATACCTTCCACTATCCCAGGCTGCTCCAAGCCCTGTCCAGCCTGGCCTTGGACACTTCCAGGGATCCAGGGGCAGCCACAGCTTCTCTGGGTACCCTGTGCCAGGGCCTCACCACTCTGAGACAAGAATTCCTTCCTAATTTCCATCTAATCCTGCCCTCAGTCAGTTTGATGCTGTTCTCCCTTGTCCTGTCCCTCCATCCCTTGTCCTCAGTCCCTCTCCAGCTCTCCTGGAGCCCCTTTAGGCCCTGGCAGGGGCGCTGAGCTCTCCCTGGAGCCTTCTCTCCAGGGGAGCACCTCCAGCTCTCCCAGCCTGGCTCCAGAGCAGAGGGGCTCCAGCCCTGGTGCATCTCAGTGGCCTTCTCTGGATTCACTCCAGCAGCTCCACATCCTTCTTTTGTGGAGGGCTCTGGGTTTTGGCCACTTTCTACATCTGAGACGTGACCAAATCGTGTTAGACCCGTAGAGAACAGTGAAGTGGTGACTCACAACGTTCACGGTGCACGATGGAAGAGCAGGGGTGTTTTCAGTGGAAATGAGATTCTCAGAGACCTTGGGGACAGCAAAGGGCTCATCCTTTTCCACTGACAGACTGCCCAGACCCAGGGCTGATGGACTCTGGGGACAAGGGAACAAACTACGGTTCAGAGATTACAAATGTGGAGAAGTCCTTTTGCTGCCATACTGTCAGGATTGCTCTGAAGTTGTCTTTTGCAGTTTGAGAGATGACCCACAAATCCTGTTGTTTTTTTTTTTTTTTTTTTTTGCAAGGCAGGAAAAGACAGTTCTGTGCTGCCTGTGAAGTGAACCTGTGCACCCTGGTGGAGATCCAGGGGAGAAAAGGTCATGTGTGGAGACATGGATTTGCTGCTGCTTCCCTTTCCTTTGCTGCTTTCCCTTCTCTCCCTCAGGCCAAGGAAGATTTTGAAATTCTCCTAGAATTTCTCCTAGAAATTCTCACGTTGAAACCACTGCTGGCTGCTCCCTTTGCTGCCCCACTTGCACCTCTCCATCCCTGCTCGTTCCCAATTCTTTTTTGCCATCTGGTTAGTGTATCTGTTGGGATTTCAGGATTGAGTTAAATTTGGGAATTGGCTGCCATACCAGGTGAGGCCAGGGCCCTCTTTTCTTTTTGAGCTGCCCATGTGTGAGCATTGCTGTCTCTTTTGTTTGCTACCTTTGATAATTTTGAGTTTTCTCTACTGCCATGGCAGAGTTGTGGGCAGAGGAGGATTTGGAACAAGGTGGGAAACATTCCCTGGAGCAATACGTGCATTTTGTCTTCCTTTCCAGCTGCCTGTTGAGACCCATCACAGCTTTTAGTGCATTTATTATCTCATGGCATTGCTTTTGTTTTCTAATCAAGATGGCCTGAGGCACCAAGTGCCCAAGCCTGAGATTCCCACTGAAAAACAGCACAATGATTTATTTTGACAAGATCTATTTACCATGAAATCGTGACCAGTGATGCTAATTTTACTGTCATTTTCGCTTCATTATTAGATGAGCCCTTATTAGCTTTTCTAGCAATTTTTGCTAGGAATGCTCTGACAAGCCTAAAATTGCATGGCTTTCAGATTTTGGCACATTTGTGGAGTTTTTTTCCTTCTTGTCCCCTGAGACCATTCCCACTCAGAATTGTCACATGCAATGACACCAGATCAAATGAGCAGAACACTCTGGTGCTCAACACAGAGGGTTGTTTAGGCACAGATGTACTCAAAGTCATTACATTACAAAAACAATTTTTTGAAGTAGTTTAGGACATTTCAAACTCAAATGAAGGTTTCTAGAGAGCATTCCAGCAGTTTCCTTGCCTGGTGCGTTTGAGCTTTCCCTGCCATGGGCTGACATTGATCTTGACTGACAGGTTTGAGTGGTGAGGCTTGGTCTTTCCTGAAGATGACTGCTAATATTTTGTAAACTAAATGATTTGAAAAGGCTTGTTCAGCACCTTTACCCGGGGAAAAGTTCTCCCTACTTGACTTGGAGCAAGGCTTTGATTGCCACTGCTCTTTCTGGTGGTGTAACTCCTTTATCCCCTCTCCTCCCTGCTCGTGCCTCCCACAGGCATTAGCATAAAAGCAGTGTTACCACTAGATGGGTCTGTTTCTTTTATAAGCCATTGACTACCACTTGGAAAGAGAAATATTTCAGGACTGCTCAGGTTGATATCACTTACACGTTATCTAACTGCTCCTTGACTGCACTTACTTGTCAGGCCATTAAAAAATCAGGCTTTGTTTAATTCATCAGCCTGTGCAGTTCTACTGCTTGCCCTGTATGGAATTAGGGAGATCTCTGGGACTCTGGAAAAAAAAATCTTTTGGTTTATTTTAATTCATTTTTTAATTAGGGGATCAGCACTAATAACACCTCACTCAAATTCCTAGATGGGTATTTGAAAAATGTATCAGAATGTTTCCATCGTGTGACCTGTGACAAATGGAAATATTCAGCCTCAGTAAATTTATTAGACATGGTCACTGGCTGTTTTTATTTAGGAAATAGTAATTTATTGCCTTATAAATATTGAAAGCAATAAACATTACTGTGTGTTATTCAAAACCAGACACAGACCCATTCCTAAACAGCTTTCAACAAAGGCAAACCTTGAATATGAGATGCAAGGGGTATTTTTGGAAGTAGGTGCTTTATCAGGTCAAAAATGTGATGGCTGCAATTCACTGAAGCTTTCACTCACCACAGAAAGAGAAGCAAATTGATGTTTGATGCTTTGCTCTCTGCCTTGTGCCAGGAGGCACAAACCAGAGGTTGTCCCAGTCCAAGAATGACTGATTCAGGCAGAGCCAAGAGAGAGGGACTTGTCCAGAAAAAGGGGAAAATGGACCCAATTTGGTGCTGCTGTGGTGGAGGTTGGTTTAGAGATGTCCTTTCCAACCAGTGCTGCTACATTGAATTAAGTCAAATAACTGAAGGTGTTCATAAATACCTGTAATTCCACAGGAAGGGAAAAAAGCCCAAAAATGAACCCTAAAAATTTTCTTAAAGATTTTTTGTACATAACATGGCACAAGAAAACTCTTAGTTCTTCCTTGCTTATGTTGTTTTTTTTTTTTTTTCCTATGGTTATAAATTTATTTATTGACTTAGTATTTGATTTAATACCTCTTCAAATTTTCTTTTAAACCCCAGCCTTGAAGGAGCATCCCTGCCCTGTCTGGCAAGCCAGATTTCAGCTCAGCCTGTCTGTGATACCTGTCTATAACCTGTCCCAAAGTTATGATTATAGCAATTCACCATAATATAGTATGCAAAATTTACAGTTTTAATCGACCTGCAACTGGAAATCTGACTTGCCAGTGTGTTTGAACTTAGCATTTACTTGTTCAGAGGTGTTTCTCTAGGGCTGATTTGCCCCAGCAGTTACACCCTTGTGCCACAGGTGATGGTGACCTTCCTCCTGCTCCTGCAGGCTGTCTGTCTCCTGAGGTCCTACAAGTGTTTCAAATACGTACAAAAATAAAATCAATACATAAAAAAAATGAAACCAAGCCTCTATCCAGTCTCATTGGGCTGCTTTGTTCCTTGTTTGCTTCCACACTGACAGCAGTAAGATCCTAATTCTTCCAACCATCTTATGTGGATACGTTTTAGGAAGCCCATTTCATACAGTGGTTATTATTATTATTATTATTAATAATAATAATAATAATAATAATAATAATAATAATAATAATAATAATAATAATAATAATAATAGCTGTTCTGTCTGTTCTCAGTGCTGGTTTTTAATAGCTGCTTGGCTGTAGCAGTTGGCAGAGACAGAACTTGTGGGTCTGAATTTTAAGAAGGCACAGAGAAGTGGGGTAGCACAAAAGGAGTGGATGTCAGTGTGTGATACAGTGTGACCTGACCTTGAATTATCAATATCTTGGCTGAGTGAATCCTGTTGAATGTTGAAGTTGTGCAGGTGTGTTCACCCTGACAGCTCTGTGCTGGGATTAAGTGCAGTTGCAAACCACAGCTCTTTCATGTGCGTTAACTTGATTTTTAAGCTGTCAAATAGATGAAAAGCATCAGTTGCATAAGCTGCTTTCTTAATTTTTCAAACAAGCCCCAAAGTATTGGAGTTTGAGTTGCTGCTTCCTTCTGTTGCTAATTTGAAAACAATTATTACAAAGTTGTATTCAAATCTTCCTCTTGGTACTTAATTGGTGATTTATGCCTAAGAGAGAGATTTTGGTCAGGGTTTATTAGCTTGAATTATTGTTTTATTGTGGAGCTTTTTGTTAAAATTTGCAAGCACTGTAATTATCGATATCTGAAATCACTTCAGTTCATTAATTAAGAAAATCATAAAACAGAGCAGGATAATGATACCTAATTGCAACAAGCTGGATTACAATCTTTTATTTACAGATAGGCATCAGCAAACTGGGGGAGTAGAACTTGGGTAACACATATTCTTCTGGGGTTTTCTGGATTTTTTTTTTTTTTTTTGTTTTCTAAATAAATTATTCCTCAGCAACACACAGGCAGGTGTTTAAATGCAGAGCACTGCACAAGCAAGCTTTGAGTTCTTAGTTTTGCTTTTAGATAAGACTCTATAAAGAGTTTGGAGTTCACTGCTGTGGTATTTCCAAGTTGTTTTGAAGGAAAGTGCTTGGTTTTCTCCCCATTAAATTATTTAAACTAGATGGATGTTTTTGCTTTGCATTAGGTGTTAAAGCTGTAATTTTAGCTGCTTTCACAGCAGACAATCTGAATTTTCACAGTGACACGTGGCAATAGGTCTGCTCCATTATATGGCACATCAGGAATTTCCCTGGCTTTTGTGGAGCAACAGTTTAAGGAGGATGCAGGGGAGAGCTGTCATTAAAAATGTAAGCACAGTGGTTGAGTAAAATGCAGGTTGCTGCTCAAACTGCAGACTGATTCCAGTCTTGTCTCAACTCTGCCATGGATTTTACATAAAGTAAAAGCCAGAGGTTTCTTCTAAACAACGGTGCAGTGGCTGGAGTGGAACGTAACTGCTCATTTTCACCTCACAAGTGCTGAGTAAGAATAATAATTTTCTGTCTGCAAAAACTGCTTTTAGTTTCCCAAAACTTTAGTGCTTTAGCTGAAAATACTGGTCTCTCTGTAGCTGTAGGGTTTGCTTCCATGCAGTCAGTCACCTCTGAGTGAGGATAGGATTCCTAAGGGACTGTTTCTTGGGATGCCCATCTCTCCTGTCTATGTTTTGTTTGCTCGTGATCAAGGAGACTCTGGCACACCCAATTTGCCACTCACAGTGAGTGTCTGCTGCCCTTTTATCCTGGGAGAATCATTTAGGTCAGAAAGAACATTTAAGATTGTGAAATCCAACAGTTAAGTCGACATTGCCAAGCCCTCCACTAACCCATGTTCCCAAGTGCCACGTTTATGTCTCTTAAACCCTTCCAGGGATGGGGACTCCATCCCCTCCCTGGGCAGCCCCTGCCAAGGCCTGAGCACCCTTTCCATGGAGACATTCCTGCTGCTGTCCAAGCTGAGCCTCCCCTGGCCCAGCTTGAGGCCCTTTCCCCTTCTCCTGTCCCTGTTCCCTGGCAGCACAGCCCCACCCGCCCTGGCTGTCCCCTCCTGCCAGGAGCTGTGCAGAGCCACAAGGTCCCCCCTGAGCCTCCTTTTCTCCAGGCTGAGCCCCTTCCCAGCTCCCTCAGCCCCTCCTGGGGCTCCAGCCCCTTCCCCAGCTCCCTTCCCTTCCCTGGACACCCTCCAGCCCCTCCAGGGCTCTCTGGCTGGGAGGGGCCCAAGCCTGAAGGGGTTTTGTGTAAACAAAACCAGGCTTCTGCAGGTGACACCACGCTCACAGACAGGCGTCAGTCTGCTCTTCCTGAAACTGGAATGATAGAGGAGAACATTGCTTCTACTCCTGATCCCTTAATCAGTCATTCAAAGGCTCTGAAGTCTCTGGATTGTCCTCAGACCTCTGGTTGCAACTTCACTGCTGCCCCTTTGAGAAATCAATCATGGATAATAATCTGAGGGCTGTACTGGAGTGGGAGCCTTTCTCTACTCATCTTCATCCCAAGCCCCAGTGAGGCAGGAGACTTCGCTAAGGATGGTCTGTTCTGCAGGTGAGGCCTTCTGCTCCCTTCAGAAGGAATTCATGATGGCTTTTTTCTTTTATCAAGGCTGTCATGGGGGCTGGGACAGGCTTGGCCTCGCTGTGTCAGCTGTTAATCCTCCAGGCTCCTGTGGGGAAAACCAGGGCAGCTGTAGGGTTCAGCAGGATTTAAAATCCGTGTGCCACTTTTAGGGTAAAAGCTCACGTGTCTCTGAAGTAGGTAATGAAGTTGCAAATTGCCTCATCATTCTAATGCATGCACATTGCCCTTCTGTTTGGCAAATCTGCAATCAAGCCATTGATTTGGCTTTGCTAATGCTGGCTAATCATGCAGAGATGGAATTGGAGCTGTGACTGATCAGCTCAGGGAGCAGCTCTTGGGGCTGACAGATTGGGAAAAGCAGGAAGCTGGGAGAACAGTGCTGTGCTCTCCTGCTTTGCACAGTGGTGTTATCCTTAAAGTGGATTTCAATGATCCCAGCTGGCTGCTACCAGACACATTGTCTGTGAGCCTGAGACAGAATTCCATGTGACCCAGGCTGGTGTGCGTGTCCCTGGGGAAAGAAAGTCTGCCAGGTGGTGTTCCTTGGAATTCCCTGAGTTCCCCAACCTCAGCTCTTTGTTGGCTTGGACTATAAATAAGGCAGGCACCCAGACCCAATTTCAGTGGGTGAGTGCCCCGAGATGTTGTGTTGCTTTGAGTAGTTCCTTATAAACACCGAGCTGTCCCTGGGCCAGCAGAGTGTCCTGGGGGACACCGAGCTGTCCCTGGGCCAGCAGAGTGTCCTGGGGGACACCGAGCTGTCCCTGGGCCAGCAGAGTGTCCTGGGGGACACCGAGCTGTCCCTGGGCCAGCAGAGTGTCCTGGGGCCGAGGAGGCCAAGGGGACCCTGGGGGCAGCAGAAGAGCACTGGCAGCAGGTCAGGGAGGGCTCCTGGCCCTGGGGGCAGCCCTGGAGGCACCTCTGGAGTGCTGTGTCCAGCTCTGGATGCTCAGCACAGCAGGGCCAGGAGCTGGTGGAGCTGAGGCAGGGCCTGGAGCATCTGGGTGCCCAGGAAAGGCTGAGGGAGCTGGGGCTGCTCAGGCTGGAGAGGAGCCCCAGCTGAGAGGGGCCCTCAGGCCTGGCTGTCCCTGTGTGCAGGGAGGGGCAGAGCAGGGCCCAGGCTCTGCTCCGGGGCCCAGCAATGGCACCAGAGCCACGGGCAGGGCCTGAGCCCAGCAATTGCCCTGCACAGGAGGCACAACTTCTTCCCTGGGCAGTGCCCAGCCCTGAGCACATTGCCCACACAGCCTGGGGGCTCTCCTCCCTGGGGCTGTGGCACAGCTGGGGGCACACAATGCTGGGCCCTGTGCTCTGGGATGGCCCTGCTGGAGCAGGGAGGTGACACCGGGTGCCCACTGAGCTCCTGCAGCCTCAGCCACCCTGGGATTTTATCTGTTCCTATTCTTTTCCTACAGAACAGCAAGGATTCATGGCACTGTAAATCTTCCAGAGAGTGAATTTTCTGTGCCCTTTGATGACATCTCTACATTGTCTGTGACATCTTTGTGTTTCTTCAGCTGTTTGGCTCAGCATTGCTTTAAATGGTTCCTTAATGTGTTCATCAGGCTTGTGTCTGTGGTTGTGTGCTGACCTAAATTTCCATGAAAAGCACTGATTTTTATGCTTGAGAGAGAGAATATCAACATCCTGGAATCATCTGTTATTTGCAGCATGAAGTTGTTAACATTGGATTAGCATCACCCTTGACACACGCACGCAAGTCCAGCTTCTGGTTCTATCACACTCCTCTTGGCTTCTTTGTGACAAAGTTTTCCCCCAGACTTTCCACAAAAAGCTGAGTTCTCATCTTCTTTCTTGTAGTTTAGCTTATCTTTGTGCAGTACCTGCAATCTCCAGTGCCCTGACTGATCCAGCCCCATCAGGACATCCTAAGGGAGAGAACTTTATCCCATTAATAGCTCTAGAGTAGGTTTGGTCAGCAGCTAAATTCTTTCTGGGCATTGCTGGAAGCCAGGGAAAGCAGACCCAGCATAGTTTAATTTGCACCATGGTTTTTAGGAGGATACTGCTCTTTGCAGGTGGGTCAGCAGCTTTTATGTTGGCCTTCATTTTGGCCAGCTTTAAGGCTTTGTGGCTATCAGCAGAATTTCTAACCCTTATTGCTAATGAAAAATAATATATGCTTGGAAAAAAAAATTTGCTCCTCCCCTCCAAAAAAAAATTAAAGCACCAACATCATGGATAGTTTAGGCCATGACATTCAGGTTTCTTTTTAGCTGAGACTATCTGGTGGCAGACGTCTGTGCCATGAAAAGATGACAGATAAAATGTGTGTTGTCCCAACGAGTCAAAGAAATCACTCACCTAATAACAGTAATTACGCTGTGCATCTGTGATGTTCTGCATGCTTAAGACTGTAGAAATATTAGCTAATTAATCCTTTCAACGCTGCTGTGCAGTTGCTCTAGCTGGTACTATTATCTTCCTACTGTAAGGAAAGGAAAAAACCAGAAAAGTTTGACTGATGTGCTTTGCAGCAGGGAGCAACCTCAAATTTTAGGAATTTATTCTACTGCAGTGCCTTGAAGGCATGAGGAGGATGAAGGCACACCTTGGCAGGCAGTTCAGAATGCTGGCTGCTCTTGCCCTTCATTTTCTTGTGTTTTAGGACTGCATTACCTACCAAAGCAGTTGTTAGGGTGATGGTAGACAGAACAGTTCTTGTGGCACGAGAGCTGCACAAACAGCTCCTGGTGAACACAAATTCACCCCTCAGCAGTGCTGGGGGCCTGGAACACAGAGGGGAATTATCAGAGGATACCTTTGGTCTGCCAGCTGCTGAGGGGAGAAAAGCAGCTGCTGCTAAGTGCCAGCTGTGAAGATCTAGAATTAGATCTGGAATTAATTTATAGACTGAAAGAGCAATCAGTGCTGACACAGCATTTTCTGTGAAACAGGTGAGCTGTAGTTCTTGTGAGAAGTGGGCTGGACACCAAAATCAATGGCAGCTCAGCTTCAGGTGGTGTTGCTCAGTGGTCTCAGCAAATGAGTTTCTTTTGGCACTTCAGGCAGTAAATATTTCACATTTCTCTCCTGTTTGAACCCTGTAAGAAGCATGAATGAATTGTAGATTAAATTAAAAGTGTGGATTAATGTTATTACTGCTGTTGCATCTTGATGAAGCCTTGTATGGAGGTTCCAGTCCTCAGAACTAGATTGTATTTCAGTTCTTAGAACTGTGGTGGCTTTGGGAGGTGTCAGCTGTCTGTAAACCCCAAAACTTGAGTCAGGATGTGTTGCTTCACACCATGACCTGTATTTTTGTGAGCAGCTGGGCTGACCCCACTCAGGACTGTGGTGTGCCCCAAAAGCTCCTGTGCAGAAGGCTAATTTCCTCTCACCCAGCCTCCTCTGCCCTTCCAGCTCAGAGGTCTTGCAAAGCCACCTGTGTGTCCTTGTCACACAGGTGCCACAGTGAGAGGAAGGAGGGACAGCACATCTGAAACACTGTGATTGTTGGAACAACCTCCTCAGTCTCTGAGAAACAAAGCTTTCCTCTGTACCCATCTGTAGGGCCTGCTGAGGGCCCCAAAGTTATAAATGCTCCAGTTGATGTTCTTGGATCTCTTGTAGGGTTGCAAATAAAGACATCACTGGCATCTTTCAGAGTCTAATTTTTGTTCCTTGGCAGCCAGCTCAGAACAGGCTGGTGCTGGGCAGTGCTGTGATGCCTCCCTCCCTACACTCAGTGAATGGCATGAAAGGGAAGAGCCTAGAAGAACACAGATATTGGAGATTGTCAGGCTTTAAAACCTCAGCTCATCCCTCCCTGCTGTGCTGAATCAAGGACAAACTTGTTGGTCATGGCACAGACAACATTTTTAGTTTCACTGCGGGCTTAAATGCTTTTTTTATATTTCCCTTCTCATTTGTCAGCATCTCTGCAGTGGTTTTTGACCCCATCATGTATTTCTGATCAGCTTTGACATAGGAGTAGAGCTCCCACAGCTTGTTTATTTAGTTTTGAAGGAAAACTGCAGCTGGCTATAGAAAATAAACTCAAATTATCTTCACTGGGAGAGAAACTATGCTGTGGGTTCCACAGTTCCTGGCTGTATTTGTTTTTTTGACCACTTGGAATCAGCCCCACTGCATGCCACCTCTAACAAGGAGCAATTTCTGGATGTCAGATGGAGCTGAGAGTACCAGTTACATTGAGGCAGTTCAGGAGAGGGGAAGTTAGGAAAGAGTGTTTGTGTAAATTCATGGGCATTGTGAAGGAAGTTGGTGATACTGCAGGGGACAGCTGGAGCAGGTCCCTAAAGTCTGGTATCCTCATTTTCCATCTCTTGGAAAACATTCACTTCTTTTTTCAGTTGAAGACAGTGAAGGGAAATTGATTCTTGTCTGAACTGTCTCATGCTCATGAATGCCAGTGGATGTAGCTTAGTAACAGCACAAGAGTGAGATTTTAAGATTCTTTTCCTTCTGTGTGCACTAAACTGGCTGGTCCTGCTTTGATGCTCTGCTTTTGGATGCTGATGGGAACAGAGATGCTTTTAAGTACTATTGAATGGCTTTGTATTGGTAATAATTCTTTCCCCCCTCCTTGAGATATTTTCTAGAATTCCTGTTCAGCTTTTTCTAGCAGTTTAAAGGTTGGCAGTTTATCTGTCAGTGGGCACAGGGGCTGTTAAAGGTGTGGCAGATTCTTCACTTGGAATTCCTTCTCCCCTGGGACAGGACTTTGTCCCCCAGCCTCACACTGGTGTGGTGGGGCACACCAGCTGCTGCTGTTTCTGTCTCTTCCCCTGGGCTATATTCCTGTGAACAGGGCATTTTTTGCTTGGAATTTGAACAGTCACTGCATGTGTGTCTCACCTGTGTGCTGCCCTCACTCTTTGATTCTCCCTCAAACACACATGGGAAGTGGTTTGCTGGATCTGGCCACAAAATAGAGCTTTTCTCCTTTCTGACCACAAAACAGAGCTCTTCTCTGTTTTTCTCTGCCAGAGCAGCCTTCTGCTCACTGCTGCAGAGCAGCCAAGCTCAGGGCACAGCCTGCACTCCCAAACTGCTGGGACTTTGGCCGTTAGTTGAAAATATTAATTAACATTTGTTCTACTAATGAGGAGCCAGTTTGCTGGAAAGCCCCCTACAAAAGTGAGCATTCACAGCACTGAGTATTCATCACTGATGGCTGTAGAATTCTGGGTAGAAAGGAAATATTATATGTTTTATAGGGAGTGTGGATGCTTTGGGGGGTGGAAAGACCACCAAAACCACAACTGGGATGATTTGGCTCTCACCAGTGATGGAGGATGTGCCAGAGCAGGAACTCAGGGGAAAACTTATTCCAGACAGAAGGGAAGCTGAGCCTGCCATGCTGCTCTGACCTGGTGCTTTCTTATGTTTCAAAAAGTGCCTGTGATTATAAAAGCTTCTGGATTCTGAAAAGAAATTGTGCTAAGATTTTTTTTTCCCTAGTATTAACTCTGCTACTTGTAGTGTTTGGCAGGTCTGGTGGAACACTCATTTTAGTGTTCCACTGAAGTACAAGATTCAAGAAGTTCTGTTAATTAATAATTAGGTTTTTCTGTTGGTCTTTATGTGCATAGACAGCACTTTTTAATTTAATAAGGAAAATTATTTGATTTTGCAAGGCAGTAAAAGCCAATATATCTTTTTCAAATGTGGTAGCAGGTCAAAGGTTGGACTCAATGGTCTTGGCCATCTTTTTCAACCTCGGTGATTCTATGAAATCTGCCTCCACTCAGGATTAAAAGTGATTTTTCTCATCTTACAGGGTTTTTTCTCTCCCCCTCCCTCCCTTTTCACCCTTTTAGTTATGTTGCCCATCCAATTTACATTGTGTAACACAAAAAGAGGCTCTGTGTTACAACAGCTTGCGTTTTGTTGTTGCTAATTAGTGTGAAACAGATAATGGGGTATGTTGCTGCTGGGTTGAAAGTGGGAGTAAGAGGAGAAAATCAAAAATTATTAATCTGAACACCTGACATTATCTAGTACAGAGGAAGAATTCCCTGTGTACCAGCAGTATTAAATGAGAATACATTTTGAAGGTGTATTCAAGTGGAGTGATTATTTTAGGATTGTAGCTTTTATTACTGCATGAAAACCGTTCTCCCCTCATCCAATATAATTTTATGTTCTAAACTGTCAAACAAAATCCTGCTCTGATTGCATTATGGTGATGTACCCAGAGTGTGTTTTACCACTCCCATGAAGAGGTTTTTCCTTTAAATAAAGATATTTTGTGTGTGAAACCCATGAGGATGGATAATAATGGCTTATATCACCTAAAGCTTGTGCTGGGGGAGAGAAATGGAACTTGGAGTAAGTAGTGCTTAATTGACTGTGGGAGGTGAGGAGTGAGCAATGCTCATTGATTCCCTGGTGCTGGAATCTCTCTGTGCCCAGGTGTCAGGGCTGTTCCTAAGTCAGGAAGCCAAAGGCTGTGATTGCCTCTTGATTTCAGGAACCAAAGTTCCTTCCTTAAGGCAATGTCTCTGTTTCACCTGGTCAGTGCTGTTACAGCCAGAGCACTGTTGTCCTTTGCCCTGCAGCCCCAAAGTCATTCTGAACAACAATTCTGGAGACTGGTAGGTGGGAATTGAAATATTTATAAACTTGTGCACACCTCTGAATCCTTTCTGCATTTCCCTGAGGGCACAAAACAAAGGCTGCTGTGCCTGTAGGTGGGGAAGGAAGCCTTTCAGCTAGCCACAAAGCACAGGCTGCTCCATCCTGGAAATCCTCCCGTCTCCTTCACCCGAGGGAGGTGAAGGGTTTGGGCACAGAGAAGTCATCTGGAATGGAGGCAGGGTTCTGGAAGACATTCTCTTTGTAGATGTTTGGCAGAGGAATGAATGGGCAGATGCTGCTGGAGCAGTGCTGGTGTTTGGGGGGAGGCACATCCTGGTGCTTGTGCTGGCTGCTCTGCAGGTCTCTGGCTCCATGCAGGGCTTTTTCCAGGGCCCTGCCTTCTCCAGGAAAGCAATTCCTTCTTCCACAGGAGGTGTATTTGACTGCAATACAACATGTTTGACATTAACATGTAAACAAAATGTTCTTGCTCCTCTGAGATCCCTCAGCTCCATGAGGAGCTTGTGACAGGCCACTGGACCAAATCTGTTTCATTTCCTTTCTTTCCAAACCATCCAAATCCAGTTTCTCCTTTAATTTTAATTAGGCACAAGACACGTGTCCTGTAAATAAAACCTGTTTACAATTAACATATTTCTGCATAACTCTCACTTGCATATCAGACATGAAGGAGCTGTTAGGCTTGTGATGGGGGGAGAAATGCAAACCTCAGCTGCAGAGCTGTTGTTCTGTCAGCCACCTTTACATCTTCTGTATCAGAACTCTGTGCTTCACTCAGAACTCACAGTTTTATCTCTGGAGCTGTTGCTGTGATGGGCCTGTGCTTTGGAGAGGTTTTCCTGCCAATTTTGTCTAATAGCACGTTCCACGAGGCCAAATGTTGTCTGCTAAGGGATGAGATGTACTGATGTATTTCATTGATCTGCTGCTAAAAGTTAGAGACTTTTTTTTCCTTGTCACTTGTGTTTTTCCCTGCAGGATCTTGTTGACAGGAGCTACAGAGCTTTGGAGGCTTCTTGAGGGTCTTTTTGATGAGCTGCTGCTTTGAATGATTGCCTTGGCTAACCCGAGACATGGGTTCTGTGTAATGATGTCTGTGCTGCTGTGTCTTTGGACTCCACTGCAATATCTTCCTAAATTCCAGAGCTGCCCTTTGGCAGAGCGACACCATGGTGTGCACAAGGAAAGCTCAGAGGAATTCTGGGAGTGTCACAGCATTTCTCTTGGCACATCGTCTTTTATACCCAGCACCAGCTAAAATACTGATTTAGATAACGTGTCTGCCAAATAGCAAGAAGAGTGACAGGATTTTTGTTGGTGTGGAGAGCTGGGGAGCAGTAACAGGCAGAGAGGATGAGATGGAGAGTCCCATCTTTGGAGAGATACAGCAAATCCTTGCTGTGGAAAAGGAGGGTTTTGGATGAGCAGAGAGTACTTTATCCTTGCTATCAAGGAAGCCATGTAGAGCCTCTCTGGGCTCTTAATCACACTTTTGTTTCTTGCTATGCTTACCCAGGCTCTTGCCCTTCTCAGCAAAAGAGCTGAGGAAAACCACAAAGATAATCTAAGAATATTCTTTTTGAGCAGAATACTCAAATGGTTTTGACTGCTGAAAAAAACTACCATGTATTATAAACAGAATGTGGTTTGGCTTTTTTTTTCCCCAATTGTGACAATTCCATGGTAAACTGCTGTTAAAACTAAGAGCAAAAATGCAGGTGGGCTGACACACAGAGTGATGCTGTGAGGTGTTCCCCGGTTCCTGGCTTGGCCTGATCATTTCCCAAACCCAAAGAGTCATTTCCCTCTTTTCCTGTGGCTGAAAAGTATAATCCTGTTTTCCTCTGGCTCAGCCTGAGGTGCATTTGCCTGTCCTGTCAGCCTGCACAGCATCACAGGGACCTGCAGTGGTGGTTTTGATGCCTCAGGTTTTAGCCTTTTACATTTTTCAGATTCTGTGCTGCTTTAGTGTGCAGTTCTGAGCTTCACATTAAGGGATGGTGAGCTCTCTGCACAGAGCAGGGAGACAAAACAATTCCTTCTCTAGCTGGGCACCAAGGACAAATGATCCAAATCTCAGGCCCAGCATAAACAACGTGGGCTGGAGAGAGAAAAACAAGCAGGATGGGACTGCCTAACCTAAAGCTGGAATGGGACAATGAACTCCAATATCAAATGGAGCAGAACTGATCAAAGTGAGAGGCCCTGTGACTGGTTGTGTGTTTTGGGACCATTTTGGTTCACCTTGGGTGCAGCCCTGGCTGGGCTCTTGTGCTGCCCAAGGTGGATCCATGGAGGGGATCCTTTCAATGAGTCCCAGCTTTATTCTTTAACTCTGTTCTGGGTCAGCCTTCTCAGGGCATCAGCTTGGGGCTCTTTTCAGTGGGTAACAATCCTCAGCACCTCCCAGGCCCTGAGGAGCTGAGCTGCAGCATGAATGGTGTCTCTGGTTTAGTAACAGGATAAAAGGGAGGGTAAAATTGTACCTTTTTTAACACCATCAGGATGCCTTTCCCGTGCTCAGACATGGACTAGCATGGGTGTCATGCAAAAAAAAAAGTGAACTGATAGACACTACCTCCTGTAATCTTTCTGAGTTCTGTGGCTGAGATCTGCCAGCAGAGCTGTTAAGCAAATCCTAGATTTTTCAGTACTTGAAATACATCAGAAAACTCTTCTTTTGTGATAAAGACTTCCGCCCCCCCCCCCATTATTTCTTTCTTGAGCTGTCAGTTTTTATCTCCTTAGGAAGACAACTGTCCTTACTTTCTTACTTTCAGCAGAACTGGATTTTCTGGATTACATTGGTTTTTCATTATCTCTGTCATGTACTTACCAGCAAATCTCTCCATATTTCTTGCAAGCTCTCAATTTGTGATATAATTTCAAGTAATGTGAAAGCCTGAGCTC
This sequence comes from Urocynchramus pylzowi, assembly GCA_013397555.1. Lineage (NCBI taxonomy): Eukaryota > Metazoa > Chordata > Aves > Passeriformes > Fringillidae > Urocynchramus > Urocynchramus pylzowi. Next base: position 507,268 of record VZRH01002949.1, read on the forward strand.
CTGGCAAAGCTGTGTTAGGGAGTGATTTTTTTTTAATGTATCTTTAGTGGAAGAATTCAGAAATTGCAACTGGCTAAGTTAAGCCACAGAGGCACTAAGTGAGTTTAGGATTTTCATGTTTGAATTCCAAATCTCTCTTATTTAACTGTTTACAGGGTTTTTAGGAACCTTTGTTACCTGGAGCACAGTTCTTTTGGCTGACTTGAAAAGCAAGTAATGATGAAAGCAGTGTGCCTGTGTCTCTAATGCTGTTATAAAGTAGCACCAGCAGCTCTTTAAGACAGATGGCAGAGATGTTTGCTGCCACCAAAATAAAAGAATTAATTCTTAATAAAAACACTTTTCCTCTCCTTATAGTACAGCACATGAAGTTCTCTTAAATACCATATAAAATCAAAATGATGAGAAGACAAAAGAGTGCATGAGATGCTTGAAGTTGTTAAAATGAGTATTTAGGCCCCATTAAAACATAATTATTCCTGGTTTATGTATTTTGTTGTTTCAGGTGATTCAAGTTCAATTTCATGGTTTTTTTCTGTGTCTGTGAATCCTAGTTGGCTTTTTTAGAGGAGTTGATTTTTTTTTTTAGTCAGTAGAGTCTTATTTTTGGCATCTCAAAGTGTAAGGTTTTTATTCTTTGTAAATTGGCTCTGTCTGCATTGGAGATCTACATTTTTAACTGGAGGTAGGAAACCTGACCATGCCTACTCCTTCAGGCAGGAGTTTTTATAATTCCTTTGCTCTAAAAGCACTTCACAATCCATAAGGACAGTGCTTTTCCTAAATGAGATCCACTCCAAGGTCAGAGCAGGGGATTCTTTGGGGACATGTGGGGGCAGAAGGTTGGCACTGGAGATGGTCCCACCTCAGGGCACTGCTGGCAGGGCTGATCTCAATATGTGCCTGTGGGCAACAAGTGTTCCAGGAATTGTTGTGGCTGCCCCTGCATCCCTGGAAGTGTCCAAGATCAGGCTGGACAGGGCTTGCAGCAGCCTGGGATGGTGGAAGGTGCCCTGCCCATGGCAGGATGTGGCACTGGATGGGCTTTAATGTCCCCTCCAACCCAAACCATTCTGTGAGTCTGAGTCCATGGAAGTGGTGCCACATTTTTGAACACAAGCTTCCAATATGCTACCATTTTCTAAAAAAATGTGTTATGGAACATTTTGTTCTGTGGTGCCCTTGTACCTTGCAATTCTAGGTCTTGTGGCTTTTTTCTTTTTTTCCACACTCTTCCAGTCAATGGCTTTTCCCCTGCTCCTGTGTTAATTTGATGGTTTAGCTGAATAACTTTCCATACTTCCCAGCTGCATCTGGCTGTTCCCATTGCTTCCCCTGGTGCTGGAATTGGGGTCCTCTGTGGCTCCTCTGGGTAGGATTTAAGCAGGACCCAGCTCCTCTTCCTGAGTGTTTCACTGCATCATCTGTCTGATTGCTGGAGTCTCCTCTTATGTGAGGAAGGCAGGGAATTGTCTGTGAGATGCTCCCCTAGTCTTACAGTAGGAAATAAGATATTTACTCTCCTCTAGAAAATCATTGCTTGGTGCTTTAAAGCAGTTTGATGTATGAGACTGGTGGTCTCCTGGGGGAGCTCCTGATGTGTCATATCTACAAATCATGGAATCATGGAATGGGTGGGGGTGGAAAGGGCCTGAAAAACCATTTTGTTCCACTGCCCTGCAGTGGGCAGGGACACCTTCCCCTAGGCTAGGTTGCTCCAAGCCTTAAACACAAATCCAGCCATTATTGACACACACACATTTATTTATTCCCTCAGAACTCTGTGCACCTAAACCAATTAATTTCTGTAATGCAAATTTTCCAAGATGTAGTCCAGTGCTAGAATTTCAGGATTATATGGAGGCTTTTTCTCTGTAAATGTATTTCCAAAGGGAGAGGATATAATGAAGGATAAACTACACAAATAACCCTCAGAATTTTGTGTCTTCAGCCCACCTTGAGGGAACCTGCTACTGAATTTTAGGGCTTTCATGGCACCAAACCTTGACTGAGGGCTCAGATAAGCAAGTTTATTTTCAGTTGTGCATATCTGAAATGCTGTGTGTGTTGGCTGATGGGTGGAACTAGAATGACAGCAGAATACCCTAAACATGAGCAGCTGGGCAAGGCATGGTCTAAATTGCCTTCCTTTGCTTTGATGATGATTTTTATTGATCTAGATTTCGGTTATTATTATCCACCATGCTAAATAACCATTATTTGGTTATTATTTGCATATTATTCAACCATGTATTCAACATGGCAGGTCTTTTCCCTAAGGTTTGCTTTCAGAGAATCCCTTTGGCTGCTAGCTGTACCATCAAGTGTTGAAGGGAATGAGGGTTCCTGTTTTCCACAGAAAACTCCATAACTCCATCAGGGAGCATGGTGGCACTGCTGTGTCTGGTAGTGGCTCGTTCAGGTCATCTGTGGGAAAGCCCAAACCACAGCAATTTGTTGGTGTCTCACAACAATAAAGAGGAAACACATGGAAGGGGACAGGAATCACACCATTTTGTGGGGTAAAAGGCATCTCAAGTCAAAAGAGAGAGAAAAGCCAGAGGTTGATTACAGATGGGGGTAATCAAACAGTCTAGACAAGGTGCCTACCCTGGAAAGGATAAATACTGTGGGCAATTAACTGTGTCAGCCAGGTGAACAGGTCCCACCATCACACCTGTGAGGGGATGGATCTCTTCAGGCAGTTAGAGATCACACCACTGTCTCCTCTGTGTTTATTCTCTTATTTCCTACATCCATTTTGTGGAGATGTGGTAATGAAGTCCAGTAAGGTTTTTCATTCAACTCCCAGTCCATACCAATGAAAATTATGCTCTTGGTACTTCTGATTTCATTTTGTTAGCTTGAAAATAGAGTTAGGAACTTGACTGAACTATTGTCCTGATTGTGAGAATGAACTGTGAAATAAATACAACTTGTGGTTATTATGTTGTTGTTCTGTATATATTCCTTGTTTACCAATTATATCTTACCTCTAGGGTAATCAACTTTAAATATCTACCAATAATTTGAACATCAAATGGCACTTACCCTGCAAGCACACCCCAGTAATCTATGCACATACATTAGGAGGGTGCCAAAGTGTTTACTTAGACTTTAATGTGATGTTCTGTATAATTTTCCCATAGATTAGCTTCAGCAGGAAGTTTTGCATGTATTTTTCCCCCCTAAAAGCTACATTCAGTAATAATGGGTCGTATTTATAGCAGTTGTGGTGAATTAGAAAACTGATTGGGTGAACTGCTTGATTGCTGCTCATTTAGCAGTTACAGTCCTGCCAAATCTCTCTGAGAGGGTTTTGCAGGGAAGTTTGGGTGATGGAATGTGTCTGCCATGGCCAGGAGCGTCTGAGGACAGCCAGAATTGCCCAGGCAGAGCAGAAGTCAAAGCAGTGTCTGCAGCATGAGCAGGAAATGTTGATTGTTTGTAGAAAAGACTCATCAGCCTCGTGTTTGAAATGGTGGCGTGTTGGTTTTCAGCACAAATGACTCCTCTGCCACTGCCTTGGGAGCAGAGACTGCAGGCACAGAGATGCAGCCCCATGGGCACCTTCTCAATCACAAAATTCAAATATTTCAGGTGCTGCAGTGTCTACAAGCGCTCCTCTTCTGCTCCTCTTGTGGTACCAGCAGCAGGATGAGTTTTCTCTGCTGTCCCAAGGTGTGGCAGAAGTCCTGTGTGACGCAAAGGAATTGTTGGCACACTATTCAATACCTGCTCACTTTATGGCATACATAATGTTGGAGAGAAGGGACCTTGGCATCCTGAGGGAAAGAAGCAGTCAAATCTCTTGATCCTTTTTCCAACATTAGGTATTTTGATCCATTTCAGAGATTGCTTTTGAAATTTCTCTTCACAAGGAAAAAGTCATTAATTTTTTTTCCTGTCCCACAAGGGTTGTATGATGTGTTTGGGATATTTTTGAGCACCATAAAATCAGCAGTGCAAAAAAAGCTTCCAGAGAAAACAAATGTTTTCATGTTCTCCTGGAGGGAGCACAATACTTACAAGGTGTAATACACAGTAGTATTTCTGTAATTTAAAATTGATTGGAGGTGCATTTTCTCTGACAGGCCTTGCACAGTGCAGGGAGTTCCTCTTACACACTGAAATCCATTTATGTGTTCCCCTTTGTATCTGTTGAGGAAAAGCCCTCCTTGAATATTAAGTCATGTTTGTTATTTTTTAAGAAGAAATTGCTATATTTTTACCTCACATAGTCCTACTACAATACATCTTTCACAGTTCTAATTCTCTAAAATACCTAGTCTTTTTACAGAACAATATTTTAAAACTTACTAAAACTTATTTCTAGTTCAGTTTCTCTCTCAACAATATCATCTCTATTCCATGGCCTTCCTAGGTCACCACACGTTATCTCAGTGTTTACATACACATGTACAAGACTGTATAAACTTTCTTTTTTTTTTTTTTNTTAAGGTCCTTTCCAGCCCAAACCCTTCTGGGATTCTGTGAAGGACAAGTCTGTGACAGATCCCTTTAACCAGACCCAGGGCATTCACACATATTGTGAAAAGCTTCAAGTACAGACCTGGCATTCAGATTTCTGCTTGGGCCAGAACTGAACTATTTCCTCACATACAGAGTTTCATAGTGGATGATGTGCTCTGAGGAGTTCCAGAAGCTTCTAGATGACATTTTTGGAGGTAGGATTTCTTTTAAGAAATGTGAAGATTAGGAAGACAATTCCTGAGTGTATGAACAGGAATCTGCTTCCAGGGAGTAGATCACAGCTGTAGTTACAAACCTCAGGCCTAGCTCGTAGTTAAAAAGGGAGAAATATTGTAATAACTGTCTTATTTCAGCTGCTGCAACCCCCAGCTCAACATCATCTCCATTTGGGCAATTATTAACCAGATTAACAGTTCAGCACAGGTAAAGCAGCTTCCAGGCTTTTCCATTGCTGCAGGTGTGGGGCACTCAGCCAGCAGATGGATCTGATGCTCTGGGTTGTAAAACCTGGGAAGAAGGAAAAGAGGGGAAAATGATATTTTGCGTTTTTTTGTTGTTCTAAACAGTGGTGTTTCTCCATGGGACATCTCTTTTTCATCTCACTACCTCTTAGGAACAGTTCACTGGTCACTTTTGTGCTTCACTGGTCACTTAGCAAGTTCATGACTGCTGGTCATGGGGTGTGCCTCCTCCTGCCTCTCCCCGTTCCCAGGGGAAGCCTGGTGTACATAACCTGCTGGGATGTGTCACTGTCTCCTTTCCTGGCATGAGCTGTCATCTTTTCACATTGTGCCACACTGGCACTGAATTGGAGGATTTTTAGATCTCAGAGAGTGTGTTGAGAAGGAAAACAAAATAATGGTGCCCAGGAGTTTGAGACTGAGAGGCAGAAAAGGATGGGAAGTGTCAATTGTTTAGCCTGGAGAAAAGGAGGCTCAGGGGGGACCTTGTGGCTCTGCACAGCTCCTGCCAGGAGGGGACAGCCAGGGGGGGTGGGGCTGTGCTGCCAGGGAACAGGGACAGGACAAGGGGAAAGGGCCTCAAGCTGGGCCAGGGGAGGCTCAGCTTGGACAGCAGCAGGATGTCCTTGTTTCCCTCATCTGTCTTAGCAGCTGGTCCTGTGAGGTTCCTTGCTCTGATGGTGATCAGGAAGGCTGCAGAGCACTGGGACTTTTGGTTGCCATCAGTGACTGTAGCTCCGTGTTGCCAGGAACTGCTGCTTAATGGGTAACTCATGATTTAGTGGGAAAGGCAATTCTAGGATCTAGTTCTTGATAGATCACTGAGCAAATTCCCACCTATTTTTAGTGTCCCAAGAAAAGGCAAAAGACTAAAATTGAAGAGGACCCTTAAAAAATTGGCAGATCCTGTTATTTTTTTGCCTTCTAGTGGAAAGGAGGTGCAAAAACTTCCTTTGGCAAATATCTTTAGGATTCTGCCTCATTGATGTGACACTGTTCTAATGGAAAACCAGTTATTAGTGAGGGTGTAGACTTGGAAAAAAAGTGTAATGAAAGTAGTGACAATTAATTTCTTGTACATTTGCAAAATAGCATCAATATAATTTAAAGTAACAGATAAAGTGGGTACAAGAGAAAAGTTATGCTCTTGTCCAGAAAGCTGCAAAAATAGCAGCTGCCAGCTCCTGTTATTAAGTCCTAGATTAGTGAAAAGGCCATGCAATAAAACCTGCAGGAAGGACACCAAATGTTAAGATTTATTGAGGGAAGAGTGTGCTTACAGGTATTATGTGGGAATTGACTGCCTGTGGTTGCTATTGGAGGAGTGAAGGGTGATAGTAGTGACACAAACTGTCAGCTGGGGGAGAAAATAAACAAAACAAGCATTTAAAAATCCTGTCATAGCCTTCACAATGTGGCCCAGTGGGTAATGGATTTTTGACTATGATGAAGCTATAACATGATTTATGTCAGTAGCTGTAACTAGCTAATTGCAGGAACCAGAATAAAATTTAAAAACCAGGGCTGCATCATAATTACTGCGATGTATAGTGATGATATTTATCTCCCAGCACTCTTATAAGGTTTGGTTTCTGTTTTTTTAAGTCTCAAAACCTTAATTTTTCTTAGTGTTTCATGAATTTCTGCAGGACACCTGAGGGACGTAGCACTGCCTGTGTTGATCAGACTGTTACCATCAATTAATCGAGAGATAATAAGATTAAAATATCCTTTATGTCTGAAAGTGGAGCCATGAATAAACTCTGTTGCATCATCCTGACAGTCTGACAGGGACATGGTGATGTCAGAATATGATGCAATGTTATGATGCTGAGTGGCAGGGGACTTACAGGACAGGGTTATTCAAGACAACTGTGGGAAACTTCCTGGCTTTATTGCATTTGACAAAGAAATTTCCTTCAGAACTCTGTTCCCCTAAACCAATTAATTTCTGTAATGCAAATTTTCCAAGATGTCGTCTATGAATTTCAGAATTATATGGAGGCTTTTTCTCTGTAAATATATTTCCAAAGGGAGAGGATATAATGAAGGATAAACCACACAAATAACCCTCAGAATTTTGTGCCTTCAGCCCACCTTGAGGGGACCTGCTACTGAATTTTAGGGCTTTCATGGCACCAAACCTTGACTGAGGGCTCAGATAAGTGACTTTGTTTTCAATTGTGCATATCTGAAATGCTGTGTGTGTTGGCAGATGGGTGGAACTGGCATGACAGCTAAGTACCTGAAATGGTATGAGTGGATTTCTGCTACAGGGAGCAAATCCTCCTGCTTATTTTATAAAACAAAATAAAAATGAAACAAACAGAACACCCTCCCCCTCCCCACCAAAATCCCCACACAGGAGTGCTGGAGTGGGCATAAGCAAAGGCTTTTGGCTGCCAGCACACATCAGACTGCTTTTCCAAGCATGCCAGATGCCCATGATGGGGACAGTGTGTGAATGTCATTTTGAAGCACATAATCAAAACAAAACTTACTATTCTTTTAACTCAGAGCTGCCAAATAATTTTTTTTTTTTGTTTCATGAGAAGTCTGCCAAAAAAACCCCAACGGCAGCTGTGTCCAGTAGCACACAGCAGTAATTTACGGAAAGAGATTTATTTACTTAAAATTTGCTTCAGAGTAAATTGAATGTGAGGTTTTACAAAATTGTATCCATTTTTATGTAGCCTCCTGCCTCTTTGGAAAGTATTTTTTCAGACAAGGGTAGCTTCCCTTCTTACCCTGCCAGCAAACTGTCAGATTTGGGAAAAGGGAGCAGGAATTGGATTTTCAGGTAGAAGTGAACAGTGTTTTCAACCATCCCATGGAGTCTGAAGTTCCCTGTGCTTTCTGATGGAAGTCAGCACTGGTGGAACTGTAGGGTTTGTGGGAATTGGGAGTGGGGCTGGGGCCGAGCCTCATCCCCAGTGGGCACAGCTGGGCAGGACAGGTGAGTGATAGTGAAGGCAATGAGCCATGGAGTGCCCAGGTGCACTGACCAATCTCACAGGGAACAGAGGGCACACAGGTGCAGTGAATAATGATCAGGGGTATAAAAGGCTGGGCTGAAGAACAGGAAGGGCAGACACTTGCAGCCTTCTGAAGTGGTAAGGTGTTACTCTGTATGGGTTGAAGCTTTCTGAAATTGTTTGGTGATGCTCTGTGTATTGTAGCCATTTCAACTGCAACATATGCTGTGCTAGGTGGATGCAGGTACAAGGACTGGAGGAAGAAGGTTAAATGTAAAAATGTGAGTTTTTTTCATCATTATTCTTCAAAAATGTTTGATGTGCCGTCCACAAAATGTTAAATACACCCCTGGTGGTCCCTGGCCTCTCCACACCTTGCTGGCCTCAGCTTTGTTCTGTTTCCAGAGGAGATGAGTTTGGTTTGTGCCACCTTGCTGAGAATTGCCCTATAGAAGGTCTGCTGAGGAATGCAGAGGTTGAGCTGAGGACTGGCCACCCTTGTTTCTGTAGCTAGATCCCCGCTTCCGGGAGGCTCCCTCCCTCCCTCATGGTCTTGTTTCTTGTCTTGGAGTTTGTCAGGGTCGTCTGGGCTGAGGGCCTCTGGTGGAGACTAAAATGAGTTAAGTAACAAGGCCCTGTGGCCTCCTCCTTTTCCAGCAGTAGTGGGGCTCTGTGCCCATAGGCCTGTGTGGCACGAAGGGCTCTGGTTGTCTGGGGGAAGGTGACAGCCATGGGGACAACAAAAACCAGCGAGCTGGAGGCTGCTGTGGTGCTCTGGCTGTCTGGGGGAAGGTGACAACCATGGGGACAACAAAAACCAGCGAGCTGGAGGCTGCTGTGGTGCTCTGGCTGTCTGGGGAAGGCTGATAGGAGCAACAGTGACCGAGCTTCTCTCCCAGCTAGTGGGAACAATTAAAAATTCCCGAGGAGCAGTTGTTCCCTTGTGCTCTGCTGTGTTTTTGGCTGAGGGTGCCCTGCCCCTTTTTCTCCAGCAGGGCCACAGCTGGTGAGTTGCTGATGCTGTCATGTCCTGGCACTGTCCCCACAGTGCTGCTGGCTGGGACCTCGGCCAGCCTGCCCAGGACACAAATCTGGTGCAGAGCACGGTGGGAGGAGAGGGCCTGGTTGATGTGTTCTTTGTGCTCACACCTTCCAGAAGCTCCACCTGCAGCAATTTAATCAATTTACTGCTTAAACTGCAAAGCTGCTCGCCCACGGGTTGGGTTTCCCTCTCCTGAGCCAGGAGACCACGAGATGGTTCTGGAGCTGGAGGGAAATGCTCTGATCCCTCATGTTTAGCTGGATGATTTGGGATGGGGTTGTTTAAATCATTCAAAACTTCCTGCTGTGCCTGTTCGTTTTGCTTTGATTGCAATGCCACGTTCTGCTCAGGTTTGGCCTCCAGATGGGATTTAATGATGGGATTTAAAACTGTCCAAGGAGCCTGCACTGCAAGGCAACTCTCCTAGCTGAAAATTAATATGGTTAATACTAATATTTTGAATACTAATAATGCATTTTAAATTGCATGGTGATTAAACAAATAGAAGAAGGGCCTTTACCTAGAATGAAACATTATCTTAAAGAACACTAATGGGGAATTTACCTTCTGGGACAGACTAGGTGCTGTGTTTAAACTTGGACAGTCACTTTCCATGAAAGCTCTGTAACATTTTCAGTTGAGAATATCTGCAGCCATGCTGCAAGAGCACTGTTTTGTTGCAGAGTTCTTCTTTACTGCTAATGTAAAATTAACTGAATTTATGTAGTGTACCTTAGAGCTCAAACCATCTTCAGCAGGTAAAAGTTGTGGCTGTTTCCTGGCTTGTACTGAAGGTGCTTCTCAAACCTTTTGCCAGTGTAAGGCACTGACTCACTTCTGTTGTAGAATCCCAGGGTGGTTGGGGTTGGAAGGGAACTTAAAGCTCATCCCATTCTCTCCCCTGGCATGGGCAGGGACACCTTCCACTGTCCCAGGCTGCTCCAAGCCCTGTCCAGCCTGGCCTTGGGCACTGCCAGGGATCCAGGGGCAGCCCCAGCTGCTCTGGGCACCCTGTGCCAGGGCCTGCCCACCCTCCCAGGGAACAATTCCTTCCCAATGACCCACCTATCTCTGTCCTCTGGCAGTGGGAAGCCATTCCCTGTGTCCTGGCACTCCAGGCTGTTGTCCCAAGTCCCTCTCCAGCTCTCTTGGAGCTCCTTTAGGCAGTGCAAGGCCACAATGTGGTCACCCCAAAGCTTCTCCTCTCCAGGTGAGCACCCCCAGCTCTCCCAGCCTTTGCTCCCAGCAGAGCTGCTCCATCCCTCTGCCCATCCTGGAGCCTCCCCTGGGCTCTCTCCAGCAGCTCCAGGTCCCTCCTGTGCTGGCCCCAGGGCTGGGGCAGCTCTGCAGGTGGGCTCTCACCTGAGCTCAGGGGCACAGGGGCAGAATCCCCCCCTCCCCTGCTGCCCAGGCTGGGGCTCAGCCCAGGGCACGGGGGGGCTCTGGCTCCCAGCTCTCACCCCCAGCACCCCCAGCTCCTTCTCCAGGGCTGCTCCAGCTGCTCATCCCCAGCCTGGATCCATCCCAGGGGTTGCCCCAAGCACCAGCACTTCCTCTGTCGCCAGAATGTCCCCTCTGGCTTTCCCCCATCCCTTCCTTCTTAGCCCAAAACCTCTGCTGAAGCTGTGCCTCCTGCCAGGTGTCTGTGTTTGCTAACCCGAGGTGACTGGTGTCACTGTCACTCTGTCTCTAATGCTCACAGTGCAGTTTGCAGTAGTATCTATTTGACAGGTAACACACAGCCTCCCAAAAGAGGTGGAAATTAATGATTGAGTTCCAGCAGTTGTATTTTTGTCTGCAAAAGCCGTGCTGTGCCAGGTTTTGACATCCTTTAGTACTTTATAAGTCAATAGGACAGCTGTGCTACGGAATGATTTTTAATGAGCAATGATGACAGGACCTGGCAAAGAAATAATGCTGAGTTAATCAGGAAAGTTCTGCGTGTTAGTAGCAGTCTCTTCCGTGGTGCCTGAGTGACATGATTTGAAATAGTGTTCAGAGCAAGGGCCTGGCAGCTCTGCATGTAGATCCAGCCTTATTTCAAACAAAGAAGGCCCTAAAAATCTCTTTCTGTTGCCTGTTGGTGGCTGGTCCTGTAGCATTATGTGCTTACAAAGACATTTGGCAATAAGGGGCCTGTTCTTCCAGCCAGGGCTGTGGTCTTCCCTTGATGTTGGTGGCACTTGGGGACATGGTTTAGGGGTGGTTATGGGTTTGTAGTGGGACTCAATGATCTTGAAGGTCTCTTCCATCCTTAATGATTATGGGATTAAACAGAGTGGGACATGCTCTGGGAAATTAAATGAAATACATTAATTTTTTTTTTTTACTCTTTAAACTGGTACTTTTTTGTCTTTTTTTTTCTAAATCCTATTATGTTTTGCTGAGTTCATGTATGGATTTCTCATTGTGTGGATGGAATATTTTAAAGTAGCCTGAAATTAATAAGAATGTAAAAATGTGTTGGTGGGCAAGGCACAGCTGGGGAATGGGACCCCTTTCTTTTTTCTGCTGTGCCAAGTACCTGCTTTACTTGAGAAATCCCTAGGTTGGAAGATTTGTGATCAGTGCAGAGAGAAACTGTTTGCAGCGGCTTTTGATGTGCATTTAATTTTTTAGTAAAAAGTTCAACTGTATCTTTTATGTTGAAAAAAGACCCATTTTGTACGTGTCAAAATAACTGTATTAATCCTGCCACCGGTGTAGAAACAGATCTTCTCTTTTTCATTGGAATGTTAATTTTTCTGGCCCACTATCATGTTGGGTGACTGAAATATTTTGTTTTAGCTTTCCCAGGCTTATTTCACCAGCTCTTCTTTGCCTAGAGAGGCTGGTGTAAAAAAGGTACTTTGAAAGTGCTTTCAAAGTTACTTTATTTCTTGATAAAACACAGTAGGCAAAGTGGTTTTGGGATGTGTGAACTGGTCTCGAAGCCGATCCATCTCTTCTGTCTGAAATTTTTCCTTCCAAAAGGCAATTTTCTTGGTGCTTCCCACATTTCCTTCTCATGCCTGTTTGCTTGGAGCAGTTCCCTGAGTCCAGCATGGCTCTCACTGAGCTGTGCCCAGAGTTATTGCTAAATTTTAAGGAAATATCTTGGTTCCTGGGACTTCTGAGGGTGGGGGAAGCCTTCCCAGGGCTTTGGGGCCAGGGGAGTTTGAATGGCTGCAATGGAATGGAATTTCAAATTCAATGGAATTGAAAATTCAAATTCAGTGGAATTTGAATGGTATTTTGTTAATAATTGTGCTGGAAACCAAACTGGGTCAGTGCTTATGTTGTACAGACAATTTCTTCCTGGAATTAGGAAGAGCTCGTCACCCCTTTGGAAAGGAAGAACAGAAAAGTCAATACAAGTCTGTCTGTTTAAACATTGCAGACTTGAGTTAGGGTTGAGAATAAAATGGACATTTCCCTCAAGTGGGATTGTCCAGCCTGGACAAGGAAAGTTTCCAGACTCTTTAAGTCCCTTGCAGTGTCTAAAGGGGCTCCAAGAGTGACAGGGAGAGGGACTTGGGACAAGGCCCTGGAGTGACAGGACAAGGAGGAAGGACCTTAACCTGAATGAGGTCAGGGACAAAAATAACTCAAGACCCTTGATTTTTCTACTTTTACTTTGTATTTACTCTGATATATTAGATGGCCCTAAAAGGAATTCATGCTGCAGCTACAATTGTTCAGCATTTAAAAAAGCCAAGATCAATGTGCAAACTGTGAAGGCAGCCCTCAGAAAGAGTGACCCTGTCAGACTACGTTTGCAGATAACCCAATTGATATTATGTTCTGCATTTGGGGAGGAAAGGAGTTCCCTGTAAACATCCATGAGTAAGGAGTGTGGTGTTTAAAGCTCCTGTTCTCCTTGCACAAGATGTGTGCTCTCACCTGAAGATAAGAACAGCACTCAGCCAGACTGCATGTGGGTGCTAATAATGGCTTAGAAATCAAAACAAACTTCTTGGGGCTGAGGAAAGAGTTGGTTAATGAAATATTGAGATTTTGTTTTGTTTGTTTGGGTTTTTTTGTTTGTTTGTTTTGTTTTTTTTTTTATTGATGAACTCCTCAATGTGTTGTGATTTATCAAAATGCAGTGTTTTCAATCTTTATTTTGAGATATTATTATTATTAAAAGCCACCCAGTGCGCTGTGAGAATGTCACTGATTGTTGTCTTCCATCTTTTTCTGAGAAAAAGAGAGGAAAGAAGCTCTCTGTTGGAACAGCAGCAAGGCAAGTGAGTTCTTGCATCTGGTTAAAATGACCTGAAACCTTGAACATATTCTAACTGATAACAGGAACTTCACAATCTTCTTTAGAACTTGTGTCTCCAGCACAGTTGCAGAATAAAAAAACCAAAAAAACCCCCCAAAAACTCATAGCTACTTCTGCAACGTGTTCAGTACATTTAGATTACCCCACATAATATTGTATGTATTATAACATTTCTGTTGTTAGATGTTACAGAGTAAAAGCTTTAATCAAGACAGACATTTCCAGTGCTGCTGCTGATCCCTGTTCCCTGCATTTTCCCTTTGGGTATCAGTTCAGGAGTCACTGTGCTTGCCAAGCTGGGGCTTAGCTGGCTTCTCCTGTAAAAGCAAGCGAGTCCCTGAAGATATTCCCATGGTGTTTTCTCTTTCTTGGAACCAGGTCCTCCTGCACCACAGGGAGTTACCTGAGTTGGGGCTGGGAGGCTCTTGGGGAGTTCAGCATGGTTGGCCTCCCTGTCCCGAGGCAGGAACACAGACACTGACAGATGTTTGCCTAAATTGGCTCTGGTGGAAGAGATTTGTGAACTCCCCAGGTGCCTCGTGCTGGGGCTGTGCTAGCTCCTGAGCACTGAAAGTTCTGCCTCAACTCCACCCTCAATAACCTCTCCTGGCTTGTTTGATCAGAGTTTTGAATTTCTCTTCCAGTTTCCCAAGATAGCTTCAAATTTTGATCTTGTTTTTCAGAGCTATTTTTACCCTTTTCATCATCATCCTCTGCATATTTTTGTAAATCTCCTCTAGAATTCCTTCTCTAAATCATTAGTGAAGGTATTAGAGAACACAGGACTCATCTCTTCAGAACTGTACTTGAAACACCCTTCAGGTTGAAAGAGAACATTTTAAAAACTACTCTTGTGCCTTTTTACCTAATTGAAGAACTTAGCTCACATTTCCTAAAGAAAACTGGTAGAGACCTTAGAGAAGTCCTTTCATATTAATGCCCTGGTTACTCTTTCAGAGATGGAAATGAGCTGGTTACTCTTTCAGAGATGGAAATGAGCTTGGTTTTACATGATTTGCACTTGACAAATCCACACTGGCTGTTTGCTGCCATTTATTATCCTCTAGGTACCTCTAAATCGATTAATAATGTGTTCTGATGTCTTTCTGGGGAGCAAAGCTAAGCTTACTGATCTCTAATTCCCTGAGTACTCCTTCCTCTGATTTTTAAGATAATCCTTCTCTAGTCCTTAGGGACATCCTGAGTCCTCTCTCTCTCTTTGGGGTTTGCTTCTGGTAGTTCCTAAGGTAAGAAAAATAACTTTGACCTAACCCTGCTGATCAGAATAATTCTTCTAAGCCTAATACCCTGTAGCTGGGGTTTTCCCCTTCCCCACCCACTTTTGGGTTTTTGAGCTTCTAAAACTGGCCTGAATACTTTGCCATGTCCATTATTTGTGACGAATGACATTAAAAAGGTGTGAGCATTTCAGGCTGGCAGATGGGATTATTTATCTTCCCTACTAAGCATTGCTTATTTTATTCTTTGGCTTGTTTCCAGCATCCCCAGAATTTTCTAATGTTCATGAATTCAAGAGTTTTCAACCACTGAAGCTTTATAATTGACAGAAAAGTTTTTTTTCCTCCCATACTCTAACAAGGTAATAAGAGAATGGGGAGGAGAGAGTGGATCTTGACTGGTGGCAGGGAATTGTGGAGTGGAAAACTGCTGGAGCATGGAAACTGCTCTTGCCTCTCCTCCAATCCTACAGCTTTTGGAAGTGTTCAGAGCAGTTCACAGCTGAGGCACAGCCCAGATGGAGGGAAGGTTGTCTTTTTCTGATCCAGTCCAATTCAGCTTTTTAATTAATCCCATTCCGAGCGGAATCTGCTTTTTTTGAACGCTGAGTGTTGAGGAAGGAGAGATGGAAGAACCTGAGGATGTGGCTTCCACATCAGGAGGATTCTCCCCAGTTAAGAGTAGCCTGAAATAAGTAGGCTGGAATGAAAGGAGGGATCTGGGCAGGGTACTGAAGCCTGGCAAACACAATTCACAGAAATGTGTTTGGGGAGTGGCTGCCAGGCCTCAGTTTGAGACAGCAACCTTTGGAGATTCAGTGAATGAAAACTCATGCAAGTCAGTGGTCCAGCAGCTGCCAAAGCCAAATGGCAGCCAGGACTCTGAGAAATCTAGAAAATCTGGAAGAATTCTGTGTATGGATGGGAGGGAAAAGAGGAGAAATTAGAGATGTAAATTCTAATTTACAAAAAGCTGTTCTGGGAGGCAGAGCTCTGTTGTTTTGACAAAGAAAGGAACAGCAGGTGGAGGAGTAAGGGCTGAAGAAAAAGAGTTCTGGGTGTTGGCAGAGCTAAGCATGGAAATGAAGGATCATGTCTGTGGGACCTCTGCTACCAGTGTTTTCAAACAGTGTGATGGACAAATATTTGTGAGTTGGTGTTTTTTTGGATGTAACTTATCCTGCTTTTAAAGAGCAAGAAATAAATACCTGAAATAAATCCCATCTAGCTCTGCAGTTCTCCTGTTTTTATTCTGTTCCTGTTTATATTTTGTCAAACCTCTGGTGATTCTTAGATTCTATTTTTTTAGGCTACTTTTTCATTCACCACTAGGCTTTCTCTGAAGGTAGAGGATCCTAAAAAGTAAAAATGAAATGAAGTCAGTCTACTGTTATGCATCTTTACACAGAAGTAAAAGAAAATGTCATGATAAATTTCTTGGCCAGTGGATTATGTGGCAAAATTGCAGGGTAGAAAAGGAAAGAAATGCACAGAAATAGGAGTGTGGCAATCTGGTGTCTGAATGATTTGTAATGAGACACATAACTGCTTCTTGAAGTTAATTATTACATGATAATTGCTGAAGAAGGAATGAAATCCGTTGGAATGTTCTTTCAGTGCCTCCTGATTTTTCTGAACAAAAGGGTGTTAACACTTCTGATTAGCATGTAATCCAGAATTAATTGAAGAAAGAAAGGGCAGGCAGAGTTTTGCAAGTGAAATGCTGTATAATGAACTTAAACTGTAGCTCTTAATTTCATTTGTACTGGAACATGTTTCAGCTGCAGAGAAATCTTTATTTTCCTCAATCAGCCCAGTCTAGAAAGTAGGATCAGTAAATTTTGATATGTGCAATGAGGTATTGATTTATTAGGAAGCTGTTTTACTTTATGAAGTCCCTACTTCAAGAGAGGGCACTGATTTATACTTCAACATAATCATACCTGGGGAATGCGAGGGGCTGAGGGCAGACATGACCCAAACCTGCACCAGCATCATCTCTAGAGTCACAGAATCCCAGAATATCCTGAGCTGGGAGGAACCAACCAGGAGCACCCAGTCCAGCCCCTGTCCCTGCCCAGACCCCCCAACAACCCCACCCTGTGCATCCTTGGGAGTGCTGTCCCAATGCCCCTGGAGCTCTGGCAGGCTCAGGGCTGTGCCCATTCCCTGGGGAGCCTGGGCACTGCCAGCACCCTCTGGGGAAGAGCCTTTCCCTGCTATGTGTGCATTTATGTTCACATCATAACATTTCCTTGGTCTGCTGTTTGTTTGGGTTTGAGTCCAAATGGCCAAATTATGCCTCTGAGTTGGAAAGGCTCAGATTTACTGCAGAGGGTTTAAGTAAAGGCCTGTCTGAGGGAAAGGCTCACATGAAAACACCATTATCCAGTGTTTCCTGCATTTACAAGTGTGCAGCTTTATCCTCCTCCTGCTTCCTTCTCAGTGAAACATTCCAGACATTAAATAGTGTTGCCCTGGAACAAAATGTTGGATTGGGGCATCAGATTTTGGGATGTTGGGTTTGAACTGTGTTTCTTGTACTCTTTAAGATGTTTCCCAGTGCAGGTGTCCAGTGTTAAACTTCCTGCTTAAAGCAAGATATAACTGGGTTAACACTGGGATTTGCATGATTCATCTTTATACAGGTTAGGGTATTACCCCTGTGTTACCTTTGTGTTAGTATAAATGAAAAAAAAAAAATCATGTTCTGTTCATATTGATAGAGTTTGGGCATTTGGTAAAAGTACAAAGAAGGGTCACCTTTTTATTTTATAGCAGTAATGATTTGTATTTATATATTTTTAAGTATGCTGATATAAATCTGAATAACTATAGCATCCTATACTGTGATCAGCATTGAAGAGTGGTTTTATTTCCTATTGCCTTTTAGCCTGGAATGATTTGGCATTAGAAAGTTTGGGCACAAGGATTTTGTGATATAGACTGCAGCAAGTTTTTTACAGAACTGGCTGTGAGCGTGGCATGGTTAAAAATTAAAAAAAAAAATAGATACTGCAATATATAAATGCTAATGTAATGCCATGATTTCAAGCTGGAGGAGTGCTTTTCCTGGAATGTGAGAAATACTTGGTTTGTTTTCTCATAAATCAGAGTCTCCAGGGAAAAGGGCAGGAAGAAGGGATGTCTTCAGGGGGAGCAGATCACAGAGCTTAGCTTGCTTTGGATGTATGAAATCCTTCTTCCTTTCTGAAGAAAAGATGATGTGGCGGCTGCCAAGTTTGGATACTAGGAAGAAAAAAATTCCCTGGAAGACAAGTCAGGCATTGGAATGAGTTTCCCAGTTCAGTGGTGGAGTCACTATGTCTGGAAGTGTTCAAGAGGTATCTGGATGTGGCACTTGAGGACATGGTTTAGGGGTGATGATGGCTGGACTTGATCCCCTTGAAGGTCACTCCCAACCTTGATGTGATTGTGTGAAAGCTGCTGGCTAATCCCAAGGATTCTACATTTATTTTTATATTATTTCTTATATGATTTTTAGGATTTTTAGGATTTTNTTTTTATGTTTTTATTTAGTTTTATTTTATATATTATAGTAGATGTGTTTGTGCCAAGGAGCCCAGGGCAGCCTCCATGGATGCAGATCAGGAATGTTCTTGCTCTCCACACATCTGTTCCTTGAAGGGACAAACCTCAGTGTGGCTTGCTAGCAAATAGTCTTTCCTTTTAGGATTGCCATTCTTTTAATAAGGAATGTAAAACTGCAGAATAAAGCCAGGAGTATGCATGGGTTTTATTCTGGATTCTGGCAGCAAACATTCTGTGTCCCAGAGATGTAGTGGGGAGCCTTAGCTTAAGGGGAGAATTTTACTTTGAATTCATTGTAAGAGTAGAGTAAAAAAAATTTGGGCTGCCCATGGATTCCTGGCAGTACCCAAGGCCAGGCTGGATGGGGCTTGGAGCAGCCTGGGACAGTGGAAGGTGTCCCTGCCCATGGCAGGGGGTTGGAGTGCAATCAGCTTTAAGGTCCTTTCCAGCTCAAACCAGTCCAGGAGTCTATGAATAAATAAAAAAAAAAAATTAAAAAAAAATTCTTTCAGTCTTTAGAAGAGATTTTGAGCCTTGTCAGCTGAGTGTTAGCTTAAAACCTAGATCTGAAAGCTGCATGACAAATGCTGCTGGATCTCAGGGCTGGCTTTCCCAGTGGCAAATCAGCCCCATTGCAACTTAAAAACAAGGACAGCATCTTGCACCTGAGCAATGGCAGAGCACCCAGGAATGGCTTTTTTCACTCCATGGGTTTTTTTCTCTATCATTTTATGAAGTGAATCATTCTCCCTACTGAGAGATGCATTCAGTGAAAGTGCTTTTTGAGTTTTCCTTCAAACAGATTATTAAAGCCAAAAAGGAACATCTATTTGGAGTGGGTCCTGTCATTTGATTTGAAAATATATAATTTTTCAGTCTTGCTGGGCTGGGGGTTGTTAATGCTGTTCTCCCTTAGAAAATGCAAACTGTTTTTCAGAGATCTTACTTAGTCTTGTTCAAGTCATCCAGCCAAGTGTTCCTGCAGCTGGTTAAGGATGGGTTTTAGGGCTTCAGGAATGTCTGTCAGGGGGGACAGCTGAAAGATTGTCTGAGAAAAATGGGTGAGTCTTCTTCCACCCAGTGGGTGCTGCCCTCCCCTTCCATTATGCCAATGCCACTGGCAGCCTCTCACAGCTATCCAATAATTGTGTCCATTTCTGACATCTCTGAGGGTTTGAGTAGAAATTTAGAAGGATTTTGTGTGCTTCAGCTCCAGGTGTGTGTGAACGCAAACGAGGTTTTGATGCAAAGTTTGCCATCTCAACCCATCCCCTTTCTGGAAGATCCTGGGAGTGGGTTGCATGACACAAACCTGAACACACACCCTGGGATGCTTCCTGGACTTTTTATTTTGTGCTATTTCAGCCTTTTCAAACCCCACACCAGTTTTCCTATTTTTTGGGGGGAAGCTGTCCAAGGCATTTAAGATTATAAGTGAGATAAGAATAATATAATAGATCTTTCCAGTGATATTTGACTGATCATTTTGAGGGTATAACTCTTTTGAAATACTTTGAATTACCTTTTTTTTTTTTTT
>VZRH01002949.1:531001-549738 GCA_013397555.1 Urocynchramus pylzowi
AGAAGAGAGATGTCCCAATTAAAAGAAGGGGAGCATTTGTTAGTTTTAGGATATAATACTACTTTTTTTTGTTTTGTTTTATGCTTTCCAATAGTTGTTTCTTGTTTTCACCTGCTGGAGCAGGAAGGTGCTCGTGATAAGGAAAGTTGATAATTTCCTTGAAGGCTTCAGGGTGGGGAATCTGGAGCAGACTGAGGGTGACCATTAATTTATGTGTGTGGCAGCAATACTTTTCTTTGTTCTTCTGAAAGGGGAGTTTGGCTTCCATTTGAGAGCTGAAAAAGGAGAGGATTTGACTTGGCTGGATTGGGAAAGTCTGACTCCTGATCCTTGCTGCTGTACTGATGTGCTTGGAATAACACTAAGTCATGGAATTATTTCACCTTTTCTTTTGAATCCTCGGTTCTATGTCATGGGTTATTTGATGTGAAAAATCTGGCCAATAAAGCTTCAGAAAAAAATTCAGTTGAGCATTAATTGAGACCTAAAGATCTTATCTAATTTTGTCAAACTTCTGATGTATTTTTTCCTATATAGCTTGACAGTGAACAATATAAGTTCATTGGGATCTGAGGCCAGAAAAATGTGATTACTTGAGACTGGCAAACCACAGCATTCAAATTTACCCTTTCAACTGTACAGGCTCAATTTTAGATAAGTCCATAGCATATGTCTCAGACTTCAACAGGCTTCGAGCTCACCCTGTTCATAACAAATCTGATTTAATAAGATGCTTTCTGTCCAGGCTATTCCCCTGTGGTCTTTCTGCTTTTCCTCCCTCATGGTCTCCTGGTTTTTATTTTATCTGTGGAAATACAACTTATGTGATCATGCAGCCTCCTGTGTGTCCTTATCTGTTTTCATTTCTCCCCCTCACACTGATAGATTTTGAATACGTTGAACAGTTCCAACCACAACTGACAGAAAGGTAGAAATTTAAAAAAATGGATGTGCTGAGTTTTATGACAGCAAAGAGGATGCTGTTAGAGCCCCAGCTGATTTTAACACTCAGTCCTTGCCTGTTTTCTCTCCTGCACATGCAGCTGGTTTAGTGCCATGGAAGTCAGAGTGAGATTTATGCTCAATGTTTTCTGAAAAATGCATTTCTCAGGGTGAGTGTCACTCCCTTGCTTTGGCAAGCCCTGAAACCCTGCCCTGGTGGTGTGATGATCAAAGTCTGATGTTACCAGTAATGTCAAAATCCTAATTAGGCCACGAAGGGTCCTTGTGGCCAGTGCTGTGGGAGCTCATAGAGCTTCTCCCAGGAGAGAGGGGATGTGTTTGGAATGCTTCCAGATCTCCTTCCTGAGTGTGGCCCTTGCCTAGCAGGGGGCCTGAGAATGCAGAGCCAGCTTACCTGGGGGATTGCTGCAGCAGGAGTACCTGCCTGGGAATCTTTTTGACAACCTCATGGTTCAGACTCTGCTGAGGAAAAGGTTCCAAGAGGCAGAGAAGCCCTGGCCCATCCTGCTCCTGCCACCCTGTGGGAGGATCCACTGGCATCCTCTGCTTGGCAGGGTGCTGGTTGTCTCTGCTTGGAAGTACAGACATTGAAAGGGAATATTTCTGCTCTCTTTCCCCCTCAAACCTGCTTAACTCAGCACTGATCACAGCTCACTCTCCCTGCCCTGATGTGTTCTTGGTGTGGGAAGAGCCAGTTCCAGGATGTGTGTTTGATCTCACAGATCCCAAAGGCCAGGTTAACAAGGGTAATTTATCCTTCTGGCCTGTGTGAGTTCTGTGTTTTAACTGCTGTGTTAAACCAGGGAGGTTGGCACAGGTGTTTCCATAGGAAAACATGGAGTTAATTCCGATTTCACGGGTCATCAATGTGGCTCCAGGGACACCTTTGGTGCTCCCCAGCTGCCCCTGCAGTGATGCCTCCAGGGAAAGTGTTGTGCTTGTCCTTGTCCCAGGCAGTGGGATTTGGGGTTGCAGTGTGGGAGGTGTGTTTTAACCTCCACCATTACCCAAACATTCCCTGGGCACATTTGGGAAGGATCCTTCCTTGTGGAAGTGCCTTTTCGAGCACTGGTGGTTTCGATGGCAGTAAAGTATGTCTGCTTGTTATGATCTCTTAAACATCTGTTAGTCCACAAAATTTCCACTGCTGCTTCTTTGAAATGAACCATTTTGGTAGGCAAAAGTCTCTTTCATACCTTTGCATGGAGGAATTAATACTCTACCACTTCTGTCGTTAGATGTCTGGTTTTATTGGATGATTTTGCTTTTTATGCTGAGTGCATGCTGCTGAAAATTTCCATTTACTGCATCTGGGGATGTTGCAGCAAAGATAGGAAAATTGTTCTCGCCTGTCTGAAAAGTGAAGTTACTTTCTTATAATAAGTGACCAAAAACCCCCATATTGTATCATTTTTATAGGAATTTTCAGCCAGGAAGAATTTCAGAGAGCTGAATGTAACAAGTGACAAGTCTTCTAGAACAGATCATAACTTTTTTTTTTTTTGAAGGATCACTTAGAGGACTTTGAGTCATACTTTTCTATAAAAAGTAATACATTTTATTTTCAGTGGGGGATTTTTTCAGTAAATTTAGATGGTATTGTTCTGTGTTCTTTCTTGCTCCCAGTCTTGATAACGTCAAAAGCTTATGGTATTTTTTTTCCTTACTTTTATTTTATTTTTTAATGCCTACAGACTTCCCATAGCCAGCCTCTGGGTGGCTTCTTCCTGGAGGGTGCTGTTGGACATCCCTGGCCAGCTGCTGGCTCTGTTGGCTTCCTCAACACCACCTGCCAGGAGGGGACAGCCAGGGGGGGTGGGGCTGTGCTGCCAGGGAACAGGGACAGGACAAGGGGAAAGGGCCTCAAGCTGGGCCAGGGGAGGCTCAGCTTGGACAGCAGCAGGAATTTCTCCAGGGAAAGGCTGCTCAGGCCTTGGCAGAGGCTGCCCAGGGAGCTTTGCAGGAGCTCCCCATCCCTGGAGGTGTCCCAGGAAGGGCTGGAGGTGGCAGTCAGTGCTCTGGGCTGGGCACAAGGTGGGCACTGGGCACAGCTGGGACTTGGTGATCCTGAAGTGTTTTTCCAGCCTCAGTGATTCTGGGATTCTATCTTCTCTATTCTGAGTTTTCATTTATTTTAATGAAAATTTCCATTGTGGACAAACCCAATGTTGAAATTGTCAGCACTTTTTCTCACCAGTGACTTCTGAGTCTGCAAACAATGAAAGCAAACAGCAGATTTCCTTCTCTTCTGCTGTTACTACCTGGTGTTCTGTGGCATTGTATATCACAAACTGTTGTTTCTCACCAGTGGAGTCCTTGATAATTCCTTTTAGTCTGTTTGCAGAAAGAGAGGCAAGTTCAATATTTTCATGCTGTGTGCAATGTTTCAGATTTTTCAGCAGTGTCTGGAGTTATTGCCCAAGAGAAATTTTCCCCACAGGCTGCAGTGAGTAACTGCCAGCATTGCTTGCTATTAATAATCACATGCAAAAATTCATCTTGGAGCTGTCCTAATTTGTTCCTCCTGCTGTGTGCAGTGGCTAAATTGTTTAGACCTGGCACAGTTTGGGAGCATTCTTCATCCACGGGCTGTCTGTGGGTACAGCAGCAAGAGGAGCCCCTCTGTGTGTTTTGAGGTGTCAGGGAAAGCTCTGCTCCATCCCTGTGGTGGGGAATAAGGGGAATAACCACTCCACAGATGCCTGGAACCCCACAGTGGGTGGATGAAGGGCTGCAGGAACTTCAGCAGTGAGCTGAAGATGATCTGACAGGTTCTGGGCTGCTGCCTGGTGGGTGGGTGGGAGCTGGGATCAACCCCAGGTGAACCTTTGCTCACCTCCATGGCAGAATTCCCTGCTGCTGGAATTCCCTGTCGTGGCAACCAGAGGGATGGTTTATTTCAGGTCTTAAGTCTCAGGTGTGGCATTGCTGTTGCTTGATGTAACCTAAAAAATCAGAGCTAAATTCAGATGTGTTGCTTGAAGGATCTTAAAGAATTAGAGCTCAATTTAAATGTGTTAATTGCATCAGTTGCATTGTTTTTAACACATACAGCCCTGAATCCTCCATGTAACAACTGAGGCCATTCCAGTCAGAGTGGAGAGGTCCCCTGCTAAAGAAATCTTCCCTCCTAGTAATAAGAATTATAAAAGTATTTTGATTTGCTGGTTAGCAAGATGAGCTAAAGAGCTTTCTTGAGGCCTCCCACCACCAGGAAGCATTGAAACACCTTGTGAGGTGGGAATGGGCAATAATCAGGCTTTTTTCTGGTGGCAGTCTTTGCATGTGTGTTTTATTTTCAAATATGTGTCTGCTTTAGCAAAGAAGAATAATTTTCAGGAGTGAGAGCCATGTGTGGCATGATGAGACCTGGAGCTGGTTGGGCTTGTAGCTCTTCTTCAAAGGCAGCTCTTGATGGCACTTGGAGTTTCATTCTAAAATAGATGCATTTGCTGTCGTTTCTATCCTAGCTAAATTCAGATCAATTTGTGAAAATTGTTCATGCCAAAGAGTTTCTAGTATTAGAAATTACAGAATCCATCGGATGGGCTCTTTGCTCTCCAAACGTGTGCCCTCCCTGTGTGCCCATCCCAAGCCTAAAAAACCCCAACCAACCAAAAACAGAAACCCCAAAGCATCAACCAGCAGTAACAAACCAACCCTATTTAAAAACTCATCCCCTCAATAAAAGTAACAAGTCCCTTGCTGAAAATATTTGGGAATGGTGTGTCTCATTTGGGAATATTATGCTAAAGCTAATTCCTGCTGTACACAGAATTTATTAATGGCTGATGTTGTAAAGCATTAGGTGGAGATTAACATTTTGTTAATGATCTTCTGGGGAAGGTTTTCCCCGCAAACATTAAATATTTGAGACTGCTTTCATTGGTTCATATTATTCATGATGGAAGTTTGGGCTTATTGTTGTTATTGCTATTATTGCTACTAGTGACAGGTATTATTGAGCCTTGCCAAGCCTCCAAAGGAGATTTGAAGTACCTGAAGGGGTTCCAAGAGAGCTGGAGAGGGACTTTTCAGGAGACCCTGAAGTACCAGGACAAGGGGAATGGCTTCCCCACTGCCAGAGGGCAGATTTAGGTGGGATATTGGGAAGGAATTGTTCCCTGGGAGGGTGGGCAGGCCCTGGCACAGGGTGCCCAGAGCAGCTGGGGCTGCCCCTGGATCCCTGGCAGTGCCCAAGGCCAGGCTGGACACTGGGGCTTGGAGCAGCCTAGGACAGTGGAAGGTGTCTCTGCCATGGCAGGGGGTGGGACTTGATGGGCTTTAAGGTCCCATCCAACCCAAACCATTCTGAGAAATGCAGGATTGTAGATAATAAACATATTTTTAAGTAGACAATGCAAGTGCTGTGTATTCCTGTACTTCCATATGCAGCAAGAAACGGATGTGTGCCTTTTCTTCCTTTAGAATTAATTGTTAATTATGCTATTTCTTAGTTTCTGTTACATATTTTGATCACCTTTTCAGGTTTGTTAGGAGTCTTGAGCTTATTTTGATTGCTGTGGAACATAAGCATCCTTCTTCTCAGAGAGAAAGGAGCAGGACACAGAGAATATCAAACACTTGATATCATCTCTGGGGTGTGGGAGCATGACCAGTGCTGCAGCTGGGCTCCAGATTTGAGCTGGCAAACAGAGCCTGCTGTTCAGCTGAGCAGAATTTGTTGCAGTGGATATGTGTGTGTGTGTGTATAAATATATAAATACAATTACTGCCTGGTTTGTATTACAAATACAAGTCCACCGTGAAATTCCCTTATTCAAACATTCCCTCTGATTTCTATGACTCGGGGAAGATGAGAAATCTGTAACTTGAGAAACTTGCCAGGGTTCTATCCAGGCATAAAGGGGCAAAGGAGTGAGAATTGCAGGGCAGCAGATGGGGAGAGCTGCAGTCTGTGTTCTGCACCCCTGATGCTCTCTCAGAGGCAGGGCCAGGCAGAGGAGGTGCCACAGCTCCTGTGTCTCCTTTTCCTTTTTAACTCCCTGTGAAGGAAGAGAAGTAACACTTCGTGTCACTGCAAGGGAACTTGACAGAAATTTTGATTTGTTCCTTGCCTGAGCTTGCTTGGAGCAGGGAAGGGTTTGGTCTCTTCAATGATTGTTTGGCAGCAGAAGGAAACAGTGAGGAGGGAGTGGGAGTTGCAGAGTTTGAGAGAAGCTCCTGGGGAGTCACAAGGCTCAGAAAGGACCCCTTGGCTTTCTAAACTCCTCCTTCAACAGGAGCCTGAGGGTGACTGGATCCAGTCTTGGACCCAGGCTTGGTCAATATGTCCTGCAGGATTAATGCTGGCAAATCAGATCTATTTATATAAAATGATTATGATAAATGATAAGACAAACCATTGTGATCAGAATTATTTACTGCACAGCATAAAAGATAAAACTATTATTAAGGTATAAGATTAAGTAGTGTGCAACAGCAAAGCAATATTAAAGCTATCAAATTAAAACCAGCAAAAAGAAACAATTATCAGAGATTGATGTAACTCAGCCAGACCAAAGCTCGTGGGCAAATCTTTGACTCAGCCTTGAGAGGTATCCTTGGGGACTGTCCCCAAAACCCAAGGGAGGAATCTCCACATGCTCCAAGGAGGAATATGTTTAAGAACCCAGCCTAAGGAAAGTGGACTGGACTTTTCTAGGACTGACATCTGTCAGATGTCTCCAGGTCAGCTGGGTCAGCTTAGCAATGTTAGACAATACCTCACCACATCTGCCACATCTTTACCTCTCTGTCAGGCTGAGCCACCCTGATTTTAGAACAGTTCAACACCACAAGCAGCACAGGATGCCCTCTCAGCCCACCACTGACAGCCTTGCACAGTGTTGGAGTTGTCTGACCACATTTCCAGGCACAGCATCCTGCTACAGGGGCAGCTGGTCTTCCAAGGCCACCTGTGTCACCCAGCCAGGGTGGGCAGTGTGTTTTAAAGGCTACTTCTGCCCTGAGTTATCCAAGAATTCATATTATGCCTGGTCAGGTGCAAACAAAAACAGCTTCACGCTCCTTTTCTCGTTCCCCAGGATGATGTTAGTCAGGGATGCTTGGCTGCTGGGTAAATTTGGGGTGCATGGAATTGATCTCAGCATAGCCTGAACTGGAGCTGGAATGTGCCAGTTTGTTGTACCAATTATTCCTGTCTGTTATTCCTTCTTATCCTGCCTGACTTCCCTGTCCCAGCCCTGCTGAATTACACGTGCTGGTAATGCTCCTCCAAAAATAAATGGAGAAGAACAGAAATAGGCAAAGAAGAATCTGATTGCCACAAAATTCACAGGGAAGCTGTGTTTCAGACCATGGAAATCACCCTTGGCACAGGGTAGCTGTGATTATTCCACATATTCCAGCCACAGCAGGAAACACACAGCTCACTTCTAAAAAGAGCAGTTGCTGAAACAGTTTTATCTTGGCCTCAGAGCTGGTCACTGAGAAGTGACATGATTTTTGGTGCCAGGGAGGCTTGACCCTGAAGTGACAGCATCTGTCCTCCCCCCCTGGCTGTCTCAGGGCACATCACTGCTTCAAAAACATCTGCAAGGGTGAGAGAGTGCTGAACTCTCAGGGTCTGCCACAGCACTGCCCATCAGCTGTGCTGCCTGCTGTGCATCTCCCTCTGCTCTCTGGGAATAAGATCCTGGAAACAAAGTCAGGTCTGGGCTAAGCTCACCTCTTTGGTGAGATGGATGCTGTTGGTTGGCAGTGGTGCTTCCAGAGCCTGGTGTCCTTCAGCTCCCTGGCATTAAATGTGTCCCCAGGGTGGAGGATCTGTGCTTCCCTTGCTGGGGATGGGATCAGCAGGTATTCCCCTCAAAGTTCCTGTGATCAGCCAAATTATCCAGCTGCTCCTGGAACCATTGAGGGGTCTGGAGCAGGAGGAGGTGGATAAAGGAAGCACACAGGGCACTGTAACAGGAGTGACCCAGTTTGATTGTCCTGCTCCCTGCCCTGATTTCTGGGCTGCCTGGAGGTGATGTCCCCTATTGTGGCTACACTCCAGGTAGTTCATGCAGATGTTGCTTGGCCTGGTGGTTTATGAGCCTTTTCTTTCCAACTCTGCAGGCTAACACAGTGAAAACAAGTTTTCATCTCTTTTCTGCTTCAGGAACTGTCCTGTGAGACATTTAGGACACATCCTTGGTGTCATCAGGGGCTTTCTAATTCTCCCTTGTACCTTATAATAAAATGGACATTTAGTAACAATTTGATGTCTCAACTACTGTGGTTTTTTTACACCTTATGGAGGAATTGCTTGGGGGTCATGTCCATGGCCTTGATGGACACAACACCTACTTGTTCCTGTCTTGTGCTTTGCCAGCTGAATAATTCAATGTGCTGAAGGATCCCAATGACTGTAAATACCTGTTTTGCTTCTGTGAGAAAATCAGTGCTGTGATCCCTGAAAGTTAATGCCCTGTAGATCTCTGTGCAGGAACCAATTTGTTAGTTGAGCGCTTTAATTTTTTTAAATTTGTTTTTTTAATGCTTTCCATTTCTCTCTGGTCTTTGTACATTGATTCTTCTCCTTGTACAGGTGGAATGTTCTGTTATTGTTCCAGTAATGGGTTTTAATTATCTTTTCTATCAAGTGGATAGGAGAGATTAAGGGTCTGATTTGGGAAATTTACCATCTTGGTATGAAGTCTTAATTTGAATGGCACTGTGCATTTGTGCCAGTAGGGAAAATGTACCCTGAATAACACAGGTGCTCCCATCATTCTGTGCATTTTACTGCAGCTTAGGTGTGAAAGGAGCTGCAGAAGCACTGAAATGTGAAGTGTTCAGGCTCTCTTAGCCTTGAGCAAATTAAAAAAACTTGGCATTGAAACTGAGCTGGAAAGTCCACCACAGCTGGGAGGTTGGTTTTTGTCTTTTCTTGCCATTTTATTTCAACATTTCTTCCGAATTTGAACTCAAATCATGAATTTTAAAACTCTGTTCAAATAGGATGATGAATATCAGGATTTGGGTTGGGAAGGGTAAAGGAGCATTTCTGAATACAAGGGAGTGGAGTTCCTCAGTAGGGCCATAATTGGGCTCTGAGATGCTGGTTCTTACTCTTAACTATAAATGTGATTAAACAATGAAACAAAGCAGGGTTTTTACTTCAGCTCTTTTTTTTCCCAGCTGCTCCTTTCTTTGCATCACCTTCTGTCTCTTCCCTGTGCTGCTCCCTCGGGTTGGTAGAGGGAGTTTTCCTCCTGTTCTCGACTGCTCCAGTGCTCTTTATGAAGAGCAAGAAACATAATGATCTCCTCATTCCCTTATTGCCCAAAACTTATCAGTCTAAAAGGCTGCAACCAGTCAAATTTGTCTGTAATTTCTCTCGTGGTGTTAAGAACAGGCCTATGTGGATATGTGTAATAATACTCAATAAATACAGGCCAACATCAGCCTGGGCCCACAAGTGGGGTTATTTCCATAGGAAGCAGTGGCAAGATCATTCCTAGGCTGGAAAATCTGATTGGAATTTCAACATTGTGCTGGCAAGAGACACAGAAGTGATTTGAGGGTGCTCGATTTGCTGTAAGACAAAAGTGAATTATCCATTCTGTTGAAGGAAAAAAAGGCCTGAAGTGATTTAATTCAACTTCTGTGGGCACGAGAGCTTAGGGATGATGTGATGCTGAAGGACTCTTCACTCTGGGAGATGAAGGCACAAGGAGGCCTCTTCAATGGGAGCCTGAGAGACTCTGATTGCAAATAAAGCCTGATTTTTTAATAGCTGTGCTGGAATAATCACTGCCAGAATTTAGCAAATGATGATGTGCTGCTTCCCCCACCAGTGGTCATTGTGAAAAATTAAAGCATTCACTGCTTCTGTCCTTCTCATTCCCAGTGGATAATAGGAAGAAAGTCTGGCCCCAGTGCTCTCACAAAGTTAATCCAGGTTGGTCATAATGAGAAATTCTGTGTTAACATATGAGTATCTCTGTGAGAAATAGAGATCTCTATTATATATATAATATATAACATTATATAACATTATATTATATATTATACATCTGATTATAGTGTAATATTATATATTATATTCTAATAGAGATCTTATGTCTGTGAGAAAAAATAAACTAATAAAAAACTTAAGTAGATCCATTCATCAGCAGTTGGAGCAGGAGAGGTTTCCAACGTGCTCCATCTAGGTTTTTGTTTTTTTCAAACTGAGTGTGTTGATCTTGCTTGTGTCCTTACAACCAAGTAGTTAAGGCATTAATTTTTATGTGTTTTGAACAACAGCAGGAGATAATATTAACATCTTAAAGTACTTGTGATAGAGACAAGTGGGAAGGTTCTGTTTGTATGGAATTGACCCTGTTTTCTCCCTGGCACCATAAGGGAAGATGGGCAGCCATCTCCCCTGAGCACACACATTCCTTTATTGGAATCACAGAATATCCTGAGCTGGAAGGGACCCACAGGGATCATCAATATCCAGCTCCTGTAAATGTGATGTGACCATCAAATCATGCAGGAGCAAAGTTCTTTTTCATTTCTTGCAACCCAAGACATGGGGTCAATAAACCATGAAGTGGCTTGAGAGATGAGGGTGTGTTTGTGGGACAGGCATAGAAATAGGAAATATGCATGTATGAGAGGCAGGCAGTGGGGTTTTTATGTCAATTAAAAGGGAATGAATTTCAATTGCTGTTTGCATTTGAGCCTTCATTGTCCTGCACTTCAGAGTAGTTCTTCATCTCTGTTATCCATATGAGGTTATTTAAGATATGGCTTGGACACCCTCCCTTATTAGCACTGCAAGCAGTGACTTTTCTCTCCCTCTGTCAGTGCAGGGTGAGAAACAGGCCTGGCAATATCCCAGAATCCCAGCATGGTTTGGGCAGGAAGGAACCTTAAAGCTCATCTCATTCCAACCCCCTGCCATGGGCAGGGACACCTTCCACTATCCCAGGCTGCTCAGGGAACGAACATGATAAAATCTTTGTAGAACTGGTTTAAAAAGAAAAATTAATCCTGTGCATACTTGGTGTAGTAACAGGTTGAACATGCAATTGACAGAGGGGTGCTTTCATTTCAGAGAAATGAGTGCGTTTTTCAGGGGGAGTGCTTGCACTAATCATGGATTTAGGATAGGTAAATGCCTAGATAAGAGCTGTGTGGGGTTTGTAATAATTTCCCTTTCATCAAGGCATTCCAACCAAGAAGTCAGAAGGAAAAGAACAAGGGAAAGAAATGGCACAATTACCAGTTAATTTAAAGTAACTAAAGTGTATTAGGCCCAGTCAAATGAACCATTTAATTTTTGTTCCTTATTGTTTGTAATCTCATAAGTATGAGTCATTGAAAAGCCAGTCTGGCTCAGTACAGTGCGTGCTGTTTTATAGTCCTTGCTCCTTGCCAGCATAAGCATTTCCTTGTTAATGTTTCACATCTGTTCTTTGTAATTCAGTGATTATGTGCAGGCCTCTGAGTCCTCCTTGTTTGTTTTAAAAGGACAGCGGGAAGCTTCGCTTGCGTGAGATTAAATCAACGTCTGTGATTTATCCGAGTTTGGGTGTCCTGGGCTGCCTCTCTGCTGCTTTGGGTAAATTAATATTTTTAGCTGAAGATGAAAATGGGGATGGTTGGAGAAAAGTCATAATCTGCAGTTGGAATCAGCTGAATGTTTCAGAAT
This sequence comes from Urocynchramus pylzowi, assembly GCA_013397555.1. Lineage (NCBI taxonomy): Eukaryota > Metazoa > Chordata > Aves > Passeriformes > Fringillidae > Urocynchramus > Urocynchramus pylzowi. Next base: position 542,619 of record VZRH01002949.1, read on the forward strand.
TGAGTTGGCAAGTGGCTGCTGGAGATTTATACAGCTCCCTTATCAGTCACGCTCAGGCTCCTTGCAAGCATTTCTGATGGGTTTTTTGTTTTATCCAGCATTCAGGGAACAAGGTTTCCTTCTGTGGGGATCTGTATCTGCACAGACACAGGGTATTCATGTCCAAACAAGAATATCAGTGTTCAATAGAAGTCCTCCTTACAGCTGATGTTATTGGCCATTCAGAAATATAGAAAGTGGAGGCATCCTGTAGTTTAGGTGACGGATTGCACATAATATTATGCAGTATGGGAGGGCAAATGATGTGAAAATAAATTAGTTGCCTGGTTTGTAAATGCTTTAATGCCTCCTGTCTTTCTGAGGTGCTCAAATACACAAAAGGGCAAACATAATCAGATAACTGAATAATTATGAACAGTTTTACTGAAGCACATAATAAGCTTTCAGGTGTTACAGAGGGAGGTTTATTATTTACAATAGAGTGGAACCAAGAAAAACAAATCTGTTTGTGCAAAGCTTTGCAATTAAAATCTTACATGAGACTGGAGTCTGGTTCAGAGCTCTGTTACAGATATCTGGGTAACCTTGAGCAGATGAAACCTCTAGCCTAGAATTTAGATGCTGAGCTATGAGAGGCAGGGAGCCTGCAAGGGGAGCTCTTACATCCCCATCCAAGCTGTCTCTGTTTCCCACGGGCTCAGTGTTTGCTCCTCTCACGTGTCTGTGTATTGACCAGCCCTTGGTGCTGACTTGGGTGAAGATGCTCTGGCCCAGAGGTTGCTGATGGGATCATGAAATTGTCTTGATTAACAAGAAGAGTGAGGGGGTGTGCCAGTCCTAAAAGAGTGTAGAGGGCACTTGGGTGAAGATTGGGGTAGGGCTGGGGGCAGAGATGACAGAGGAGGGTCAGGGACAGCACCAGCCTGGGGCACTGCTGGCTCCAGAGAGTGTCTGAGTGGGTCTGGTGGGATTCCCCAGTGCAGTCACAAACCAGTTCCCTCCAGTGATGGGGCTGGCCAAGGAAAACCACAAGGCTGAGTGTGAGCTTTGCTTTTCCATTTCCAGTGTTCCTGCCCCCACACCTCCAGGAACGCTCCAGCTGCCTCTCAGCCACTTTGAGCTCAAGCTAAAGGGTTCTTCTCTTCTGTTTTCCTAATTTTCTGTCATTTTTGGGGTTCTTCCCTTGGAAAGCAGCATGACAGTGTGAGTTTAGATCAAGCATATAATAAAAATTCTTCAGCAAGCTCTGTCAGACTCCACACGCCGTGGCAGCTGGAAGCCAGAGGTATATCCAGGAGTCTGCCTTCCACATAGATGTTGAAAGACCTTTTAGACTCTTCCCATGGGAACTCTTGGAACTTGGAACAGAGTTCCTCTGCCTAATTACAGGCCATGCAGGAAAGTCCCCAGCCTTTTGTTTGTCTGGAGCTGCTGTGGATGCTCTGATCCCGAGGCTGGGCTGTCACTCTTTGCTCTGGGTGTGCCACACCTCTCTCATCCCTCTGTAAGACATCTCCCTTTCCTGACTGGGAGGTCTCAGCTTTCTTTCCCATCCTTGATCCCTTTCTAAGTCCCTGATACACTTGTTGAGGTGGGGAAGTCAGAATTACATGCAACAAGTTTGCACTGTGGATTTTACGGAGAAACAACTGATTTTCTTTTCTTCTTTTTTTTTTTTTTTTCCCTTTCTGTTTTCTATTCTTTTATTTTGCTTTTTTAAGTGGCTGTCAAGGAGTCTGAACCAATTTCCTCACAGCATTAATAGCTGCAGCCCCACGTTGTTGCTGCTGCATATCAGCCTTCAGCAGGTATCCATCATTTTGTGTGGAAAGCCAGGATGTTCCCCTCGGGTCCGTGACTCCACATCTCCTCCTGCTGCCGCCCATCCATCACGGTGATTGCTCAGACACTGAGACAGGGAAGGTCCATCTGCACATCCCTGCAGGTGGCTCTCAGCATCACTGTCTGGACTCCCTTTGTCTCATCCATGGAATGTCACCTTCCCAGTCTCTCTTTTCCCAGACTCTTTGTGGCTTTTTGGGCAGGACAGCTCCTGGCTTGGCTGGCCCTGAGCATGCATCTCTCCATCCTACCTTCAGTCCATAACCAGTTATTTACCCATGCAAGCATCCCAACTTCCCTCCAATATTTTTTATAAATGGAGGCATTGTTGACTTTTGTGGAGGATCTTGGATGGGGAGCTGATGATGAAAACACATTTCTCCTATTACTGATGCAAAATAAATTTTGATTTAGTGATTATGTCTTCCTTTAAATTATCCTGTATGCCGGGGATATAATAGCTTCTGGTTTATGAGATTTTAAACTCTAATATGGCTTTGATTCCATCATGTTTTCGAGGTTTTATGATTACAATATAAAAAGGGTCTTGTAAAATTATTTATATCTGTAATATACATTTCCTTTTACAGAGGGGCTGTTGACATCCTCCACTGTAGGGTTCAGTATTCTCACACAAAACAGATTTAATTTTGTTTCTTGTCCAAGTCATCACATTAGATACACAGTGCACATACTTCTTCTCTTTATAATATTTAGGGTTTTTTACACCTAAACTGACATTTAGATAGAAAGAATAAATTTACTTGGCTCTTTCTCAATATCCTATGAGAGGCTACATCAGGAATCACATTTAGAGCACTGACATTTCCAGCAACAATACCTGTATTGTAAACCCACTGGATATGTTGACAAAATCAAATTTGGTTAGGAAAACATGTATGAAAATGATTTGCAATAAAAGCAGGGAGAGGGAGGGGCATTAGCACAGCACTGCCAACCCCACCCCCTCAGCAGCTCAGTGAAATCTGGCATTTCCCTGCTGAATTGACTGTGTCAGAGTTAATGCTGGAGAAATGCCAGAACATTATTTGAAGTCTCTCTTTGAATATGGGATGTGGAGGCACCAGGCAGAGGATTCCCTGCAGACGAGGAGCAGGAAAGCTGCCTGTGCAGCAGACAGAGAAATCAGCACTCTTAGCACAGGGATAATTTTAGATTCTCCCAACCTGGTGAATAGACTCAGTATAGAAGATATTAATTGCTGGTACAGTCAGAAGTATTCAGAAAGTCTAGGTTTACAGCCATGATTCATGGAGATTTGAATAATCTGAATTTTGATCATTGCTTGCAGTAAAATTCAAGTTAAATATCATGTTAGAGATAAACTCTGCGCCTTTACACCCAGCTGACTTTATAAAGTGTTTATGAGCTGACTAAACACACAACCATAGGAGGAGACTTCTTAATCTTTAATATTTTGTTTACTTCAGAGAGCTGACAGCTCAACTTAAACCCTTCAAACTTAGCTCGGAATGAGGCGTGTTGGGGGTGTGTGTGCAAGAAATCCCAATATTTATTTTGATTCATTGCAATTTGGAGTTAAAGTTCCAATAAGAAGAGGTGTAATTGACAGTTTTATGTCAGTTTGCAAGAGGTTCCTTATCTTCAGGTGGGTTTTTTTAAGGTTTTTTTTGGCTTTTTTTTTTTTTGGTTTTTTGTGGTTTTTTTTTTTTTTAAGGTTTTTTCCTTTGTTTTTTTTTTTGTTTGATTGTTTTTTTGTTTGTTTGTTTGGGTTTTTGTTTGTTGTTGTTTGGTTTTGTTTGGGGTTTTTTGTTTTTTTTTTTTAATGGAATCCTGGCTTCAGGTTAAACTCTTTTTCTGGGTAAAAGTCAGAAGCAAGCAACATACTCAGGATGTTAAAATGTAATAAAAATTGTGGAGCCCAACATAAAGATTTCCTTTAAGAACTTAAACTTGCATAACTTTGGTGGTTTGTGTTCTGTATGGAACACAGTACATTGAGCAGAGGTAATACTGAATATTCTTGTGGTGCATTTCATGCTGTTCTTGAAAACGTAATTTTTCCTTGTCTTGCTGCTTTTCAGGTGTTCAGTCACAGAGCAAACCAAGTGTATCTATATTTATGTACACAGCCATCCCATGGCTCTGCATGTGCTCTTTGGGAACTCTGTCATTTATTGCTGTTTGTGAAGCAGAAAATTGCTGGGGTGTCTGAGGTGCAGCTCTTAATTCTGTTGAGGGGCATGAGCTGGTCATGCCACTTCAGGGTATGTGGCTGCACACCTCTGGATTTCTCTGCAAAATGGGTTATGGCTCAGCCTGCCTCATCTGTATCTCAAAGTTTTTAATTCATTTCAATATTCTTCAAGGGAAAGGCTGAAATTTCTAAGCATAAAACAGACGATGTGCAATGGATTTAAATTAAAATACCAGTGCGTGTTCAGGTGTAGAAGATATTTGAAACCAGGCACACCTGAAAATCCTTTGCCCCTGCCTTAAATAACTTCATAGGCTGACTGGAATTACTTGTTCCTGAATTGCACAGCACCAGACTAGAGCAAAACCATTGCCATGAAAGATTTAAATACCATGGCAGCCTTGATTATGGAATTGCATTTTCTGCTCTTCCCTGGGAGGGTGGGCAGGCCCTGGCACAGGGTGCCCAGAGCAGCTGGGGCTGCCCCTGGATCCCTGGCAGTGCCCAAGGCCAGGCTGGACACTGGGGCTTGGAGCAGCCTGGGACAGTGGAAGGTGTCCCTGACATGGCAGGGGTGGCACTGGATGGGATTTAAGGTCCTTTCCAGCCCAAACCCTTCTGGGATTCTGTGAAGGACAAGTCTGTGACAGATCCCTTTAACCAGACCCAGGGCATTCACACATATTGTGAAAAGCTTCAAGTACAGACCTGGCATTCAGATTTCTGCTGGGGCCAGAACTGAACCATTTCCTCACATACAGAGTTTCATAATGGATGATGTGCTCTGAGGAGTTCCAGAAGCTTCTAGATGACATTTTTGGAGGTAGGATTTCTTTTAAGAAATGTGAAGATTAGGAAGACAATTCCTGAGTGTATGAACAAGATTCTGCTTCACAGCTGTAGTTACAAAACTTAGCCTAGCTTGGAATTAGAATGGGAGAAAATACTGTAACAGATCTGTCTAATTTTAGCTGCTGCACCCCCCAGCTCAACATCATCTCCATTTGGGCAATTATTAACCAGATTATTTCAAAATACGCTAATCCAAGCAAACTGTTTTAGCTGTGCCAACTGAAAATATAACTACTACTATATTTAGTTGTAAAAAGAAAGTATTTCTGTAGTTGCAGTGACTGGGGCTGTAAGTCAAGCATTAATCAAACAGTTATATTCATTTTTTGGGGTTTGGGGGGGTCTGTGGCACAGCAAAGAACAGGTGGTGGTAGGGAGAGCCTGGAATCTGGAGTTGTTCTAAATGGAATCAGTTAAATATAAGAAATCCAGTATGGGGGTTTGGTCACCTCTGAGGACAACTAGGTCATTTGGCATTTTTCTGCTAATGGATCTCTTTACATTAAGATGAAGACAGCCTTGGCTTGAAGCAGATGTGTCAGTGATGAGATGCCAGCAGCACTCTGGGAAGGAGATCTCTTGCCAGAACACAGGCTTGGAGAGGAGAACAAAGAGGAGATGTAGGAACTGAGTCAGAAAACTGCTCCTGGAGAGGGCTTCTTCCTGTGTAGCTGCCACTTTTTATTTGGATTTGGATCCCATCACCAGGGTCTGCTCCTGGTCATGTCCACGTCTCATTTCTGAGCAGGACAGGAATGGTTTGTTCTGATCTCAGGAAATCTCTTCACAAGGCTCTGTTTCCCTGATCTGAAAACACCCCTGGGTTCCTCCCGAAATGAGGTTCATTCGTTGGCATTGGGAAACTTTCCTTCCTTCTTACAGTTGGTAATGGCTGGGAAAACAAATTAATTGGAAGCTACTGAAGTACTGATTGGTGCAGTTCTGTTACAACTGAATCCTGGAATGTCAGCAGGCTTAATGAGATGATTTGTCTCCACCAGTTTTTGTAATTTATATCCATTAACCTTTTACTTTAAAATTACTCAAATTATTGTATGTCTTCTCATAGGAAACACCTTCATTAATACAGTCATCTTTGTATAGGAAAAATATTCTGCTATTAAATATAGAATATTACATATAAAATATTTCTACTTTCTGATGTATAGATTTTTATATTCTGATATATAGATTTTTATATTCTGATACATAGATTTTTATATTCTGATATATAGATTTTTATATTCTGATATATGGATTTATATATTCTGATGTTAAACTTAAAATATTCTGATGTTTGGATTGGTTTATTTGGAATACTTTTAGCCAGTTGTTTTGGTCCCCTGCTCTTTGAACCTTTGCAACTCTCATCCTTAAATTTGAGAGTTTTAATGTGGTTTCAGTCAATTTAAAATGTATGCAGTGCTTTTGTACTGTGAGCAGAGTTAAGAATTGCTCTAATTAATATGTTCATAAATGTTAATGAGCAGGCACATAGTGAAACATTCTATGCTGTATTTACTGGGGTCCAAAGCACATCTTTTTCCCATTTGGGAGCCACAGTCTGCCCCCTTTTAAGTGCAAAGTATTTTAAGTTAAGAATGGGCATCATTCAATTTTTTCCCCTCGAGGGCTGCAAAGTGATTTTGTTAATTTTTTATGCTCCCTTTTAAGATGAATAACCCTATCTCTGAGTTTTTTTCTGATGCTTTATGTGATTTCAGCAATCCTTCTTAATTAACTGCAGCCCTTTATGTCCAGGACATGTATTTGATGGAAATAGGAGAGGATGGGGCATGCTGTACTTTGATTCTGAATCATAAAGCAATTTGATGGTTTAATTAAGGTCACACCTCTGGATTTAGTTGAGCACCTGAGACTTTTGAACCTTTGCACTTTGCAGGCTGCTTGACCTTTTATCTCCTGCCCAAATTTCTTGCTCTGGGGTGAGTATTCAAGGATTTTCTTGACCACATCCTTGCTGAACCCAAACAATTGAAGGAAAACCTTGAAGGACAGGGAAAGATGGATCAGACAGGGAAGTCTGGTAGGTGAAAACAGGGAAGAGGAGAAGGTTTTGGAACAAATACCTTAATACTAGAGCCTCTCTTTCTTCCCACACACGTGAGGTACACACTCACTACTGTGGAAAACAGAGGAAAAATGTGTTCTCATGTAGACTTGATAGAGAAAATGCCTGGAAATAGAATTAAATTTCTCCTTTTTTTTTTTTTTTAATATGCTATT
>VZRH01002949.1:549805-581269 GCA_013397555.1 Urocynchramus pylzowi
TTGAATTCCTGGAGATTTTCAGCTGCTTCAGTATTGTGTAGGTCTCTGCTTCTCCTAATTTCACCCCTTTCATTTATTTTTCTCCTTACATGCAATTTAATAAGGCAACTTGGTAGTCCTGCAGTGAGAGATTCATGGTTGGCTTGATCTTGTTTTTCATTTTTCTAATGGATTTTCCTCCCTGATGCTGCATTTCTCCACCAGTCCTTGACATATTCCGAGGAGCTCTTGCTCACCTCTGAATTCTTTATTAATGTGAGCACACTGGAGCGGGGGAAGATTGCCAGCCACGGGAGGAACACTGGGCTAAATGTCACTCGTCTGAGAGCAGCTCCTGTGCAGTTGGTGCTGCTTTCTCTTTGTCACCAGAGGAGGAGAGGGGGGAATATTTGAGGTAGGAAGCGAGTCTTGGAGAGCCAGCCTTTGTTTTGGGGAGGAATCTTTCTCTTTGAGCTGCACAGCCTTTGCCAACAGGGTGATCCAAATCTCTGTGTGTGTGTTCTGTACGAGGGCTGTAATCAAAGAGTGATTCTTGGAAGTTAGGAATCCAAGCATTCAGAAGTTCTGGCTGTACCATTTGCTTTGTTCTTCCCCCTTTGGTGTTGAGCCTAAGGCAGGAGCAAAGGAGTGATTCCAGATGGTTTAATGATAAATCTGTGCATCAGAGGTGAATTAATTCTGCCTCAGTAACTCCAACACTGATGCTTCCAACACCTTCACTTCCTACATGTGCTTTTTGTGGGTAACTTTGTTTCAGGAGCTTTAGAAAAGTTCTGGTTTGTAATGGAGCATTTCCTACTTTGGAGCAGGATTAGCCTTCTCCTGAAGTGTTGCTCAATTTAATGAGTATTATACTTTGAAGCATGTGACCCATGGCTGAGGGATGTTGTGTGTTGTCAGTGGCTCCAGGTTCCTTCACATCCAAGGGGATTATTGTTCCTCAACACCAGCTCCTTACACAACCATCTCTACTCATCCCCGTGACAAAGAATTAAAAAACTTATTTCTGATTAACTCCAGAACGTTTATAGCAGTTTTAGAGTATTTGTGGCTTTAATTTGGAGGACAAAGATTTGTTTCAGCCATGATTTCCTGTGTGATTAAAGGAACTCCACTGTTCTGCCCTGCTTCCTTGCCAGCCAAACTCATCCTATAGGTTGTGTTCCCAAGGATTGCAGCCATGGCATTGCACAGACTTTTTTGCTCACAATTTGGACCAAAGTTTTATCTTATTTATCTATGAAAAGTGTTTCTAGTTGATTTTTTTATATTTTATAAAATATTCTAAAAATATTTATAATGTATTCTTGTTTATTTTTTTAAATATAAAGTGATTTTTTTTTTTTTTCAAACAACAAGAGCTGTTGGTTCAGATCATCCTCTGCTTCCACCTTTGTTGGTGCAGCAGCTCCAGCTCTGCTGCTCAGCTCGAGGCTCCTGTGCCTGCTGCAGCCCCCCAGGCTGGTGCTGTGGCTCTGTGCAAATCATCATCTGCCCATTAACTGCATATTAAAAACTCATTCCAGTGGGTTTCACTTAGTTTTTCCTAGAACCTATTACTGTTGTGAAATGCAAGCTTTTCTGATGTTTTAAAGAAATTTTAGCTCACAATTTTCATTTTTTACTGGTCTTTTCATTTGATAAATAAGCCTTGCACTTTATATTTTCCTTAGTCTTTTGGAATCTCTTCACAAAATGGTCTTTGTTTAAAGTGCCCCCTTGTTCTGATGAGAACAGACAAGAAACATTCCTGTTGTGTTTTCTGCATTCTGGTGAATGCTCTTGAACCTCTCTTTAAGATCACTTGGGGTTTGCTGAAGGCACCTAAGGTTTTAATCTGTAATTAATGAAGAGTAGCAAGAGTTTAGGGGCTTTTTTTTTCCCCATCTGAGGCACAGAGCCATGAGGAGGAGTCTTTTTCTAGGAAATATCGCAGGAGGGTTTGGAACAGGATGATCTTTAAGGTCCCTTCCAACCTAAACCCTTCTGGGGATGGTGTAGGGGATTGGTTTGAACCCAAACCATTCTGGGGTTTTTGTAGCTGTTTATTGCCAGCCTGAAATACCTAGAAAGAGGCTGGGGGAGAAGAAGGGCTGAGTAATTTCTTTGATCTTGAGAGCCACAACTGTTTTGGAAGGCACTTCCCTTGGGATCATTCTCTGCAGAGCAGCTGTTCTGTCCCAGCTGTGTCACACTCCAGGTCTGGCTGTGCCTTCTGAGCTGTCCCCTCTCTAATCCTGGATTTTCTCTCCCACAGAGCATGGGCTTCTCCCTGCCTGCAGCACCAGGAGGAGCCTGCTGAGCAAGCACAGGGGGAGGACAAGTGAGCTGCCCTGGGATGGTGCCCCAGGTGCTTCTGCCAGGCCGTGGAATAAGGTCCAGCTGACAAGCAAGGCTGGGGGAGCTTTGGAGGAAAAGTGCCCAGAGGAGAGCAAGGAATACAGTGCAGTCAGCTGGAGGTTTCACTGGAAGCCACACACCCCCAGGGTTGAAAGGTGAGGGGCTTTCTTTAACTTTATTTTTGGGGTAGCTGTTAGATGCAGGGAATACACTTTTTTAATAAAAAAGGAAACAATCCCAGGATCACTGAGGCTGGAAAATCCCTGCCAGCCCATGGAGTCCAAGCTGTGCCCACTTCCCACCTTGTCCCCAGCCCAGAGCACTGAGTGCCATATCCAGGCCTTCCTTGGATACCCACAGAGATGGGCACTCCATCAATGTCCCATCCAATTCCTGACCACTCTTTCCAGCAAAACATTCCACCTGATATCCAACCTTGTGATTTGTCTCTAATATGTATATTTATTAAAGTTAACCATGGAACCAGATGTGTTAACTAGTTTGAGTTAAGTAAATTTAGCTAATGTTTAATTTTAGGTTGGTTCTGCTGATCAAACATCCTGGGAATAAAAATTTTCTAAGGAGCTGACTCTTACCTGACAGGTTAGAGGTGCAGAGATTGAATGAAATGCTTGAACACTGGAGGCACATTGGAGTGACAGAAAGGAGCAGGACAAGATCCTTGTAGGGGGCTGAAAGCAGATAAACACAGAATGGAAATGGAGAGTAAGAATGAAGTTTCCAAAAGCAGCCTGAAGATGAGATCAGTTATCACATTACTCAATGCTTTTAAATCACAATTCTGTAGAATTCAAGAAATGCCACCATGGGGCTGGATAAAACATCCTTAACTAGAGTTTGCAGGGCACATCCAAACACATGAGAGTAATGTTCCCTTCCAGCCTTTCCTTATCTGTTTGCAGCTGATGGAAAGCATCCTTTTCAGGGTTGAAATTGTGGATAAAATTGTAGCTGGCAATTAGTGGCAATTAGAAAGAGAGTGTGAATTGTCTTCCATGCATCAGAAACAGAGCTGCTCTTGTTGGGTTTTAAAAGGGAAACATCTGATGTGGGAGGCACAGGTTGGGTAATTTTCCAGGTGTGACATTTAAGCATTTGCTCATCACACAGCTGCCTGAAAGGATTCCTGCCCTGTGGGGAATGGGGGGTTATTAAATGTTGCAATAGATTTGCAGTTTGTGTTCTTGATCATCTCAGCAGTACAACCTGACCTTTATTTGTGTCATCACCTAAAACTTGATGTAATTAATTCCAGTGCATAAGATTACTGTACTCACATCTGTTTCCTTTGTCAGCCAGCCTGGCTAATTAACATTTGTGCTGGTGATTCTCAGTGAGATCTCCAAATATATTCAAAAGGCAACATTAAAGTAGTTTATTTCTGGTTTTTTTTTTTTTGTTTTGTTTTGTTTTGGTTTTTTTTCATTGTTTGGTTGTCTTTTAATATTAAATGTTATGTTTTATCACATTCTCTCCTAGCTGATACTCCCTCTTGGTTGAGTTAATAGAGAATAAAATTGCTGTGAGGTTTTTAGGGTTGTACCTGTGCTTTCAGTTACAAGGGGTAGTGAGACAATCTGTCAGCAGTGAACTCTCTTTTGTGTCAGGAGTGGAGCAGCAAATCCTTCCCAGCATCATCAGCTAATGGAAACTTGCACACAAAATTCCACAGGTTGATCCTGTTGCTTGATAGGTTCCTGTGCTAGGTTAGGTGTTATCTAGGCAGAAAATTCCTTTATTTTTGTGGAGACAACAGGTTTACAATCAACCTAGGCAGGAAGTTTTAAGGTACTTTTTATGTTGCTGTTTAAGAGCTTGTTCCAAAATCACCCTCATTTACAAAGTCAAATGATGACACGGAAAAACCAGAAAATTCAAATGGAAGAGGCTGATCATTATTTATAGTTTAGATTTAACTTAATTTTGTAAGGCCTAATGAGGATTAAACTACATCCAGGTTGTATTTGTGCAAAATGGCAAACATCAAGGAATTCTGGCAAGCTATTGTCATTTTTCTATTTAGCATTGCAGGTGTTGTTCTCTTATAAATTTAAATTGGAAGCAAAATGTTCAGAAATAGGAAAGTTTTAAAATGTTTATTCTATTATAATATGAGCCACCCCAACCAATTCAAGAAATTTTTACCTCACAGGTGATCCAGAAAGGTCTTTCACATGGGCCTGTTTTCAGTACTGCTCTTATTTATTGCAACCACTACAAGAAAAAAATGATGCCTCAGAAACTCAGAGTTGCAGCAAAATTTTGGAATAATTATTTTCCCAAGTGGTTGCCAGAGTAGCCTTCTATAATCTATACCACACTGTAGTGGTTTTGGTTTTGCTTATTTGAGATTTTGATAATTTTGAGATATAATTTGGAGATTGAGATTTTGAGATTACTGACTGTAATTGTCAGTTACACAGAAGCTTACATTACTTCTGTAGATACTTCCCATACAAAACCACCACACACACATATAAAAAAAAAAAATAGGTGAAAATCAGTTTCCAATCATATAAATAAAACGTTTATCTCATGCTGCACTCAACCAAAATCCTTCAAATGCTGCCTGGATTGTGGTGTTCCCTCAGCATTAGCTGTGATTTGCACTCCAGTCCGAGGGGAGGATTGGAGTAGGAGCTGTAGAAAACAAAAATCTTGTGTCATTATTTTTCATCCCCTCACAAGTGTTCTTTTTCTCTCAGGTTAACTGAGGCAAATGTGGTAAATTATTTCCAAACCTCACAGTTTTTGTTTTCTTCCATCCTCAAATGAAAAGCCTTCACTTGTTGTGGAGGGCAGACGTAGCAGCAGAGTTATTCTTTCTATTTATTTAGAATAGAATGATTGCATGGCTGCTCAGCTTCTACCTTCAACTTGATTCAGCTTCTAATTAAAACAGAAGAGGAAAAAAACCCAACCTTTATGTGTGGAAGTGCCTTTTTGTTTTTCATCCCTAATTGAATTCTCAGATTGTTGAAAGAGAAAACGCTGTTATTAATACTGGCCCTTTTGCAGGCTTGGGGGCTGAAGTCTCATCTTGAGCTGGTTATAAAAGCAGTGTTGGAGGAAGCTCCTCAAGTGGTGTGTGATAACCTATTAGCCCAGAATTTACTGGCATGTAGATTACACACCTCTTCCTTAGCTTTTTTCCCTTCCCCAAAGCTGGCAGTCACTTTAGATTTACATGGAGATTTCCTGGAAACTTTTTATTTCTTAGCAGTGGCACCTATGCTGGTGTCTGGAAGCTTGATTGGAATCAATAAATGTAATGAGTAGTAAGATTAATTCTCCCAGCACTCCAAAATCTTTTGGCAGTTGCATTAAACTTTCAAACCCTGTATAAATTTCTCAAGCAAATTTATTTAGTGAACTCCAGTTATGGCTGTCTTGGACAACACATGAATGTAATAAAAGTGTGGTTCAGGAAAGGGAAGGGTGGGGAGGGAGCAGTGCTCAGTGCCCAACATCAGGGGAGCAGCAAAGTGCTGGCACTGGTAAATCACATCTCATGGGCTCCATTTAGTGAGAGAACATTCACTGAACTCACTGCAGCATTATTTTTTTGCTCATTTTTCTTTTCATCAAATCATGGAGTGCATTGGAAGGGACCTTGAAGGGCATCTCACTCCTGCCATGGGCAGGGACACCTTCCACTGTCCCAGGCTGCTCCAAGCCTGGCCTTGGGCACTGCCAGGGATCCAGGGGCAGCCCCAGCTGCTCTGGGCACCCTGTGCCAGGGCCTGCCCACCCTCCCAGGGAACAATTCCTAATTCCCAATATCCCATCCATCCCTGCCCTGTGGCAGTGGGAAGCCATTCCCTGTGTCCTGTCCCTCCATCCCTTGTCCAAGGTCAGGCAGGATAACCTGCTTTAACCTTGCCTTTAGGAAAGTTGCTCCATCACACAGTGAGTCAGGTATAACCAGATGAAGTGGTGTTACAAAACCTGGGAGGGATTCCATCCCTCAGACACTTTGAGGATTTCTTTCTCTTTGAGACAGCTAAAAATGATCAACTGTTATCCTGTCAGGTTTTGACCAACTCACAACACCTCAGTCCTTCCATTTTTAGTTCAAGTCCATAGGTGGCTCTCGGGTTGTTCAGGAAATGAGGTCTTCCTGAGCTGAAAAAATCCATGTGTGAACAAGCTGGTTTGACACTGTTTGCCTTTGCATACTCGAAATAATCAGGAGCAGGACGGAATATTCAAAATCCTGCTTTTATTTAAGCAGCTGTGGTGTTTAAATAGTGGATTTCACTAGTCAGACCGCATGAAAAGTGATTAGAGGCCAACAGCTCTGGAAGTCTCACAGTCTCCTGTATGATATCTAAATTGTCAAGAGCAATTGTTGCTGTTACCTTGCAATCATACTCTTGCTTTAGAAAGGAAGGTTTAACTATTTTGGTTTTTTTTTTCTTTTTTTGAAACATAATAATAGTAATACTTAACACAAAAAAATCTATTCTGCAATGCACTGGTTGTGTATCCACTGGAGGTTTTGGTGCTCTTTGTGACAGGCTTGCATGAAGAAATTTCCTTTGACAGTGTTCATTATGCAGAGTATAAAAGCTATTGTGGTGTGCTGTAATCAGAAAGACAACATATAGCAATATTAATAAATTTAATAATAATGTTAACACCTTTATTAATTTAATAATATCATCCTGATTCCTGTGATTTATTTGTATGATAAGGAGAGAGAAACCTGATGGCCTTTGATTTATTTAGGTATTTTTCCAGAAAAATGTAAACTGGATGTGTGTATCTTATGAACATGTGCAAGTGTCTCTGAAGGTGCTCAAACAGCTTAGAGATAAAGTTTCTTTTAGGTGCCTTATACACCTTGAAAGGCTGTAGGTTGTCTTCCATGGCATTTATTTTCTAATTCAGGCTGTTGGGCTCACTATTAATAAAGATTTCTTTTTTTCCAAAAGCAATCCCACAGCACCAACCTGCCCTTGGCCCGTGCAGTGTCAATTCTGTGTTTGTGGGATCCAGACCTGTCAGCTTCCAGCTGGATGGGGGGAGTCTCTCAGACCTAATCAAAAGATTCTGTGCTGTCCACTGGCAAACTTCTTGAGAAAACAATAACCACCTCTGAAAGAGGTTAAAAGGAGGATTTTTGTACAAAAAGCTCACCCTGGGAGACTGTCAGAGACTCGAGGGCACTAATTTTGTTGCTGTTGCAGAGCACAGGGACACACCTTGTCCAGCTCTTCTAATGACACACATCTGGTGTATTTGTGCCCATTCAAGCCTCCACCTTTGGGTGAATCCTCGTGGCTGAAGTAGCTTTTTGGGCAACAGACAACAGGTGGGGATTTTGGAGAAGGATTCTCAATCAAGAGTGTTTGGCCTCAGATCCTCACCAGTGTGTTTTAAAGAAGTTAGGGGGAACTTCAGCATAGAAATCCTTCCATGGACAAATAATGGATTAGAAAGTGGGAAATAGAGATTAAAAGCCTGGGATCAGTCCTCATGAGAAGGAGCTCACCACTAGAGTGAGTAGCAAGTCAGGATCTCTGCTGTTCAGTATATCCTGAAAAACAGGCTTCCTGTGGATCCATGAGGATATTTAGTGATGCCACTGCGTAGCTTTGGAGGGTCTGAAGGTGAGGGCTGACAGGGAAGATGTGCAGAGGACCTTGTGAGAGGGATTACTGTTAAAATGCCAAGTGAAATCCAGTGTAATTGGCAAAAGATGCACGAGAGAGGAGTAATTTTGTCTTCACCTCTGATCTTCATCTCTGATTGTTGCCATTTGGGAGCAGGAGTTTGAATTTGCAGTAGATGTTTCCATGAAAATGTCTATGCCAAGATGAACCAATACATTAAAAATGTGCTGTGTGGAGAGGAATCAGTTGTTCACTGCAGCTTTAAGGACCTCAGCTGAAGCTTGAGGAGCCAGGGCCCAATGCAAACAGGAGAGGGGAGTCTTCTCCCCATTGGGACAATTCCAGGGGATGCTGGAAGTTCACACAGACTAAAGGGAAGAGCAGATGTGGTTTTAGAGGAGAAACCCACTGCAAGTTACCAAGCACCTGATAAAGATCTGGTATGGAAATGGTGGGCAGGGAGAAAGGTTCAGGGATGAGTGGGTTTTTTCTTTCCTTGTTCCACTGCCTTGGCTTGTGCTTTTGATATGATTGGAGGTGAAGACCTGGCCTGGTTCTGGGAGGGCTGAGGTTGCTTTGCTCGTTCAGCTGGAGCCTGAGGGCAGAGCTGATCATGGTCTGCAGCTTCTCCCATCTCTGCTCTGGGACAGGGACAGCACCCAGGGAATGGCTGGAGCTGGGCCAGGGGAGGGTTAGGGTGGATTTCAGGGAAAGGTTTTTCCCCCAGAGGGTGCTGGGCACTGCCCAGGCTCCCCAGGGAATGGGCACAGCCCCGAGGCTGCCAGAGCTCCAGGAGCCTTTGGACACCGCTCCAGGGGTGCCCAGGGTGGGATTGCTGGGATCAGGAGTTGGATCAGTGATCCCTGTGGGTTCCTCCCAACTCAGGGTATTCCATGAGCCCTCCAGCCCGCTCTGGTATGGCCTTTCTACCTCCTGGCACCGTGCTCAGTGTTGCCATGGGATCTGCCTGAACAGCAGTAGGCCCAATATCCCATAATGCCCATTCCCCAGCTCAGCAGCAAATGCATTTTTATTACTTTTAGTGGGTTCCCTGTCAGAAATGAGAGCACGTTTGGGATGGACAAGCCCCTGCAATTTCTCTGTGGGAGTCCAGGCTTAAATAGGATGGGGGAACCTGAGGATTGAGCTCTGTTGATGAAGATTTCAGATTATTTTTTCTGCCTGCTGGCTGCAGTTGATGGGAAGGGGTTTGACCAATGTGAAATTTGCCTTCAGGAATGCTCACTCCAGCCATGGGTCTGCTCCCACCTTGCAGGGGTAAACCCCAGATGTCAGGCTGGGGTTGGCAGTTTGACACACACCTGAATGACACTGGGGCTTACACAGGCACATTGGCTCTCCTGAGCAGCAGGGAAGTCACTGATTTAGGAAATGTCATTCATCTCATTTGAGCTTTTAGATTCAAGATGATGCTCTATTGTTTGACACTGCAGAGAAAACATAGGATTGCTTATACCTTAAAGGTTAAACCCCTTTTCTGGTGGATGAATTAATCTTTCTGATAGCTTTATATGAACTTTCAGACATGACATAAGAGCCTTGTGCATTGGTTTGGTTTCTGGGGGCCTCTCTGTTGCTTGTGGGTCTAATATCTGTTCTTGACAAAATGTGAAATTTGAGCTTGTCATTTTATGTACAAGAAAATAGAGAAATTTCAAATGTTTTTTATTAAGTACAGTTCTTTCTCTCCAGGGCTGACTGGTAAAAAGCCTGCTGGTGAAGGTCTTAGAGCAATCCTGATTGAGATCTCGGTCCCAGAACATATTCTTGGACCAGTTTTGCATTTTCACACCCAGATCACACCTCTGTTACCAACTCTGTTTACCTTAGAAAATGGACCAAAAAGAAAAATTCTAGAATAGCTTCAGTTGGAAGGGACCTTAAACATAATCTAGTCCAGGTCCATAAATATATTTATATATAAATATAATATATAAAAATATATTTATATAAGAATATGTAAATATACAGTTACATGTGTAAGTATATAAATATGTAAATATATAAAATGAATATGTTAAATTTTCAAAATAAGACAGGGTTTTATTTGTGTACCTCAGTCCTCTCTTGATGTATCAGATGGTTTAAATCCCAGTTTAAAGGAAGTCCCTTAAGTAGGAAGGTTTTTTCCTCTGTTTCAATGCAAGCAGAATGTCAAGGAGTAGCTCTTCTCACTCTGTGCAACAATGGTGTAAATCCTGTTGTGTCCTTGGGGCTCTCTTGGCATCTTGCTGAGAAGAGAGGAGGTGTCTCCTGCAGGAGAAGACTTCAACAAGGATGTATCAAATGTTTCACATGTGCATCAATTAAGGCCCTGAATGGTGAGGTCAGGCAGCATGGAGCTGGAATATGAAAAATGAGCTTTTATTGAGAAGTTGTACTGGCAGACACTGTCTTACTGCTTTCCAGAGAACAATTATCCATGAAATGAAATTCTGGATAAGAACACCCATGTCCAGGCTTCTGTGTCAGTCAGCAATAATCCCTTGGAAGAGGCTGTTGTTTTGAAAAGCCTTTAAGGCTTTCCAAGAGGCTGTGTCTGACTGGATAAGGATTGAACATCTAATGGCTCTTCATTTATCCGTGTATAGTTTGTGTTCCCAGATCTCAGACAAACCCCTGGCTTTGAGAGCATCAACCTGAATCTCTTGGCATTTCAGTTTGGGGAGAAAAGAAAGGGCAGAAGGACAGAGTGTGCATCACCTGGGCTTTGTTTGCTGCTGAGCCTGAGTCCCAGGCTCTGTGCCAGCCTGTTTGCCACCACCCCACCCCAATCCCTGCTCAGGGTGGCACCTCCAGCACACAAGCACTACAGCCACTCACACCTCAGGGAGCTTGAGTCGCTTCGGGTTTTTTTGATTTCTGCCTGGAATTTCTTGTGGCTCAAACTCATAGAACCATTGGGGTTGGAAAAGAGCTCCAATGCCCTTGAGTCCAACCTTGGAGCCAACACCACCTTGTAAAAGTTTAGGACTTCACCAGGCCCAGAGCACAGAGGCAAGAGTCCCTAACTGAGATGAGAAATGTGCTGCAGAGTTTGAGACAGCTCTGGCCTTCTTGAGGGCAGTCTTAGAAATGTGCCTGCCTCTAGGATGGGATCTGGAATCCCAGAATCCCAGGGTGGTTTGGGTTGGAAGGGATGTTAAAGCCCACCCAGTGCCACCCCTGCCATGGCAGGGACACCTTCCACTGTCCCAGGCTGCTCCAAGCCCCAGAGTCCAGCCTGGCCTTGGGCACTGCCAGGGATCCAGGGGCAGCCACAGCTGCTCTGGGAATTCCATTGCAGGGCCTGCCCACCCTCCCAGGGAACAATTCCTCCCTGATACCCAATCTAAACCTTCTCTCTTTGGGTTTGAAGCCATTCCCTCCCATCCTGTCACGACAGAAAGCAGGCAGAAAAGCCCGTGTGTTTTAAGCACCCAAAGGTTAAATGATTGATTGACTGCTTCCCTGCAGGCCAGTGTTATGTCCATTGGTGTCCATGGATAACTTCTTCCCCGGGGCTGGAGACAAGTTGGATGCAGCTGTGGAAGTCTGACAAGTGGGCCTGAGTTATCAACTCAACTTCTCAGCAGATGGACACAAAATATTCTTTAATTATCTCCATATAATTTATCTAATTTGAGCTGCAGTGTTGATGTTGCTATTTCTCAGTCCATGTTTCCTAACCTTAGCATGTGCTAGAACTAAGATTACACAAAATGCACTCGGTCCCCAGCCCAACCACAAATTTAACTGTTCTATTTTTCCAGGGAATACTGCATTTGTAGCCTTCAACTCCTTGGCTGTTTTAGTGTCTTGCCTTTAGTTTTTGGGTGAGTTTTGTTTGTTTGCTTTATTTATTACTATTATTATTTTTACTACCCAATTGGTTTCTTTAGGAAGTTTCAATGCAAAAACAAACAAAGGTGGGTTTTTTTCCTTTCCATTTCCATTTTCCTTTCCATTTAAATGTTACCTGCAAGGTTGCAGTGCTCTCCTGGCTGGGATAGCCTAAGTTTTCAAATTTGAAATTTATATCCAACCATTTTTGAGGATGGATGCCTGGGTGTATGTGCTTAAATAATGAGTTTACAGAAACAGGTAAAACAGCTTCTCAGAGCTGTTCTGGGGATTGCTGCTTTTGTGTTTACACTGGAATTGTTGCTTTGCTGTGGTATCTGTGCAGCTGTGTAGGGCTTTTAATTGTAAAGGCAGAAAGATTCAGGCTAAGAAGACATTTTCCTATGCAATGTTTGTGTTATAGCTGAGAGCTCAAAGAGGTTTTGCAGAAATTTACTGTCTCTATTCCCTTATTTTTCCTTCTGTCTGGAACCTGTGGCCAAGGAGAGGTACAGGGACTGTCCCAAATACACAAAGCTTTGGGGAGAGAGCTCCTGCCATGGGAATCTTCAGTGCTGTGCTCTCCCAGGCTCTGCTCTATGAGGAAATTTTTTCAGTAAAATTTGCATTTTACTGAAATCAGTGACCTTTTCTGTGTACAATCAATTTATACTACAACCAGGAACTTGAAGGATTACATTGATTTTTAGAGGAAGGTGTTGTAGTAAGAATAGGGAAAAAATATTGTAAAAATGCCACTTATTTTTGTTGTGGAGACAGATCAGTCACTGCTGTGGAACCTGCATGTATTTAATGTACTTGGTGTCTTTAGAGGCAGAAATGTTGGATTTTCATTTTTACATGGGGTCAAGAACCAAACCAAGATAATTTTCCATGGAAAAGAGTAACAGCTGGAGACAGAGAGGACAGAAAGGTGTGCCCAGGCCATGCCCTGTGGCACTGGGGCTTTGCAGCAGCCCTGGAACACCCTGAACATCCTCTGAAAGCAAATGTGTCACCAGCAGAACCCCAAATGTGAGGTGGGCCCTGAAAATCTCATGTAAAGCCTGGTTCTAAGCAAGCCCAGGCCAAGTCATGTGCTGCTGCCATGGGGCCAATATGGGAGTGTAATCCAACCTCCAGTTCTTGATGATTTCTTGTTGACTTTAGAGTTGATTACCTTTCACCAGTGGCCCTGTTAATACTTCCCTCAAAGTGCTGATTGCCAAGGTCATGATTTTTATCAGAAGTCCAGCAGTAATGGGAATTTCATAGCAATTTTAATCACGTTTTTTGCTATGGAATGCTTTTTTTCTTTGATTTCTTTATTGCTGTCATCAAGACAAGGTATATTCTGACATCCACTTTCGACCAAGTAAATGACATCGTTATAATCATCAAAGGTAGTAATGGGCACATAAATTTTTCAGTGAGCAGGCAGTGGAGATGAAATGGCATCCTGCAACTGTGCCACATTTCTCCTGGTAGCCAAAAGATTGGAATGGTGTTCACAATCCAAACTTGGGATCAGTGGCATTCCCAAACATTCCTATATGTTCTCTATTATATAATGGAAATTACTGTGTTGTATTGGGAATTGGCTTTGCCCTTTCTCCCTAGAGAAACTTCCTGCCAAAACTCAATTTTTCTAGGGAATGCTGTATTTGTAGCCTTCAAATCCTTGGCTGTTTTCATGCGTTGCCTTTAGATTTGGGGGGGGATTTTTGATTGCCTTATTAACGTCATTATTATTATTTACCTGATTGATTTCTTTATAAAGTTTCAATGCAAAAGCAAACAAGGCAGTTTTTTCTTTCCATTTAACCAATGTGACCTGCATGAGCAAGGTTGGGATACCCTAAATTTTTAAATTTGAAATTTATCTCCAAGCATTTTGGAGGATGGATGCCTGGATAGATGTGCTTAGATAATTAGCTTTGGTTGAAACTGAATTATAATTAATGTAAACAAAAGCACAAACTTCACAGTCCAGCAAGAACATCACTTTCTTTAAACAAAAAAGGAAAAAAGTATTTTGTGTGAATGCATTTGAGATCCTTTAGTTGGGGGTATTGTTCTGGGGAGTAAACTGGCATGAGTAAGGAAAATTAAGGAGTAGACTGGGATTTCCAAGGGATGAAGGAAACCATGGATTCTTTAAACAATAGATGTAGGACCACCAGGACATTATAAGGTACTGGAAATCTGCTGGGTTATTGTACTTAAGGGCTGCATTGCCTTGTAATGTGCATGGTTAGCATCATACACTTGGTTTTTTCCACAAAAAAAAATCTTCAAAATATTCAGTTCCCTTCTTGACAGGCCATTTTTCAAGGGGTATGCCTGTTACTGTTTATTCCTAGCAGCTTGTCCACTGTGACATAATTATTATTTTGATGACAAGGCATTAATTGAGGAGCTCTCTGATAGCTGTGCCATGCTGGGTTTTTGCTTTCTCCAAACTGTGCCTTCCCCTACAACAGATGGACCTTTGTACCTGAGCTGCCTCCTTGGTGGCTCTGCTGGGAGTCACCCCCACTATTTTCCTGCTGGGATTCCTGGAACCAGAATATCCCAAGTTGGATGGGAATCATCAAGTACAATTCCTTTCTCCTCACACAGAACAGAACCCAAACCTCAATGTTCTGTGTGAGAGTGTCACCCTGGAGCCCTGTGTCAGACCTCAATGTTCTGTGTGAGAGTGTCACCCTGGAGCCCTGTGTCAGACCTCAATGTTCTGTGTGAGAGTGTCACCCTGAGCCCTGTGTCAGACCTCAATGTTCTGTGTGAGAGTGTCACCCTGAGCCCTGTGTCAGACCTCAATGTTCTGTGTGAGAGTGTCACCCTGAGCCCTGTGTCAAACCTCAATGTTCTGTGAGAGTGTCACCCTGAGCCCTGTGTCAAACCTCAATGTTCTGTGAGAGTGTCACCCTGAGCCCTGTGTCAAACCTCAATGTTCTGTGAGAGTGTCACCCTGAGCCCTGTGTCAAACCTCAATGTTCTGTGAGAGTGTCACCCTGAGCCCTGTGTCAGACCTCAATGTTCTGGGTGAGAGTGTCACCCTGGAGCCCTGGCAGCCTTAGGGCCGTGCCCATTCCCTGGGGAGCCTGTTCAGTGCCCTATGACCTATGGGGGAAGAGCCTTTCCCTAAAATCCAGCCTAAATCCTCCCAGGAAGGGAAGGGAGCTGCTGGTTTGTAAATTACTCAGCTTTGCCTCAGGATAACAGAGTGGGAGAAGCCTTCTCTTCTATGTAGTCCTTCAGTGACTCTGCAACATAGGTTAAAATATTTTGGGGTACAGTGTAGGATTCTGTTGGAATTTTGGTCACTGAGAATTTTAGACTTTTTGTGCTGACAGGTACTGACTCCTAAGAGAATACTGTATTTGACCTGAGGTCATGGGAAAGGTTTCTAAAATTGAATGATAGAACTAGGTTTATAGGCGTGTAGTTTAAATAGAAGTGTGTAATTTCACATGGTGGAAAACTTAGAATTTAAACTTTTAGAATATAGTAATATATATATAAGGCAAGACAGAGGTTTTAGGGCAGAGGCTGGTCCTTCTTTTTCATGGCTTTGGGGGGTATTTTATAATTAGATAAAAAAGTCTGCATTGCAGGCCACAGGTAGTTAGTTATTGGGTTAAAAGTAAAAGTAATTTAAGTGTCATTTCTTAATTAGACAGTTTATCCTTAAAAGGCCTTGTAGGGAGATACAGCACCATTTTTTAGTTTGGTAGAATAAAGTGCTGTAGAACTCAGTGTTTGTGAGACTGTAACATAGGTAAGAACTAACAAACATCTGAGTCCCAACGAGAAATACCATCTCACACATTTAATCCCCACCCTGACAAAAAGAAGTTAAGACTCTGCAGGATTCACATTGACATTACCAAGCTGTCCTTTGGGCAGGGCTGAAAGCTGCAGATCCACACCTCAGAACACAGAGTTCCTGCTCATCCTATTCCATATTCTATGGCAAAGCAGTGAGATGACATCCAGATGTATTCAATGCTGCCTGCAGCTGGGGGGACTTCAGAGCAAAACTGTAGCTGGAAGCTGTTTTGGGTATTTCTGCCCTTTTTACACAAGACATTCCAATAATAAACACCCCCATGAACAAACAGTTCTGGGATTTTGTAAGGCTGAAGGTAAAGGGAGCAGATTTCTAGCCCATTGAAAATTGGATTTCCTGGTCGTGCAAATGAGATAAAATAATATTGCAAAGATGCACTGGGCAGGCCAGAAATGCATGTTGATAATCAGGTTTCTTTTTCAGTTATGAAGAATTAAATTTGAGTGGGGGGAACAATAGAAGGAGTGTGTTCCCAGAAAGAGTTCTTTAGTAACCACCTACCAGAGAAGATGGAAGTCTCCTTGTCTTCCATGAGTAATGACCTGGAATGGATAGCTCTAATTCCCTCTTTAAAAAATGCATTGGGAACTTAAGCAGTCCTCCTTGGGCCTGTTGGAGCATCTGCAATTCCATGAAATGCCTGTCAAAAGCTCTGCTCTGTAATCCTGCCAGTTGCTGTTGCTTATGGAGCTTCAATTATTGAGTGCCCAAAGTTTTTGTCCTTCCCTCAAGACCTAAGCTGCAAAATTGCTTTTACAGGGTTTAAATTTTGATTTTTTTTTTTTTTTTTCAGTTTTGCAGAGCTTTTAGTGCTTGAATCAAAACAGCCATGAAATAAGTGGAGTAATGTGTCAGGGAGAATTCTTGTTAGTCAGTGGAACATTAGCACCACATGTTTTTTTGTCTGGAACAGTGGAGCTGAGTACCTTCCAGAGGACTCAAAATCATTCCATTTCCCCTCCTTTCCAAGAATGAATCCTTTGTGAAGCACTGAAGAAGTGTCAAACATCAGGGTTGGATGTGGAAGCATGTTTGGGAAGAAGCCAGGATAATTTTTTCCTTTCCAAATCCCAGTTCTGGTCCTCTGTTTTGTAACCTGCTGTCCAACCCCCCTCCTTCCCACATGAAGGAATTGCTTCCCAAATCCCAGTCAGTGACCCTGGGACCATGGAGCTGCCACTGTGTGTCCCCAAGGCCATAATCAGGTTGGGTGAACCAATTACAGCAATGTGTGATAATTAAAAATCCAGTAGGACTTTGTTGCCTTTCCCCTAAGTAGGGCAGGTTCTACACCTCAGGGATTGTTTTAATTAATATCAATTGGTGGTTCTAATTTACCATTCAGACTGAGCACTCTTGACCAGGTAACTGCTGAGTGCTGCAAATTTGAGCCTCCCCAGTGCCATTTTTTATTACTAAGTTTCAAATAAGTGGAGTATAGAAAGCAAATTGGACATAAACTACTGTTGGAAGCAGATACATTTCAGAACCTTTTCCAGCTTTCCCAGAGATCTTTGTGCCAAACATACTGGGGAAAGAATTCTTGTGTTTCCCACAGCACGAAAAAATTTCTACAGAATTCTAAATTTTTATTTTTAATCATTTAATTTGGTTTTATTTTAAAATATCTGACAGGTTTTCAAAGAATCCCAGAATGGTTTGGATTGGGAGGACCTTAAAGATCATCCAGTCCCACCCCCTGCCATGGGCAGGGACACCTTCCACTGTCCCAGGCTGCTCCAAGCCCCAGTGTCCAACCTGGCCTTGGGCACTGCCAGGGATCCAGGGGCAGCCCCAGCTGCTCTGGGCACCCTGTGCCAGGGCCACAATTCCTCCCAGGGAACAATTCCTAATTCCCAATATCCCAACTATTCCCTCTGGCAGTGGAGCCCATTCCCTGTGTCCTGTCACTCCAGTTCCTGTTGCAGGGTCCCTCTCCAGCTCCCCTGTGTCCCTTCAGACCCTGGAAGGAGCTGTGGGGTCTCCACACACCCTTCTCTTCTCCAGGCTGAGCATTCCCAGCTCTCCCAGCCTGGCTCCAGATGGTTTCCTCTCATAATTTTCTGGCCCATTTTGATCAGGTTGTGGATCATGCCTTTTTTTTACAGTATGCTGCTAAAATACCACCTGTGGGTTAAATTAGTTACTTATGGGCTTTCCCTTATTGATTATCTCTGTGTTAGTCTATGTTTCTGAGAGACTGACAGATTAAGAGGTTTTTTTTGTTTATTATTATCCTTATAAATATATATTCTCACTTTACAGCTCAATCTGAGCCTGTTAAGCTTTGGTCATTGTGAGCAATTTGTGCCCTCTCCCTTCTCAGGCCCTTTCTGCCCTTTGTCCCCTCCTTCTGTCACCCTGCCCTTCTACTGCCATGTGCATCATCATTCCAGAATAGTCCTAATATTTGGAGATTTCAGCTGAGCTTTTTGATGACTTTCCTGAGCACTTGTGCACTTCCAGGGTGCTGGGTTGATGTTTTGGGTTTGGGGCTTTTTGAGATGTGGGGATTGTCACAGTCAGATTTTCATGAGGTTGGGAAACTTATCTTCCAAATTTCCATTTCTCTTCAAGGTCTGTGCTTTGAGAGTGGGGGTAGAAGAACCTCTCAATGAAACAATGCCTCTTGCAATTCTGATTGTAAAATATGGGCCCTCACAACTGCTGGGCATTTGAAACAACACCAGGCAAGGAATTTGATCCGTTTGAAGTTTTATTAACCTATTTTTAGTGCCCAGGAACCATGAATGCTCTTTCTCCAGAGTATAATGGTAGGGGGAGAACAAAAATTATGCTTATACAAATGATTTTGTCTTTTGTCTGCAAAAGGGGTCAATCTCCATTCCCAAAACTGTTCCAGTTGCTTGAACATCTGCTGAAGTGGACGTTCAGGTCGTGGTGAGAGCTGCTGGGTGCTGCCTGGTTTTGAAGATTTGATCCCCAGCTGCCTATTGATTAATTCTAATAAATTCTCTTTGGGAAAAGAGGCCATTTCAGCTTAAATGCCCAGTGCACAGCAGGAGCTTGGAGGTGATGGCAGGAGCTTTCCTCTTCCTGCCTGTGGTTTTCTGTTGTCCCCTGTGTTTCACGGTAGCAAAGACACATTGTTCTATAGAAAACATAAAAAATCAGCTTTGCAAATTGCTGAAACCTTTTCATTTAAACAATTAAGCCACGTAGAGCATTCTCTCCAATGTCTCTCTGAATAGTGATGACCCCCATTAAAATGGTTATTGAGTCCTTCTGAGTTGCATAACCTACATATTCCTGGTAAAACTGCTATAATTAACTCCATTTTTATTGGCTCTGTGGCTTCAGAGGGATTGATGCTGAGCGTGGGGACATGCAGCTCCAGGTTGGTGCTTTCCATTCAACTCCTGCAAATTTCAGCCTGGCTCAAAATTGGCCTCTCAGAGCCAACCTTTAAAGGCCATTGTGGAGGTGGGCTGAGAGATGAAATAAAGAGCAGCACAGAGCAGGACTGCCTTGGGGTTGGAGTTGGTTTTACAAAACAACGGGAGATTAAGGGGCTGTCAGAAATACGGATTTTTGTTAATTTACATTTCTCTTCCGATCAGGAGGATTTCCATCATTTGCTCGGGAAAATATCTTTCAAAGTCATCCATAGGGCTTTTTTATCACTATTTTATCTCCTAACCTAACAGATGTTTCCTAGCAGTTAAATTATGAGCATACGACGAGTTTTGTTAAGGTCTAGAGGGGAAAAAAAAAAAATCTGTGCCTCAGTCTTGTGGTAAAATTTTTATGGAAATGGAGTGAGAAGAGAGGAAACCTTTCTAAAATGTGGAGAGTGGCTGTTTCCTTGATGGACATTGCACAAAGGGGTTGTCTCAGTGAGCTGTGGAAGGAACTGGATTTCCCAGTGGCCATACTTCCACAATAATTCCAAAAATTCAGCTTTTGGTGAGCAGCTCTCCCAAAAAAAAGAGAGCTGCTCATCAAGAGCAGCTGTAGTTTGCCAAACTGCAGCTGTAGTTTGGCCTAATAGTTGATAATATATAATTATTTTATGTATGTTGTTATTTTGAATGGTGAGATATAAAGTTTTTTGAAGCAAAATCTGAGTAACCAGAGCTCTTTATGCACTCTTACCTCAGAATTTGTCTTTTTCAGGTCAGGCAATTCCTAGGGTGCTGTTCAGTGTAGAAATTGAAACGAGCTGTACGAAACAAAATGCTAACCTGAGACAACAAAAAGTATTTTTCATTCCTCTTGGTACAAGATTAGATTGAAAGGAAAATATCCTTACCTTTATTCTCATTGTCATCATGAAACTGTAATTTCCATTTTCATGAGGAGGCTCATTTCTATCACAATGAAGCTGTCACTAAGTAGTAGTTGCTCTCCTGAGAGCTTTTCCTGTGAGTGTGGGCCAAGTTCTAATCCTAGAGGACATTCCTGGGTGATATTTCTGGTTGCACAGATTTCTCAGTGGAAGGGAGTTGTGCACATGAAAGAAGTAGGAGGTTGCACTGCTCTTCAGGAATCCTTCAGGCATTCCTGAATGTCCTCTGCATGTGCAGGGGAGGCCTGGCTTAAAGCAAGGCAGCCCTGCAATTGTGGCTTCAGTTCTAGGAAAGAGTTGGTTCATCCTCTGTCTGAAACATGCTCACACAGTAGGAGTAAAAGGAGAGACTGGCAGGTGTTCAAGGCAAATGAAAGGGAAAAAGGTGAAAACAGTGTTTTTAAATGGCTCCCACCCTCTCATTGAGTGTAGTCCCACCTACTGAAGTCAGATATGGAAATTATGGGTTTTTTTCTTTGAATTTCTTCTGTTGTGAGTCAGTAATAGGTTGGTGTAAAGTAAAAATGTCTGCCAGCTTCTCCCTGGGTCACTAAAATGCATGGTTCTGTAATTTTCCATGCAGTCCAACAGAAATGGGGCTGGAGAAAGTCAGTTTTTATCTCCTGTTTCCCCTCTTGAGGCAAGGAAGGCGCACAGAGATGTCCATTTACTTTGGTAAACTCAGCAGAACCACAAAATTCAGCTCTTTTTATCTGCATTCCTGATTTGCTTGCACGCCTGGTGAAGCATATTCTCAGCTACCATCATTTTCTGGGTGAAAAAGTCAGTTGTAAGATGTTGGCAAGCTTGATATTACCAAAAATGAGGCTTGGCAGAACAGCTGGGGGACAGTTACAGATGGCCATGGGCATCAATCCTCTAGCCAGTGCCAGGGGTAATTCTGAATTTCTCCACTTGGTCCTGGCTGTTGGCATTCCAAGGTGAATTCTTGTGCTCATGGAGAAGACAGCAGATAATAATCAACTTCTTGATTGTTTCCCTAAAACTTTCCAGAAGAGTATTCTCGTGGCAGTGACCTTCAGGTTTTTTTTTTCTGTAAAGTACCTTCATCCCCCCACATCATTCACACAGAACTGTCAAGAAGTGCTTCCAATATCACAGAGCACCAGCACAGGGTGCCCAGAGAAGCTGTGGCTGCCCCTGGATTCCTGGAAGTGTCTAAAGCCAGGCTGGATGGGGTTTGGAGCAAGCTGGGATAGTGGGAGGTGTCCCTGCTCATGGAACTGAATGGATTTTAATGGTCCCTTCCCACACAGAACATTCTGGAATTCCTAGTGAGCTGGGACTTCTTGAACCAGTAGAAGTAAGGCAGGGAATGGGGGAGTGTGGGAGAGGGGGAGAAAAAGTAAATCCAAGAAGCTTCAGAGAATATTGGATCTCTAGAGTAAGGTTTGATTTAATGAACTACAAGCAAAGCTCTTCCAATTATATTGTGTGCATCAGTATCCTCTCCTTAGACCCTCCCCAAATCCAACCTTGTTCAGATGATTCTATGAAATATTGAAGCATAAAGGAAGTTTTACCTTTCTTTTTTTTTTATGAGAGATCAGAACCAAGGTAAAAACCTGCCAGGATAAATAACACCAGTATTGTTCTATTGATTGTGAGTGCCTTTGCTCCAGCCTGCTGTCCACTGTCCTTTAGCAATTTTCCAGGACAGAGAACTAATTCTGCTGAGATCCCCTCTCTGAAATGACAATTCCACAGCTTCCTCTGGGGACTGCCAGGAGTGTGATCAGATTTGCAATCTGTAAACTCTTATTGATTTGCTTTCTAAAAACTTCCTAAGAAATCCCACCTGGGCGTAGAATTCCTCTGAACTCCATCAGCCTCTCTAACAAGTTCTTCAAAAGAATTATTATCTTTTAAATAGGGCTGCAGTAGTGTGTTCTCAAAAGAATATGAAATTAAATTACCTGAGCTGGAGTGCAGTTATTAGAGGAGGTTTAGGATAAGGCATTAAAATAGATTATCTGTCTATATTTAGGATATATACATGTATTAGATAATTAAAAATCATGTACATCTTCCTGGGTTGTTTGGGGGGCTTTGTTTAATGATTGGAAAGTCAATGGGATTTTTAGGGCTTTTATTCCCATATCAGTTAATACAGATACAGGTTGTATTGGAAAGCCATTTAACAACAAAGAAATGGGTATTGGTCCAAAAGTGCCATCATTTTTTTTTAGGTATTGAGTTCATATATACAAAATTTTATCTACTCCTGTGCCTTAGTTCTGGCTGTAAGAGTTGGATGTTGCACTCCACAAGCCAAAAGGGGCCTGGCTTGCCTGCAGAGCCTGGGAAAGTTTTTTTTTATTCAGTCTCTCTTACTCTTTTTGTACACCAGAATACCTCACCATTAAACCCTGCATGTGTGATTACATGAATCCTGATTCCATTCAGTAGGCATGGGGATGAAAATGGGATTTAAGGTTAGAACTGGGCTTTGCTCCTTCTCACTGAGTGTATGAAATACAGCTTTTCTAAGCCCTGAGCACCATCTTTGCCCAGCCCAGAGCATCAGCCCCTGGCTCAAAGGTTGCACTGGATGATCTTGGAGGCCTTTGCCAACCTTTTTGATTCTGGGGGGTGTTTTCAGGGAGGTTTGGGTCTGTGGAGATGGGTTTAGTATTTTGATGTCAAAGTCCTGGAGCTGTGTCCTTGTGCAGGGATTGCCAGGGGATAAACCCAGCCCAAAAGTGCAGTGGGGTTATTAAAATGCAGTGGGGTTTCACCAACACCTTGCAAGAAGGCTTTGGGAGTTGCAAGAGAGAGTGAAGAGGAGCCAGGCTTGAAATATTTTGCTGCCTTGGCTTTGGTGTGTGTTTGT
This sequence comes from Urocynchramus pylzowi, assembly GCA_013397555.1. NCBI lineage: Eukaryota > Metazoa > Chordata > Aves > Passeriformes > Fringillidae > Urocynchramus > Urocynchramus pylzowi. Next base: position 572,647 of record VZRH01002949.1, read on the forward strand.
TTGACTCTGAGGGACAAGGCTAAATTTGTGTGCAAGTCTAAGTAGGAGGGACCTGGCAGCAAAGCTGAGCACATCAGGTGTGAAATTCTGCTCTCAGAATCCAAATCTGAGAGACATTTCGATGAGGCTGAAGAACATTGATCAGGATGTGTCAATGTATAACTCAGGGGCAATTTGTGACTGTGAGGGGGTGGGAGGGTGGTGTAGTCATAGGTTTGGTTCAGTGTCAGCCTTGTCCGCCCGCATATGTCAAATAAGTCTGGTTTGAAACAGAGAGACGAAGCAAAATGCTCTCATAATTCAAGTTTCCATCAGTTACCTTCACTGGCTGATTCCTCAGCTGGTCCCATCGATATCATTTGTGTCCTGGGGTGATATAAAAAGGTGGGGCAGAAGGGCTCTTAACAACTGAGGGGAAACAAAAGTAGAGTTTGAAAAACACTCAGCTTTGAGTGCTGTAGGACGTGAAGTTTTGTAGGACTCTTTCCAGCATTAAAGAATTTGGTAATTAAAGAAAAATGTCTTTGTGTCAAGAAAACCCTTTTCTCCTTTTGAAGTGATGGGAAGATGCAATTCCAGAAATGCTGTGAGGAAAGTACATTTTCCTGCTTTGCTGAGATATAGCCCAGAAGGCCACAGGTGACTGAAATAGAAGGGTAGAGGATGCCTTTGCAGGGGAAATGAAAATCAGAGAGAGGGCAGAGAGCAGGGGTTTATTTATTCTGCACAGAAGAGTGTGTGACACTCAGAAATGTAACAAACTCTGTCTGATGTGAGGAAAAAGCTGATGGGTGCAAGGGATACGAATGGGAGGGCTTTTGATCACTGCAGCCCTGGGTTTGAGTCTTGGACAACACCACTGCTGGAGTTAAAAGCTGAAATTCCTGCCTTCTTACCAGCACAAGGGTAGGCAGTGAGGGAAAACAGCAGATCCCAGAAGTGAGCAGAAATGGGGAAGTTGGAGTCCTGTCAGAAAAGTGCTTTATTCTGCTGTCAGGCAGCACTCACAGGTGGTGCCTCTCGTGCAGGTGTGTGTGACACTCGTGGTCTCTTCTGTGAGAGAGCCCATCAATCTGCTCAGAAGTTATTATTTATTATTATAAACTCTCCCTCAGAAGGTATTAATGGCTGTGGGAAATGTAATTATCACAGGATCTTTGTCTTGTTCTCTGGAGAGCTATGGCACAATAGATCTGTTTAGCTTGATTATCTGGGTCAAGTTATCGTTCCTTGTCCTTTTTTGTTTGGATTTAGATGTTTATTAGTTTTTATTTACACTACAGTTTTATAAATTGTGATTTTTATAGTACTTTTTTTAATAAGTTAAAAATGGAGTTGTATCTTTTTTTTATATAAGATTTTTTAAGGATGAACTGTCTAATTAAGAAATTATACTTAGAATATTTTTATTTTTAACTGAATAACTAACTACTTGTGTTTTGTAATGTGGACTTATTTATTTAATTACATAGTATTACTTAAAATTATGAAGAAGAAGGTGAAGAAGGAGAATTAGTTTCTGGTTTAAAATTTCTGTTATATATATTATTGTATTTTAAAACTTTAAGTTTTTTACTATGTGATATTATATACTTTTATTTAAACTACATATTATTTTAGTTCTATTATTTAATTACATAATATTACTCAAACTTATGAAGAAGAAAGTGGAGAAGGAATAGTTTCTGTTCTAAAACTTTTATTTTGTTATATATATTATTATGGTTTAAAATGCTAAACTAAGCTTTTACTGTGCAATATATACTTTTGTTTAAACTACATACCTATTATTTTAATTCCATTATTTAATTACATAATATTACTTAAAATTATGAAGACGGTGAAGAAGAAGGATTAGTTTCTGTTTTAAAACTTTAATTCTATTGTATATTATTATATTATAAAACATTAAACTTGAAGTTTTTTACTATGTTATATTATATGCTTTTATTTAAACTGCATACTTATAATTTTAGCTCTATTATTTAATTTTGGAAATGTTCTCTACGGTCTTAGGTTAAATATAGTGGGTTTTTGGGGGGGTTAGTGTCTGATAGCACAGATATTGAAAATTTTCATTTTTCCTAGTTATTGAAAATTTTCAATAACTAGGGTTCTAACAGGAAATGTTCTTGAATTCTCGGCTGAGGAAGAAAGAGGAAAATAGCCAGATTTAGGGCTTTGTGGCTTTCCAGTGACTGCTCTGAGGGATGTGTTGAGAAATATTCCAATGCCTCCTTTCCCTGGGATTGCTCAGCCAAATGTTATTTCCAGCCTTAAGATGGAATTTGAGTGCCAAGGTGAATATGTTGCTTTAGTAGCAGGTACAGAGGAGTTGAAAGAGGATGAAAAGGATGAAGTTTAAAGGCACAAAAAAAAAAAAAAAGAGAGAGATCCTGATGCTATCAGTGGTGTTGCTCATTATTTGTTTGAGGTGATGTTGCATTTTTCACCCCTTTTGCTCCTTGCTGCCCTATCTTAGAGCTCCTTTCCTTCCAGGGCACTGTGCAGGTGCTGAATGTTCACAGTAAAGGAGATTGTGGCTTTCAGGTCTCCCTTTTTTCCTTTTCTGTCTAAATACTTTCTGGATTTAATCTAAATTTTTATGAGACTTGTAAATTCAGTGCTGTTTAACAAAGGTTAAATGGATATACCAGATATTCTGATGGTGCCACAGCTGAAGGAAAATTGGAGCAGTTTGAGCATTACTTGTATCCACTATTAAATTTAGGACTCTTCAGAACTGAGCAAGGTTTTTTTATTCATCTTGTCCTATGCTTGAAAGCTTGTGCTGAACAGCAGCCCCCAGCTATGTTATTTCATTTAAAGACTGCTCACAAATAGCCAGTTCCTGTTAGACTTTTGTATTTCTTGACTATTGAACAACAGCTGATCCTCTCTGCATGACCAGGGGTGTGAAGCAAACCTGTGTGAAAAGCACTTGGTTAAAATCCCCTTTTAACACTTTAACAAATTCCTGATGCTGCACTTTTTCATCAGTGACTGCATCTTCTCTTGCCTCCCTCCAGCCTTGGATTTTGCTGTGGGTGTTTCACACACTTAAATCCCTGCTCTGCATCCTGCATTCCACCTCTGCACTTCCCCCCTGGCTTTACAGGGGTAAGAACAGACTTTATTGATCAGCCCTTACACTTGAAGAATTTTATTCAATGTGTTTTGCTAAGCTACACCAGGGGAGACTCAGTGGGTGTGTCTGGGTTTCACCACAGTTGGTCCAGCTTTAAGGATTTATTTACCCATAAATACATAATTCAATATTCCTTTAATATTTTATGAAATTAGCTCAGATTCAAATGAAAAGAAACACGTAAGTTTGATTAAAACACAGTTTAGCTCACACCATGACATAAGATGGGTATTTTTGAAAGAAGCAAATGCAATTTTGATACAATAAATAGGAGTAAATACCTGTTTTCTAACAGAACTGTTTTATTACAGTGCATTGTTGCAAATAAAATGAAATTATACACAGGATATCTAAAACCTCCTAAAGATTCTCTAAGACCAAAAATGTTGGTTTGTAAATAGAAGTTTGATAGATAATGCCCAGGTGTTCTCATCTGTGTCACTTATCCCTTGCTGCAGAGAAACATGGCCAAAAAATTCACTTAGGAGCTTTCTTTGCATATTTTTTTACCAAAAAGAGCTACAAATAATGGTGTCTGTGACCATGTAGATCTGTTGTGTCTTTAATATATTCATTTTTACAGTTGAAGATGGCTTTTAAAAACGCTGATCTCAGTTCTTCCAAATGCAATAGGCAAGCCTGGCAACTCTGTGCTTGTTTTGTTGCTCCTAAATCTAAGAGCAACAAACATGAAATGAAAAAGGATTTCAAATCTTAAATACCAGCCATGCCAAACTCCCAAAGTTTTTTGCCAATGGCTGGAAATCAGAGAATTAAAAATGGAATTGTTCATTAGGGTTGAGGTGCTTTGATAAAACGTGTGGCTTGTGCTTGTTGCCAGCGTTTGAGGATATTTTTTTCCTAGGAGATTTATCACATGGAAGTCCTTAATTATGAAATCTGTACTTTTAATTGTGCTGTAATGTTGTGACAATAAGGACGTGCTTGTCACTTTGCCTCAACGCCCCGGCTCCGCTCCGTGATGTTGGGATTTATCTTCGTTTGCTGGGATAATAAAGTGCTATGATCTGCTCACACTGGTAAACAAGATCCAATTTCATTGCTGCTGACAAAGCCATGTGTCTTCAGTGCAAAGGAAAATTGGCCACAGGCACTGCACAAGCCACTGCTGCATATTCTCCTCTCCTGGTTTGTAAATACTGTCAGCATTGCTTCAATCATCATTTGGGGCTTTCATTTGCTCTTCCTGTGCCACAAACATTCCTCAGCTCCTGTTGTTAAGGCTGGAAGTTGCAGGGGGTCTGCAGAGAGCAGTTTTAAGGAAGACCTTCAGAGCACAGGATTTGGGATCTTTCCAGCTTGTAGGATGAGTGTTGGAGTGGTAACAGACCCGGGGTGGGAGTGAGGATGGCTGGGAGGGACCTGGGGAGGGCTCTGCTCCCCCTCCTGCCTGAGATGATGCCTTGTGAAGGCTGACCTAGAACAGAGGCCAGGCAGAGTTACAGAATAAAGCAGGGATTTATTCAAAGGCCTCCATGGATCCACCTTGGGCAGCACAAGAGCCCAGCCAGGGCTGCACCCAAGGTGAACCAAAATGGTCCCAAAATGCACAACCAGTCACAGGGTCTCTCACTTTTGTAAGTTCTGCTCCATTTGATATTGGAGTTCATTGTCCAATTCCAGCTTTAGGTTATGCAGTCCCATCCTCCTTGTTTTTCTCTCTTCAGTCCACATTGTTTATGCTGGTGGGCCTGAGATTTGGATCATTTGTCCTTGGTGCCCAGCTAGAGAAGGAATTGTTTTGTCTCCCTACTCTGTGAAGAGAACTCATCATCCCTTAGTATGAAGCTCAGAACTACACACTAAAGCAGCACAGAATCTGAAAAATGTAAAAGCTAAAACCTGAGGCATCAGAGGCAGGGCCAGCTCTGGGGGCAGACCAGCCTCTCCAGGGCTCTCAATGGAAAAAGCTGAGTGGGGAGAATGCAGGGCCTCCCCTCGAGGGAATCCTTTCCCAGCAATGCTGCTTGGATTCCAGCCTGGAGGGAACTCTCCCTTTCCAGTGATATTAAAAACAAAGGCTGACTCCAGCCACAGATTATTCCTGGGGCTCAGAGAGTGGAGAAGTGACATTCACTTTTTAAAAATATTCTTCAAAAGCCAGCACTGAATCTTTTGTTTCCCAGGATATTTCAGATCAGGAAACAGTTATTTGCACTGAGGGTGTATAAATATTTCTGGATGTGTCACATTTATTTCAGTGCAAGCCTTTGCAAGTGTTCAGTGTCTGGAAGGTTGGGACAGTATTTCAAGGCAAGGGTTACTCAGTGGGGAATAGGAAGGAGGTGAGAAGAACCCTGTGCAAGGGTCTTTAATGACATGCACATCATCTCTGTGCTTGCTGCAGGAGGAATTTCTATATTAAGCCTCAGTGCATGTGTGAGGTTGTTTTAATACTGCTTTTCTAAAAGCCTTGTGTGCCATTTGAGATGCACAACGATCTGGGTAACTTGGAAACAACTCAGAGCTGTAAAACATCCTTAGGAAAGCAGTGGCATAAAGGAAACAGAAAAACTGCACCTCTTTTCCCCTTCAAACCTTCCAGCCCATTCTTAATTCAATGGTGGCTTCTGAGGGGCAACTGAACTTCAGCTCAGGTCACTCCCTTCCCACCTGGTTTTCTGAGTCCCAAGGAACTGCATGACAAGAACTGAAAGGGATTGAAGGGAAAAGGTTTCAAAACAACAGAGTAACCAGTATGTCAGAGTAATCCATAAAAAGGTGTTGCTGTCTATTTATTATTAACAGTTCCTTGGTCCAAAGGGCGTTTAGAAAGATTTGGTTTATGGAAGAATCCTGCATGAACTGATTTTCTTGAATTATTTCAACTTAGTTTCTGTTTCTACCCCTGACCAGCCCCACATCTGTTGTGGATTTTCTTTTGAAATTACTTGTAGTGAGGCAGGAAAAATCTGGGTGATGATGTAGATATTCTCTAAGAGTATGACTAAAGTAACCCTGGAGGGGTAGAAATGGGGAAATGATGTGGCAAATGAAGCTTTTAGGGTTTTTTTACCAGCTTTCTGCTTGAGTCTGTGCTAGGTGAAGTTCAGGACTGTGCCTGCATCCAGCCTTAAAGATGGACAAAGCTTAAAGCACCTTCTAGTTACACCCCTCAGAGCTGCTGTAGTAAGCAGGACAAAAATTGATACTCTTTTCTTTGAGAAATCTGAGCTATTGCCCCATTCTGGCAGAGGAGAATATGGGCTGCAGTGGGAAAAGGCAACGTTTGTGGAGAAATTAATTTAAAATGAGACTATTTAGCAGGCATCCAACTGTCTGTCCTAAAAATAGTACTGATAAAACAGTAACTGCTGTGAGATGCATTGGAAATACAATTACTGGTATAAATATCCTGTCAAGGCTCGATGTTGGAGAAGGAGGAGTATTTTATCTGGGCAATTATAAATAACACATAAAGATCTTCTGCACACTGTGCATGATTATAAGTTTAATAGATCTAGTGGCAACACATCCCTGTGGAATCAGAAGCTGAGACAACAGAATCCAACATGAAATAACTGCAGAGGAGCCTGAAAAAAACTCTGCTTCTCTTTTTGTTTGCTAATTGCTTCACATAAGAGATAAATACCATGATTCAAAGCAGGATTTATGGCATCCAGAACCTCCCAATGCCAACTTGTCTGTTTCCTGTCCCAGTGGATTTCAGAGCAAATCTCTTTGAGTTTGTGCTGGGCCCAGAATTGAATCTGCCATAATTAATGCGTCAAACGAGATGAGTGTCTTTGAGCACTGCACAGTTTTGTTCTGCTCCATGTCATGCTCAGGAGCAGCCTGGCTTCACCCCTTCATTCATTTCTGAGCAAGAACAGCAAAACCAAACTCGTAGGAAATGTTTTCACATCCATTAAAATGTGCTGCTCTCAGGTCCTGATCCCTGCTCGTGTGTTTTGGCAGAGGCTCAATGGGCTGGCCACTGGGAGAACTGATTTTTGGGGACATGAGGAAACTCAGCCACCCCTAGGTTATTTTTTAGGACAGTTTTGTGTTGGTTATTTATCTTCTTTTTCTGCCTTGGTCAGGGTTGGGATTGAAGCACTTGAGAGGATATTTTGTGTTCAGGCTCAGATGTTTATTAGTTCTTATCTGTGTTACAGTCTCACAAATCCTCAGTTCTACAGCATTTCACTAATAAGCTACAAAATGGCCCCATATCTATCTCTACAAGGTCTTTTAAGGATAAACTATCCAATTAAGAAATTACACCTGAATTATTTTTACTTTTAACTCAATAATTAATCACTCAAAGTCTGCAATGCAGACTTTTTTATCCAATTACACAAAACCACCCAAACCCATGGAGAAGAAGGTGAAAAGAAGGACCAGCCTCTGTCCTAAAACCCCCATCTTGTTTATATATATATTGCTTTATTCTAAACCCTTAAACTCTAAGTTTCCCACCATGTGATACTACACACTTCTATTCAAACCACACACCCATAATCCCAGTGCTATAATTCAATTTTGGAAGCCTTCTCCAGGGCCTCAGGTCAAATGCAGTGTTCTCTTGGGGGTCAGTGCCTGGCAGCACAGAAAGCCCAAAATTCTCAGCAACCAGGGCCCCAACATTTCTGTAGTTGAGCTCTCCAGGCTGCAAAGGTGAAAACAGGCAGCCCAGAGAACCACACCACAAACAAGGATATATTGGAATTGAAACCTTGGGATGTGAGCAAGTGAATCCAAAGCATCTGGGATTGCTGATTTCTTGGTCTGCACTGCAGGGTCAGAGGCAAGGAGGAGTCGAGCACTGCTGATTGTCACCACAGCTCATACTGAGCACATGGCAGCAGAAATAATGTCTGGAGTAGCTGCAAATGATAACCTTTAATTCACTACTTTTCAGGTGCTCTTCTGAGGTAGATAATTTCCTTATTTTTTTGAGTCAGGAGCTCAGGTCATCAAATCAGAAAGGGTTTTTTAATAGACCATCTCTGAAGGAATTGATGCTCTGTTTCAGAGCAGTGCTTCTCTCTGGGTGTGTGCTTCATGAGAGCCCAAGTGGATCACTGCTCATTAGAGAGATCTTGCACAGCTGGAACACTTAGGAATAGCTTTTATCACATGATTTATTTGTAGGTGAAAGAGTTACTGACATCTGCCATGCCTCTGGAGTGGTTCTTTCTTGTTGCTTTGTAGAGTTGAGGGGAAAAACCCCAATTTTTTCCCCTGGTTTTACTTCTTTGTTCACAATACATCCATAGTTTCATTTGTTGGTTAGTTCCTTCCTGGCCCTTTTAAACACTGATTTAAACACAACAAAGCCAGAGAAAGAAAGTTACAGGAGGGAATTTCCTATAGGTCTGGAATAAAGGAGGGTAAGAAACTTTTCTCTCCAGCATGGTCTGGGAAAACTCAGCTTAAACCCACTTTAAGAGGGACTGGGATGGCCCTAGGGGAGGATAAAGGGGGCTTGGAGGGGGTTCAGGAGAGGAT
>VZRH01002949.1:581807-595225 GCA_013397555.1 Urocynchramus pylzowi
TATTATATTATATTATATTATATTATATTATATTATATTATATTATATTATATTATTCCACGGGGGGCTCTGCATGGCACAAGTTGGAATTTGGTGTGCTTGGGTTGTCACTGGGGTTTTTTTTAGCATTAATTTTATCAATGCTGATTTAAAGGTGTTTGGAAAAGTCTGGGGTTTTTGCTCTAAAGTGGCTGCTTGAAGTTGGCATGGCGTTATTAAATGGAGTCACCCAAGATGTTCATAACTATTTTAGTCTGTGGCATCAAGGAAATGTATTTTAACTTTTTTTTTCACTTTTTGGAGGCATAAAGTAAAAGAGGGCATAAACTTCAATAGTAAAATTTACTTTTTTTCTGTGACCACAATGACTTGTTTTCTTGACTTGAAACTGATTTTCTGAAGAAGGTCCTGGTCCCTTGGTTCAAATGAATTCTGGTTAAAATTAATTGCAGCTGTGGCTCAGAATAAAGGTGTTGTGTCTTCCCTTTGCTGTTCTTCTGGAAGTTATAGGGGAATTGCAAAGTTCTGTATGGGACATAAGAGCATGGGCAAGGATTTCTCTAGCCACTGTATCCATTTTCTGTACCCAGATTTCAGCAGCTTTAAAGAATGCCTCTCTGACAGTAAGGAAACATCCATGGCAGTGTGGTGGCTTGTGACTCTCAGGAATGGTTGGGAGTTTCCTTGGACTGTCAGGTTATAGTGGTACAAAGAATAACCTGCCTTCTTTTGCACTTTTGAATTAAAATCCCAGTTTTTCTTTCAAGCTGCTAATTTGCCTTTTTTTTTTTTTAATACCTCATGTCTTTTTGGGCTTCTTCTCTTCTTTTCATCCTCTGTGAAAGTTTTAACTAGTGTTGTTGCATCCACAAGTAATGTTTTTGGGGAAAATGGGTTTCCATGATTATGGGGAAAGAAAATTTTTCATTTTAATCCCTTAGCCAATTAGCAGAACTCTTTAGACACAGAACAGAAGAAAACAGAAACTTGTTACACAAGGTCTGTCCCTACTGTTGAATTCCATGGAGATGGATGGAATGCCAGTTATTATTGACATGTAGTAAGATCAATTCATGATTTTATTACCTTGACTTGATCCTTTGCTGATCCTTTATGGGCCATTTAGCTGAAAATTAAAGGTGTTTGGAAAATGAATGGAATTCACATAAGGAATGGTGTGGCAGCAGGGTAGGTCATTCCTGTGGGATTTTTGGACATGGATCTCCAAGGCCTGAAGGGCTCAGGCTCTTTCTGAGCTCTGGTCTGCAGTGAGAGTGATGAGAAGAGTGATTTAAAGCAGATTTGTCTCATTAAAGGAGGATGCAGTGATAATTCCTTCTCCATGAGCAGCCTCAACCTTCACATTGTCTCCTGGTCCTGAAAATTGCTTTTGTGTGTTGGACCTGAGAGGTGTTCTTTGCAGGAGTCCTGGATTGCTTTGGCAGGATGGTTGAGGATGGGGAATTTATAATTTTATTGGCCAGCTCCTCTCCACCCCACTAGCACACACAATGGCTGTAGGAAATGGAAAGATAGAAACTTCCACAGGCACTGAAGGGTTTGATCTGCAGCCTTGGAAGAAGTTTGGATTGATGCAAAAATAAAAGTACACAGACATTAAGCAGAAAAATTATAAACTTAGGTTTCTATAGTTGTAAGTAAGAATATGCCTTAAGTAAGTGAGAAATTGTGTTGGATAAGATGGTGAAGGCTTTTATAGTGTAGTAATGTAATTGTATGGAGCAAGCTTAGAGTTTAGAAGTTATAATAGAAGTATGTGTGTGTACATGTAATAGTAACCCATTGGATAAAAGCATACACAATGCAGCAGAATTAATTAGAGGTGATAGGTTAGAAAAACAAAATAAACTTTGTGGCAACTTTCCATTGGGTTATAAAGTTCTATATTGCCTTGTAACAAAGAAACTTGTGACTACTTTGAGCCCACTGCTTGTGCTTTGAAATCTCACAGCCTTTGAGGCTGATGTTTATCTGAGCAATAAATCGTTTTTAGCCCGACTGCAATCCCATCCCTTCAATTAAAGCATCAATAATAATTGGTATCTCCAAGATAATAACTGGCACTCAGTGTGAGCCTGCCCCTCTGGCTGGGCTGCCTGGCCTGGTTTGCCATGGCACAAAAGGATCAGCACTTGAGCAGCAAAGCCTCAAAGCCACGTCCATGAGCATCCCAGTCCCTTTCATGCTTAATCCCTTTAGACTTAACCTCCCAGATAAGCTGTAAAACGTCCCTTGCTTTCCCTTTCCACTGTGGCATGAGGTATAAATAGATCACTGGGAGGCTGGCAGAGCAGGAGATCCATGACTTTTGGTTCTATAGACAAACAGTGTTTGTCTGGGAATATTTTTAGCCATAAAATGAGGCTGATATGAAAGAAAATGAAGCTGCACTCTAGCACAAGAGCCTGTAAGGCAGTGTAATCCTTAATTTGGATTCTGTTGTCAGCAGGTTGCAACAATAAAGTCCTGCCAAACTTGGTGACACTTCAGTAAATGAATTGTTTACCTGCTGATTGATTTTTATAATCCTTCTTGCATTTTATTTGATGTTTTCCCCTAGTTTGGTTAATGTGGAAGTCACTTTAAATAAATGATTCTCAGGCCTTTCTTCAGTGCCAAACACAAACACTGCTCCTCAAAGGAAAAAAAAATGGGAAAATCAGGAGATGGTGCTGGAATATGAGGGGCACTTAGACAACCTCACTGTTATATTTCAGTGCTGTTTTGGTTTGGGTTTTGTGGCCATCAGGGAAGAGTAACTTACCTCTTCAAACAAGTTGGGAAAATGGAACAAAAAGGCTTAAACCACCTGGAGGAGGGGTAGGGAAGGGATGGCCAAGGCTCTTTCCATCTGAGAACAGTGACAGGTTAGATAAGAAATTCCATGGAAGGATTCTTTTTTCCCATAAGTGATGAAGCAGTGGAAAAAGGACCAAGACAAGCTGAAGCAACTCCATCTGTGGAGATTTTCAAGCCTAAATGGGTAAGGCTCTGAACACCTCTTGAGGCTGAACTGTGTGGAGCATCAGGTTGGGTTATAGGTGATTGTTAAGACACAAAAAAAAAAAAGGATTAATTCAGTTTAAGGTGCCTGAGAAGAATGGCACTGTGCACAGATTACAGGTGCATGTTGTGTGTCTGCTAAATGTTTTTCCTTCTAAATATTGGTGCCAGATGGAAAAGGCTTCTCTCAAAGTAGAGGATCACGTGAAATGAGGGAGTGCAGACTATTTGTTGTGTGTGTTACACAGATATCAAGCCCTGGAGATAATGCTCCACCTATCACCAGGACCTGAAGGTCCACTGAAAAAAAACATTTGTAACAGTTCAGCATTCTAGGGTCCAGTAACAGTAAAAAATCCTGTACCCTTCATCAATATTTTAAACTTCCATTTTGAGGATGGCACGAGAAGCTGCACCCAAGTCCTCCTTTGGGCTGGAGAGCCATAAAATGTGTTTGTCACAGCTGAGGAGCTGGCCCTGGATGGCCCCACACGGCCTGGCAGGAGCAGCAGGCGTTGGAGCAGGAAATTAAAGCCATGGTGTCGTTCTCTGCCAGCAATGGAGAAGGAGCACATGATCAAAATGGATCTTGAATTCCCAAGTTTTTCTTAGGAGTGCATTACAGAGCCTTAGAGAACCACACAGGCTTTTTACACATTCCTTTATGAAGGGAAAACATTTCTGACAGATAAAAATACAGCTTTTGCTTACCCTTTAGTGGGAGTGAGATAGGGTTTATACCTAAGAGAAAACTGAAAGAATGCTTTCAACCAGCACAAAAATTTCTGGAGCTTCTGAGATTAATGAGGAATAAAATGAGTTTTATGTGTTTCCCTTTTCTGGAGAGCTGAAAAACCCTCCCCACTGCTGGGTCCAGTAACATAAATAATGTTATTTACTGTACAGCCAAGTATTGAACTTAAGTACCGTGTGTGGCATAGCAATTAAAGAGGTGCTGTTGCTGGTGTTTTTTCCAGGTTAATCATGGGTAACCATGGAATCCCTGAGGCTGGAAAATCCCTGCCAGCCCATGGAGTCCCAGCTGTGCCCAGTGCCCACCTTGTGCCCAGCCCAGAGCACTGAGTGTCACCTCCAGCCCTTCCTGGGACACCTCCAGGGATGGGGAGCTCCTGCAAAGCTCCCTGGGCAGCCCCTGCCAAGGCCTGAGCACCCTTTCCATGGAGAAATTCCTGCTGCTGTCCAAGCTGAGCCTCCCCTGGCCCAGCTTGAGGCCATTCCCCTCATGCTGTCCCTTGTAACCTCAAAGGTTTATAGGAGGTGTTAGTGCTGGAGCTGCAGTGAAACAAAAACTTTTTTTTTCCTATGCAGGGAATTTTCCATAGAAATTTGAAATCTTTTTTTTTTGTAGGGTGTTTCGATTCCAAATGTTTCTAATGGAAAGGTAATTGAAACGGGAAACATGTTTCAAGATGAAATTAATTCCTTTATCCTGGTGTGTGAATAGTGTTGGGTCAACTCCTGGATATCAGATTTGTGGGGGAGGTAAATTTTGCTAAAAAGGTGCAAATGCATTTTCAGTGTGCCTTTTATAGTTAAGGTAAATTTTATCACTTGGCACAGATTTATTCCCATAAACTGAATACAGATAGGCAGGCTGGACAAATGTTTACAAAGTTTAAGTGGAGATATTTCAATTTATTTTTCTATTTTCTTTTATGTTTATGTTGGCATTTCACTCATCTGTAAATAGAAAATCTTTCATTCTGAAAGTTGTTTCCAACTTAGATTAACTGCCCATGAAATTTATAAATTAGAGTTCTGTGAATAACCTTTTTTTTTTTTAACCGTGTTCTGCATACTCCTCATATTTTGCATTTTTTGTTCATTAAATTGAAGGATGACTATAGGGACAAATACAAATAAGATGGGAACAGTTACTCATTAACTTGCATTAGTTCTGCTGTACATTGCTTTGCTTCCCTATTCAAGTTTTCCCTCTACTTCCCTAAAACCTTCCAGGGTGGAAGGAACATGCCCAGATCAGAGTAGGGCACTTTCCAAAGGGATCCTTAAGGCAAAAGAGCTGTGTACCAAATTCACCTTTTGTATTTTGGAGTATTTTTCATGCCTGTATTTCTTCTAGCTTTTTACAAGCATGGTTACCTTCAGATGACCTCATTATTTCAAAATTCCTGGGGTAAATAAGCTGGGGAAGACTNCTCCTTCTCCTTCTCCTTCTCCTTCTCCTTCTCCTTCTCCTTCTCCTTCTCCTTCTCCTTCTCCTTCTCCTTCTCCTTCTCCTTTTCTCCTTCTCTTCTCCTTCTCCTTCTCTCCTTCCCTCTATCATAAGCACAGTACTTTTCTTTGATTTATTGGAAAATATGAAGTGTGAACTCTCTGAGGACCTCAGAAATTGCTGCTTCCAAGGCCCAGAATTGTTACACCTCAGATAATTTTATATTCATTTTACTTTGATTCAAAAGTGCTTTGTGTGAGGGATTCAGCCATTGCAGGAAGTACTTTATAAAGAGGTATAGATAGTTAAAGGGTTTGTCTTTGGATATAAAGCCAGCATTTTATAGATTTTCTTCTGAAATTAATTTCTAGCAAACTCTCTATTCCTCACTCTCCCAGGGTTCACCTTTGTTTATGAATGAATGAGATATATTTGCATTAATATCAGCATAAACACGTACTCTCCACTTGGTTTTTGGAGTGATATTAAAAAGATCTGGTTTTAAAATACTGGAATAAAATGAATCAGAGAACTCTCACTTAAAACTCCTGAAACTCTGTCCTCGAGGTAAAATGTGATGTTAATTGGGACAGGGAGGGGCAGGGCTAAGGTGGGCTGGGATTTCCTAACTCAGAAATGGCTCAGTGCTGGGAGTGGTGGTGAAGACCCAAACCTTTGGGTTGTAGATTTCATTTTCAAGGTCAGAAATCAAGAAATCATCTGTGGCAGAAGAGGGATGGAATTTCCACAGCTTTTGGATTAGGTGGGCTGTTGAGTAACAAATAACCTGGAGGAAAGATGCTGGAATGTGCAGTTGTGGAATCACAGAATCACTGAGCTTGGAAAAGACCTTCAAGACTAAGTCCTGCCATCAACCAGCACCACCCTGCTCACCCCTAACCACGTCCTCAAGTGCCACATCCACACATTTTTTGAACACTTCCAGGGATGGGGACACCACCCCTGCCCTGGACAGCCCTTCCCAGTGCTTTACAGCCTTTTGAGTGGAGAACCCTTTCCTGCTGTCCAAGCTGAGCCTCCCCTGGCCCAGCTTGAGGCCCTTTCCCCTTGTCCTGTCCCTGTTCCCTGGCAGCACAGCCCCACCCCCCCTGGCTGTCCCCTCCTGGCAGGAGCTGTGCAGAGCCACAAGGTCCTCCCTGAGCCCCCTTTGCTCCAGGCATCACTGAGACAGAAATTTATAAGCTGCTGATTTGAATAAGAAGGGACAATCTTTTTGTGAACTTGTTTGCTTTTTCAATTTTCACGTGACATCGCTAATTTTAGATCAGCATTTATTCTGACATCTGTTTATTCAGATACTGAGGCAGAGACTGAAAAGAGATTTTCTCTTTCAGTAAATAAATGTTTCAAATCCAAGTGCCACAAAGAAAGGTGAAGTGTGTTGACGTGGGGTACCTGGTACATACTCTGCAGTGGGACCATCCAGGTAGATGGCAGGATAATGTCAGTGTGATTCCACTTCCCAAACCTGCTCCCTGGGGCACCTGCAGCTGCTGTGGCAGGAGGACTTCATGTATTCAGGACCAAGGAGTTCATGGCAGTCTGCCCTCTGCTTATTTTGTCTTTTTGCTAACTCATAAAAGCACTGCAGAAGTACATTTCTTTGAAGTGTTTGCAAGGTTATTTTAACTGGAAAGTTAAAATACAGAGTATTACCTTTGAATGTGCAAGAGGTGTAAAACACTGGCCTTAGTGTCATAAATACACAATGAAAAAAATACCTGGGTTTTATGTCCTGTGACAGCACTTCCATAAAACACCCTTCTGTAATGAGTGAGGAACAAGTTTCACAGAGCTGAACTTTAAAACAAACTTTATTGCTGGAGCTGCTGCTGCTTTCCAGAGTGAACCACGTTGTGAGAACTTCAATCTCTTCCCTGCCTTTTGCTGTTTGTGAATTAATGCTGTGGGTCATTTTAATTCTTGCATAATTTTTGTACTTGTGTCTGCTTAGAAGCCAAATGGGATGAAAGGATGAGTCATTAGTGCTCTCGAGTACGAGAATCAGAAGCTGCTCAGAATTTAAATTTGAGCTCTCTAAATAATACAGGTAATCAAACTCCTGGGAATGCCGGAAACGGAGGATTTGATGCATTAATTGTGCATCAAACATCTTCTGCTTTCCTCAGTAAATGGCAGGTGACTCAGCTGGAGCTCCAGCCTGAACAACCTGAGCACAGGAACAGGAAATTGGAGAGGAAATTTGCACTTTAGCACTAGGAGAAGAGAGAGGATTTTTGCTGCTGCTTTTCCTAAAGAGCTGAAACATTCCATGTTTTCTGGGGGTCCAGAGCCATGTGCACTTTGCCTGTGTTGATGGCAATTGTCCTCACTGCAGCTCCATAAATTCCATTGGAATGGAGGGACTTTCTGCTTCACTGCCTGAGCCAAATCCTGGAGTCTCTCATTTTTGGGAGCTGCTGTCAGAAGTTGACATTTCTTCACTGTTTGTTTCAGGTGACAAGAACTCAGGTGAATTGCTTCTGCAAGCAATTCACTTAATTCCCTTGATTTCCAATCTGCAGGAAAACAAATTACTTTATTGTGGAGTCATTGCTGCAAATTCAGTGGAAGAAACTTTTCCTTGGGAGGGTGGGCAGGCCCTGGCACAGGGTGCCCAGAGCAGCTGTGGCTGCCCCTGGATCCCTGGCAGTGCCCAAGGCCAGGCTGGATGGGGCTTGGAGCAGCCTGGGACAGGGGAAGGTGTCCCTGCCCATGACAGGGGTGGGAATGGATGGGATTTAAGGTCCCTTCCAACCCAAACCATTCCATGACTCTCTAAATGAGTCTTTGGCAGGAAAGGGAGGTTTCAGCCCTGAGCCTCTTTAGGTGGAGCCTGGAGGTCTTCTGGCATCTCAGAACAAAGCTGCTGCCTGGGCTGTAAGAAACAAAATCATTCCTTTCTTTCTATCCTAGAAGCAGTAAAATTCCACTGTCCAAAATTCATGTCCACTGTTGAGCAGGATTGTGCTCAAGCTGGAGAAAACTTTGTTTTTTCTAAACTAAAAATTATCCAAATTTGCAGAGGTTATTTGATGAACTTCTTTAAGGCTGAATATTTTATAACCCTCTGGAGTAAAAAGAACATCTGTGAAAGTAAAGGTGCAAGCAATGATCTGTTTGTGGTATATTCCCAGTTCAAAGGTGAGAAATCTCAGGGAGTCAATTACAGTCTTGAAATTCTAGAACATGCAATCCACACTTCAGAAACAGGGCTTCATTTGAGTCTTTTTCCTGCTGTAGGAAGCTGTAAATACCATGTGGAGCTGCTAACAAATGAGACATGATGATAATGGGAGAATGGATTTTAATCCTCAAAAAACCACCAGAAGTTTGGGTATTTCATATCCCAAGCTATTTTACATTGATTGTTTAGTAATGCAACAGGTGTTTGCCCTAGAAGTTGGATTTGTGTATAAAGTGGAAGCTATTGGAGTTTTATTCTACATTTATATAATTTTTGTATGTCTCAGTGTTCTGGAGAAAACGTAGAAAAATATCAGTGTATTTTTGTTACACAGAAAAGCATTTCATGATGGGAAGGAAGAATTCCAGAGGATAACAGTGATTTTCCATCAGGCCCCCCACACTGATCTCCCCCCCACTGCCAAGACAGGGAGCAGTAAAGTTGCCCCACAAGGTCACTGGTGAGACCAGGAGAGTGCCAGAAACATCTGTCAGGAAAATTAATTCCAGATTTCTGCATCTGCCTTCTGCCCTTGCCAAGTTGTGCCATGGGAAGGCTGGAAATTTGCTTTAGGAAAATTGCTTCAGCTGCATTCCTTTGTGATAGAGTGAAAGGAACAAAGCCTCCATTTGCTGCCATTTGATACCTCTCTCTTCTAGGAATATCCAGGTTTGAGAGTTTGACCATGGATGTATAACTTGGCTGGTGGGAATAACCCAGCATGACTGCAGGAAGAAGGGAAATCCCAACAGGTTGCCTTGCTGAGGGTGCAAGTAATCATCAGATCCAAGGGATTGAGTGGGAATCCAAAGTAACTTCTCTGACTGATTACAAGTCTTTAATATCACAGAATCCCAGAATGGTTTGGGTTGGAAGGGACCTTAAAGCTCATCTCATCCCCCCCCTGCCATGGGCAGGGACACCTTCCACTGTCCCAGGCTGCTCCAAGCCCCAGTGTCCAGCCTGGCCTTGGGCACTGCCAGGGATCCAGGGGCAGCCCCAGCTGCTCTGGGCACCCTGTGCCAGGGCCTGCCCACCTTCCCTCAGAGGGAAGAATTCCCTCCCAATATCCCACCTAACCCCGTCCTCCTTCATCCTAAGGCCATCCAGGTCATTTGCCGTTCTGCAGTTGGTGTGTGTTGGTATCTGGCCAGCCCAGATGTGCTGTGCCAAACCTTTAATGGTTTTTGGCTGTAGATTCTCCTCTAACACGAGGCATTCAGGCTGGAGAGGCACCTGCCCTCCCAGCAACCTGTGCTGTATAATCCTGCTGCACATTAATCAGGATGCTCTGAGGTGGAGCAGCTCATTTCGCTCCCGTGTCCCCTGCAGCGAGGCTGCTCTCAACATCCTGCCTCAAACTGCCCCTGGCTCTTTTATACATATTTATCCAGTGCCCTCAGCCATCATTTCACTGAGCTTAGTTTGTGTTTGCCCTTGCACAGCTGGTGTGTGAGGAGAGCAACAATCTTGTCTCCAGGCCTTCGTGTTGTCAGATTTAAGAAGTTAAGCGCATCCTGCCTTGTTTTGTTAAACTCTCTCGAGGTGTTTCTCCCCCCCCAGTTCCTTCTCTTCACCTCCTCTGCACTCCAGAAAGATTAATTTCAAGTACAGAGCCCAGACAAGAGGTGGTGTTGGAGATAAGACCTCACGTTGCTCCCCAGGATCTCAGCAGGTCTCTGGCCCTACCTGAAACCAGGCAAATGGGGTTGGCAAAAAGCAGCAGCAAAGCTGAGGATTAAAAAAGCATTTTGAAATGTGAGCAGCTTGGGGAAGTGAAGCATGAAACTGTAAAATCACACACTTGGCATGTCCTGCTCTATGTGTAAAGTCACCTGTAGGTATTTATGACATCAGAGGTTTGATTAAGTATTTTGTATTATGAAAAAAGTAAATATTTAATTGTTGTGCAAGAGCCAGAACCAGCTGAAGTTGTTCTGCTTAGCTTCTACTTTATCAGTTATATTATTTGATCATATAAATGGATTATTTTAGGTTTGGGGTTGTGTGATTTTTTTTTTTTTTTAATAAGTGGTTAATTTGGTGACTTTTTGGTAATCTCAGGTGTTAGGCCTGTTGTGGTCATTGAGAAGTATTTTCCTGTTCTCCCCTGGAATGATCCTGTGCTTTTCCACTGATAAATAATGGATTTAAGGAATCCACAGTGTGAACAACTGGTCTGTGATGCACTTTATGATTGGATGTTTGAAGCTGCTGCTCAATCTGTAAGACTGAGCCCCTGCTGACATGGCTGAGAAGGTCCAGGGTTTTGCCCTGGAGTCATTGGTGTGTTTGTCCAGTGCCAGCTGGGAACAAAGCACTCCAGAGCCCAAAGGAGATGCTTCCAGGCTGCTGAGTCATCTGCCTGTGAAACTCAGGATCAGGACAAAGCCCCCCAGGTTCAGGTTTTCACTAGACAATGATCATCTCTCCAGGTTTCATCAGGTATTTGATATGTAGTGAGATGACACATTTTCATCATCTCCTGATGTCATGACCTTCTCCACTTTCCCCTGGCACAATGGCCATTCAAACACACTGTGGGAATGTCACACCTGACATCCTACAGGAATGGTCACACCTGACATCCTACAGGAATGGTCACGTGACATCCTACAGGGATGCTCACATCTGACATCCTACAGGAGCATTCACATGTAACATCTTACAGGAATATTTGCATCTGACATCCTCCAGGAGTGATCACATTGAACATCCTACAGGAATGGTCACATGTGACATCCTACAGGAATGGTCACACCTGACATCCTACAGGAATGTTCACATCTGACATCCTACAGGAATGTTCACACCTGGCATTTTTGGCTGCTTCTGCAGATGATGTTGCTCACTCTGTGGGGACTTGTCTGTCACTGGGAGCAGTTCAGGCAGCAAGAGCTGCAAGCTCAGCACAGCAGCTTTTTCTTGGCTGTGCCAGAAGAGATGCTCCTGCTGCTCCACTGATCTGGCTCCAACCTTGTGGGGAGCCTCCATGCTCCATGTGCATGTCCTGGGCTGGAATTCCTGCCAGGCTCTCCTGAGGTGTGCTTTGAACTGGGGCACTTCTGTCTTGGTGTAAATGATCATGGAGTCATGGAAGGGTTTGGGTTGGAAGGGACTGAAAGCTCATCTCATCCCACCCCTGCCACGTCAGGGACACCTTCCACTGTCCCAGCCTGCTCCAACCTGGCCTTGGACACTGCCAGGGATCCAGGGGCAGCCCCAGCTGCTCTGGGCACCCTGTGCCAGGGCCTGCCCACCCTCCCAGGGAACAATTCCTAATTCCCAGTATCCCATCTAAAAAGCCCTGGTGTGTGACTTTAATGCTGAACCATGGTTGCTCAGGCAGGTTTTATTGAGCCAGGCTTTAGAGGTGGTGCTGTTTTGTCCACTCTCAGCCCAGGGTTGGAACTAAAGTATAGTCACAGGGCTGGGATGGGTGACTTTTAACGCATCCTAAAAGAATCTGTCTGAATATGGAACTTCTATAGGATCTGGGCTGCATTTTGCATAAATGGCCTTATTTCTTATTCTAATCTGGTAGAGATGATGAATTTGCTTCAATATCTTTATTTTTAAATGTGTGACTTCGATTTTAATGTGGGTTAAACCTTGGATTTTCATCTGGGTTGCAACCTGGTCCACAAGGGTGTCTGTGACAAAAGTTCAATATCTTATATGGCTTATTGTTTTTAACTTGTTCTGTAGAAACTTTTCACATCTGTTGCTAATTATCACTAAAATCATTACATTAATGACTTTTGCTTAAATACACTTTCACTTCAGTAATTTTCATCATGTGGTAATTGCTGTTCCAAGCTAAGATTTTTTGAACAGATATGTTTCCCTCAAGCAAATGTCTTAAAGTCTTCTCAGCTGTTGTTTTTTCAGGTGTGGTTTTTCTGGGTTTTGTTTTTTATTTTCTTGCTCTTCAGCTCCTGGGTTGCCTTTATCTGAATAACTGCAGCTGTTCTTAACACCAGCCCTTCCCCTCCTGTGAACCAAAGCCCTCCTGGAGGAAGGATGTGTATTGTGACTTTTATATGTTGAGAGAGCAGATTTGGAACAAATTGGGAAGGATTTCAGACCTACAGCTGCTCTGGACTTAGGGGGACTAGAAATGGAAACAGGAAAGCTGCTGTATTTTTCCATACTTTCTGATGTAATTTCAGAATCATGTTTCAATTCATGTGTATGTGAATGGCTTAAACTGAATTATTCTAAGAATTTTCTGATGTTAAAGTCTGCTTTGGCCTCCCAGGTTTTACCCACCAGATAAAGAGTTTATTCCACCCAAACTGAAGATGCACACTCTTGTTTTGAAAGCTTCCTTTTATTGTTGCTGTCTCCTTGGCTGGAATGAGCTCTGTTATATTTTTTCTCTTTCTCTATTGAACTGTGCTGCAGATGACAAAGCACAGCTTGCTCCTACCTCTACAATTTCTTCCCAAGTGCCCAATTCAGTTTTCTTCCAGTTCCTATTTTAATACCACCCAGTAACTCATTGTTTTCATAAATTCTCTGGGTTTGGTGATGTGCTGGTACCAGCTGCTGCCAGAGGTGCACAGGTGCCCTGATGAGAGCAACAGGGATGGTTTGTGATGAGTCCTCTCCTCCTGACCTCAGCTGGAGAATTATTTTTAGCAGTGCTCTCCTCCAGGCCCTCTATTGTTTGCTGAGACAATGCAGCTGCACTAAAATATCTCTGTGCACAGGGCATTTTGCATTTCTTCAGCTGCACTCCCAAGGTAAAAGGAGAAGATGAAATTCTTCACAGCTGAATTGAGGAATTCCAGAGAAAATGCCTATTTCATCTCCTCCAGCCTTGCCTCTGTCTGTTAAAGGCACAGAGAACACAGCAGCCTCTCTCAGCCCTTATTCAAAACATCAAAGAAGAAACTAGAATTTTTTGAAGTGGAATCTGCCCTGCAACCATCTGGATTTTTTTTTTTTAAAATTTTTTTTTTTATTTTTTTTTTTTTTTTTTTT
>VZRH01002949.1:595351-632768 GCA_013397555.1 Urocynchramus pylzowi
TATTTTTTATTTTTTTTTTTTTCCTGGAGTAGCCAATAATTCCAGAATCAATGCCCAGAAAAAAAAAACTGATTAAGAAACTATCTTACTCTTTATGCTGCTATCAGCCAACACTGTGTTTTAAAACCTGCTGTCTAATTTAGCACATTAAACCACAGTATACTTATTCTGTTTCTTGTAAGGCATGGAAAAAGGAAATGAAAGATCTCTTGAAAGATTTTTGGCCCTATTTCTACCAAGAGTTAAAAAACAATAACAATAAAGCTGCCAAAATGATACAGAGATCTTATCTCAGGCCTGACTGTTCCATTGGTTTTGATCAGCAATATTGGACACGTAGGGATTTGAGCTCTGTAATCGTTTGGATTATGCCTGGTTTTTGTGAAAGCAAAATTGCTCAGTTTTAGTCCACTTATGAATAACAAAAGACTGTGAAATCTCAGTCATGGTGTTTGGTTTTCTTTAATGTTTATGTTGAAAACTTAGGGAAATTGGTATCTAGAGCTTATAATTAAAAATCAAATACGAAATTGAGTCTGCATCCTGCTGCAGGATTGATTCAAGTCATCCCTAATGATGGGGGAATGCTTCTGCCATGATTAGACAGCTTCAGGCTCAGAGGAAAACCCTTTAATTAGCTGGGAGAAGAGAAGCTGCTGTGGCTGAGGCTTTGCAAGGTGCTTAATTTGCCTACTTGTCTTTGGCTGCAGGTGCCACTAAAGCTGAAAAAAAAAAACATATTGAAGAAAATTTTCAGGGTTTGGGGAAGGGATATTAGAGAAAGACTAAATTATTTCCTCAATTCCCATTTTTAGAATTTTGCCCTGTGGTATTAATCTATAAATACATTGATTTGTCTTTGAACATCGTAATTGTCTCTCTTTAGCAGGGATGGCTAAACTGACTTCCTTCATTTATCCTCAAAATAATTGTTCTGGTTATTGCCATGTTTTGTTGTTAACCATGGAACACACTGATTCCAGAGAAACTGCTGCCCATGGAGAGCAGATAGTCTGATAATTTTTTTATGTCAGGAATTTTGTTGGCTTCCTAAGAAAATCTTTATCATCACGTCAGTGATATTCCTCAGCTCTTGCCATCCTTTAAGAGTGGGACTCTGTTTTCAGAACTCAACTGCCCTTTTTAGGGTGATTTTTTTCTTTTAAATCAATGCAAGAGCAATACAGGAATACTCATCAGTTTAGAGCTTCCTGTCGGGTTTTATACACACTGCCTGAAGCATAAATCACTTTGAAATTCATCTTTCAGAAATCATTGCCACTTAAAGGAATATTTATCCTTTCTATGGGCTGGACATGAAAAGCCCTGATGGAAAGGAGATGCTTTTGGAGGGCTTGATGAGATACCTGGGCTTGCAGTAGTTTTTAAAAATCAGACCAAATACTTGATCTTTAGCATTTTTGAGGTGCTCAATAATAATAATAATGCAGACTTGCAGCTGGACTCACTTCTTATCTGTGCTACATTTTTTTTGTCCACCAGAGTGACAGCTGTACTTATTTTTTCTGGCTATTCTGTACATCCTCATTTATGTTTTGATTGTGTCATGTCTGAACACAGGGAGATAAATGGAAGCTGTTCAGAGGAGCAAAGGAGGAAGGTGGTGGGTTCCACTTTTATGGCATTGCTGGAACCAGCACTTAAAGGGAGTTAATGGAAATATGGGAGCTTTGGGACCTTCCACTCCTGGGATACACCACCAGCACACCTGGGATCTGCCTTCCAGAACATCTTGGGTACAGATCCCTCTGTTCACCCCATCCTAAGGTGATTCTTCAGCTTTCCAGGTGGCATCACTTTCTGTGTCCAGTTCTTGTCCTGGTGACAAAATCCCCTGATCATATGGACAGGTAACACTAGGAAAGATAGCAGAAAATCAATCCCTGCCACCTCACTGTACTCTGGCTCTGTTAGTACCATAGAGAGGTGCAAAAGTGATGGAAAGATCAGAGGGAACATGGAATTTCCAGCCAGGGAATGGGATTAGACCCTGGTGTGGGCAGTGCTGGGGATGGGAGCTGCTGCTGCCACAGAGCTGGGGGCACTGGTGGATCCACCTGGAGGCTGAGCTGACCTTCAGTGGCACCTTGAGAGGCTGGAGAGAAACTTGATGAGGTTCAACTTGATGAGGTTCAACTTGATTGAGGGAAATGCAGGCTCTGCACCTGGGCAGGAACAACCTCCAGTGCCCTGGAGCTGGGGGGACCTGGAGCAGCTCTGCAGGGAAGGGCTTGGAGCAGCTGGTGAGAGACAAGGTGACCATGAGTGGACAGAGTATCCTGGTGGCCTGGAAGGCCAGTGGGATCCTGGGGACATCAGGAAGAGTATGGCCAGCAGGTCAGGGAGGGATCCAGCCCCTCTGCCCTGCCCAGTGAGGCACATCTGGAGTGCTGTGTCCAGCTGTAGGCTCTGCAGTTCAAGAAGGACAAGGAGCTGCTGGAGAGGGTCCAGCAGGGGCCACAGAGATTATTTGGGGTCTGGATCATCTCTCTGAGGAGAGGCTGCAGGAGCTGGGCCTGGTCACTCTGGAGAAGGGAAGGCTGAGGGGGGATCCCATCAATCCACACAGACACCTCCAGGGGCTGGCAGAGGAGGGGGCCAGGATCTGTTCAGGGGTGCCAGTGACAGGATGAGGAGCAGTGGCCATCAATGCAAGTTCCACCCCAACATGAGGAAGAACTTTCCATGCAGGGTGGCAGAGCCCTGGAACAGGTGCCCAGGGAGAGTCTCTGGAGACATCCCAAACCCAACTGGACGTGTTCCTGTGCCATCTGCTCCAGGTGTCCCTGCCTGGGCAGGGGGATTCGACATCTGGATGATCTCCAGGGGCCCCTTCCAGCCCCAGCTACTCTGGGATTCTGGGAGTATTTACTGGGCCACTTGGTGGCCCTGCAGTGGGCTGTGTGTAATGCAGAGCTGGTGGCTCTGTCTGACACTGCCCTGCCTCACACAGGGTGGGAATTCCAGGTGATTTTTACCTGCCAGCAGCAACAGCATTAATCCTTGCCTGAGCAGGGACTGGAACACTTTCCTCAGGTGGTTTCAGTGTGCTCTGGGAAATTGCCTTGGCTCCCAAGTGTTTCAGGCTGAGGACAGTGGGAATTCTTTCTAAAGCCCCCCTCATCATGGCCATGCATCACAGCACCTCTCTTTAAGGCAGGGGCTCATTTTCCAGTTTGCAGCGGGGTCAGAGGGAACATCAGCACATCCTGGGGTCATCTCTGCATCCTCAGGGCTGGCAGTTCCTGCTGCCAGCATCCTGTAATTAGTGTTTGGGAGCTGAATGATTTAGTGTTCTGTGTTTCATAGCTGCTGAAGGGATGAATTTTATTTGCTGCCTCAGGAGCTGGTTATTCCATGTCTGAGTAGGTGGATATTCATGGAGAGAGCTCTTCACTCACTGCCCTTGCACTCCCCAGATTTGTTTCTCCTATCCAAGGAATAGAATCTCTCTCTTGAGGAAGGGAGAGCCATGCAAACTGTGTTTAAAGGATGTAAAAAGGGTTGGGTTTTTTTATTGCCTCTTCTCATGGGGATTGAAAACATTTTTATTATAAAATGCCACACTGCCTTATCCCCTGTCACAATTCCACCTCTCCTGGGCTCTTCTGAACAACAGGTTCTTCACAAGTCTGAGATCAATGAAAGGAGTCTGTGGGATTTTAGTCTTTCACTGATTTAAAGTCTCTCACAGTCATTAGTTTAAGTAGACACTATAGAAAATTGAAAAGAAAACTTCTCTGTTAAACTCTAAAGTCACAGAGTGACTCTGGATAAAGCATGGGTTTTAATTCCAAATCCATTTTATTTCCTACAAGGCCTTAATGTTATTATTTGTAGCTATAAGGACATGGCTGACCTAGAATGGACTATATTTTTAATCTCATTAGGAAAAAAAATTATTTATGGTTTTGAATTAATTGAGTTATTAGTTTTGTTTTAAATGTGACTTAGGTGACTCTACAGTGACTTTTTTCTGAAAGGTGATCCTGAGATCCCCTCACTACCTGCAGTGTGAGGTCTCAGAAAGGTTTAGCAAAAAATGTTCATTTTATTATACAGTTAAAAGTCACTACAAATGTGAAAATTACATTAAACTTACCTAGATCTTGTTTGCTTTTAGTTTTAAACTGCTTTTTTTAAATGTAGCCTCAGCGTAGCACTGCTCTGGTGACTTTTGGTTTGGTTTTGGTTTTTTTTTTGTGGTCTGGTTTTTGTGCCCATGGTCAAAACCCCTTTCTTAAAGCACAATAAGGAGAAGCCATTTGATTAAGTTTATTTTGGTTGTGAATCTCATTATGTGTATTCAGTAGGCTGACTCTTACCTTTTGATTTGTTTTAGAAAAGAGCAGGGCAGATCTTTATTTTTTTTAGTTTTGCAAAACATACCCATGTCTGTTAAAATTAATTAGAGTTGAAGGTCAGAGTGTCAGTGCTGCTGGAGTTGTTATGACACATTTTTAGGAGCTGAGTCTCAGCAGCATTTAGAATCACAATCAGCAAAATTCAGTGAGAGGAGCTGAGGGAGGATGCTGATTAAACTTCTGCTCATACTGTTGCCCTTGCACTGATTTAAAAGAAAAAAATCACCCTAAAAAGGGCAATATTGCAGGGTCTGGAGTGGGACTGCATCCTCATGGGTCCCTGGCAACCCAGGATTCTGTGCTTCCAGACAGAAAATCTCTAACTTGCCAAAATAAGCAACCAAACAATCCTTTCATTCACTTCAGATATACTTGAGGGTTTTTTTTTAACTTTAAATCAGAGTACATAGGAAAAAAAAACAACTGTCAGGCAGGCTGAGAACGTAGAATTTCAAAGCCAGTGAATCGGGGAGGTTTGATCATTCCCTCTGCCTGCTTCCCTGTTGTGCCAATGGCACCTGGAATTCTGGATGCCAGAGGGAAGAGCTGCTCTCTGCTGTTCCAAGCCAAGGCTTTCACTGGGTGAGGGCACCAACCTTGCCTTCCTGCTGCTGCCACACACACAGGGTGGTCCCCAGCCCTCTGATGTCTAAAGGGAGCCATCAAAGACAAATCCCTCAGCTGGAACTTGGGGAATGCTGTTCTGCTGCCTCTCTTAGTGCAGGAAAGCAGATTTTGGAGAATCTCCTCGGGTTCTGGTCCTTTGGCTTGGAATGAAATTCCTACCGCTCATTTATGAGCACAAAGAAGGTCAGCAGATCATGAAGGGGCTGGAAGATTGAATTTGAATTTCTGTGATCTCTGAGAGCCCTTGCCTCACCTGAGACCACCCTGCTCCTTTCCTTGGCCAGAAAATCCTTCCTTTTTCCTCTGTTAAGGACACCGATGAACAAATTGGAAAATATGAGTTGAGCTACTAATACCAGAAAGAAATTAAAGAATTTTGGCTAATCAAGACAATGTATTCAAGTCTGTTATTACTGAAAGTTAATCTGGTGAGCCTTTATATGTTTTTGAGCTGGAATGGCAACTGAAAATGAATAATTTTGTATTACAGAGTCTTTTCATGTGGTTAGCAATGGCACAATGCTGCAAGAGCTGTACCGATTCTAGACTTGCTATTTATTTAACATTTGTTTAAAAAATTAGGTTTCTATCAGGAATTAAAAGGATTGCATTAAAATTAGAGATGATTAGGTGAACTGTTATGCAAGTTATGGGAAATTTAAAAATAGCTTCGGGTATAATGAGAACTTCATTATATTAATGCAAAATATTTTCCTATCATTAAAAAATTAAAGAACATTCCAAATGTTATTTTAGCTCCTAGGAAAACAAAATCAAATGTTTTTTTTTTTAGAGTTATTGCTTTGTTTTTAAATGAACTGTTACCTACAAAATATTCTCAGACCATTTCACTGATCTCAGAGAAAATACTCTTAAAAAACATCATCCTGCTCGAGGGGAAATAACCATTTATTTTCTTTTCCCTCAGCACATAATATTAAATTAATTTATTAATTGTCAGAAGCAGCTAAAAAGCAGTGCTGCACTGCTCCTGCTAATTTTGATTTCCTCAGAAAATGCATTGTTGTTTTCACTTGGACAAAAACCAAAATATGCTTGCTGGAAATAGCTATGAGATGCACAGATGAGAGGGATTGTCATGGGAACGTTTCATCATCCATGGGAAGCAGCTCCTGATCCTGCTGCAGTTTCCTTGTGTGCACTGGGACAATTCATTCCCTCCCTGCCCTTCCCACAAGCAGGAGAATGAAGCTGTGTCTGACCAGGGGGTTTCAGGGACAACAGAACACAAAAATAAATGTTTTTTTGGTGGGGTGAGATTGCTTTGTGTCCAAGCACACACATGCTGAAATCTGCTTTTTGTTCTCATTTTCTGCCTCTGACATTTCATGGGGATTCCTCAGGAGCAGTGTTCTAGCAAAGGGCCACCACCAAGTAGTCAGGAGTGATTTTGTTGTCATCAAATCTCATTAATGAGTTTTTCCTCACAGCCAGGTCCCCACTGCTCTGGGGCAGACTTACAGGTTTATGAACTTATATAAGGTTTATAGAAAAGCAAAAGAAACTTTGCTTCTTGTTCCTTCCTGGTTATAGATGCAGCCAGTGCCCTTCAGGGGGCAAGAGAGGGAGAGTGTCCTGCCTTTAAAACTGCAGCCTAGGAAAAGCCAAATTAATAAAGAGAAGTTCTTTGGCCCTGGAATTCCTCCTGATTCTCAGTTCTAGTGAGCTTTAGTCACATAGCTGCTTGTGCTGTGTGCTTTGCCACATCCTAACTCAGTTACTACAGCATTAAATATTGTCTGTGTGCTTATGAATGTATAGAATAATGGGAGAAATAGAATTATGACAGTGATCCATGGATGTATTTTGGAAATCATACACAAGCACAAGGAACCATCAATCTAGTCCTGCAACAGTTTTCAAATTTATTGAGCCTGTGTAGTGAAAATTTTAAATGAACTCATGTATTTTAAATCACCATGTTTGGCACAGCTGGGCTTGTTTTGTTGATGGTGTGGTCAAATGACCTTAGAAAATACTTATTTTGAAGTATATTCCCTCTTGCTGAAATCAAGGCTGTTACTTGAAGGATAGGTAGGAGAATACACTCAAAGGCATCAGTTATAAATCAAACCAGTCCTTTCTCTGCAAAGCCTTGATTTATGCACGTCAAATTAACTTTTCCAAACTTGCTGTAATTTATCTCAAACACGGGACTTCTCAAAAAAAAGGGAAATGAAATGTATTTGTGCTGTGCACTCAAGGTAAAATTTCTGAGTCAGTATTAATCAGGAGCAATGTGTTCCAGGATGAAGGGAACGTAATTCAGCAGATTCCTTTGGAGCAGCAGTTGTTCTCCTGGCTGACAGAAGGACCAGAAAAAATGGTAAGAAATCTTCTTCTTTTAACTGGAAAGTGTGTCTTCAATTCTCTCCCTCTCTCTCTCTCTCTATTTTTTTTTTTCAATTTTTTTTTTTAATTCACTCCATTAATAATCCAAAAATGCATATTGGGAGTTGTGATGGTGAAGTGTTGAACAGATAGAACAGGTAAAGATTAAACTGTTTAAGTGGAATTGTGTAATAGTAAAGAAAGTGTGATGGTTTATTACCTCTAGAGGTATAACTAATGTGTCATTTCTGCTGTTCTGCATGTACAAAAAATAGTTCTGGGGTCTGGGATAGATTTATTATTCTTCATTGATTGCCTCATTCTGTAGCAGGACGTTTCTGGCAGTAAAGCAGCAGAACTGTCACATCCATCATGATGTGTCAGAGATGTGTCAGGGCTGGGGCTCTTTTTTGAACTTTACTGCTCCTGAAAAATGTAGCTGAGCATTATAGGCAGAAGTCTGACATTTCCAAGATGAAAATCAATCTTTTTTTATGTGGTGATTCTCAAAGCAGACTTGAGCTTTGATTGCACAAGGGGTGGTTTCACACGTTGGGGGATACAACAGGGACACCAAATAATTTGGGTAACAGATCTGGCAGGTGTTCTGTAATGAATATAAATTGGAGAAATGATCATAGAAAAGATACTCAAGTCAAGATGGCACAGCAAACATTGATCTGCTGCTGTCACAGCTGGGAACCTGAACGTGTTTCTTTTTGCTTTGTGTATTTTCTTGTATTTCTTTTTAAAGCTGGGGATTAACCAGGTAAATACAGCCTACTGTGAATTTGTATTTCATATTATACCATGTTTAGTGAGGGGAAAAAAAGAAAAATGGTTAAAATTAATTGCTAAAAGCATGAGAAGCAATGAGAGGTCCTAATGTACAGGAAGGGAGGGCAGATGAAACACTTTGGGCTTCAAAATGAATGCTAAAAAAAAAAGGCTCATGCAATCTGTGTAATTGTAAATACCTTGAAAAAGAAAAGTCATTGTGTCAGAGCTCCAGGGGCTCAGCACCTGGGCAATATGGTGTTGTTAGAGACAAAAAAGGACAGTTTTGTGCTGGTGGCTGTGTCTAGAGGCAGCAGAAACCTCAGGAGAAGGGCAGCACAGAGCCACAAACAGCCAGACAAGCACACATTTTTAGATGCTGGGAGTGTGATGATGAAATATTTTGATGTTGGGAAGATGTTTGGAAGTAATGAGCAGAGCAGTCTTGTTTTCTCTTATTTTTTATTCATGGAAATATCTAAAGAAATAAGATGATGATGTGATACTCAGTTGTCCCCTTCCAAGAGGAAGGACCATGGAAATTCCATGTAGTAGCCACTATCAAAGATCAGTTCAAGATAATCAGTTGCTATTGAAATCAGGAGGTTTCAGCTTGGTTGTTTGTCAATTTAGCCACTCAAGTGTGGGCTGATTTTCCCCACAAATAATGCCCTGTCAGCCACAAGCCACTGACTCAATTTTGTTAAGGAGTTTAGCAAGGCATGAAATGCATAATTAGGGGAGGAACAGTTTCATCCCTTTGAGTTTCTAACAATTATTTAATTTAGGACCAACAGCAAAAGTCCCTAAAGCACATGAGTAGTCTGAAGTTTGAACAAGATGACAGCTTAGATGGATCGATAATTCCTCATCCCTACAGTTCCTGATAATAAGGTGAAGAAAGAAATATTGGCTATTTCCAAGCTAAAGGCACTGAGGGAAGCAAATCCACTCCACTCCAGACTGGACTCCATTAACACAGATTGCCTTCAGCCCATTAAGCCTCAGCACTGAGCTGCTTTAAGCAAGAGTTTGTGTCTAAAATTCTGGAAGCCCAGGAATTAAACCCCACCTGAGTTCTAAAAGCATGTTTTCTGAGCCTTAATAGAATGACACTTTGTTCTTACTTTTGTGTCTCCAGTCATGCAGGAAATTAGAGGACTGGCTTCTTCCTGCAGACTTTGGGTTTCAGGCTTCAGGCTCAATTTGGCAGCTTATATTGCTCAAATTGGCTTGTAAATGAGATATTTGTTTCTAAGGTACGACTGATATCAACTTGCTTACAAATACTTACAACGTGGACGTGTCTCTCATTTGATTCTGTAATTATATGATGGTTTTTCTTGTCAAGAGAGCTCAGAAACTTAATATTGATTTATGTTCCTGAGTTTCTGAAACTGCAATGTGTCATTGTTAAGCATAATTTAGAGTGGCTTTTTTTCTCACCTCTAATCTTGTACTTGCCAAGCTTGAGCTCATTTGGGGCTGGAATGATCTCAAAAATCATTTAACCCTTGTGTGGCAAGGATGATGATGATGTCATTGGATGGATGATGACAGTGGCATGGATGATGATGATGTCTTTGAGGTGTCTGATTTCATCATGGTTATTTGAAAAGATATTTTCAGTCAAGGCCTTGAATAAACTC
The DNA here is from genome assembly GCA_013397555.1 of Urocynchramus pylzowi. NCBI lineage: Eukaryota > Metazoa > Chordata > Aves > Passeriformes > Fringillidae > Urocynchramus > Urocynchramus pylzowi. Next base: position 605,142 of record VZRH01002949.1, read on the forward strand.
AGCATGAGAATTAACATTCCAATCTCTTGGGTGACTTGTGGGGCTTTATCTTCTCCTGACACAGCAGGAGATGGACATGGGTGCTCTGCTTGCCTGTGTCCCAAAGTGCTGTGCTGACACCCCAAAGTCAGCCAGACCTTGAAGGGATCTGTCTGTGCCTTCTCAGTAAAGTGAGTTCCTCAATGATGCCCAAAATACTTTTGAAATTAAAATTTAAAAATGGCAGGTTTTGATGGAATAGAAACTCAAATGATCAGTCTGTCTTGATGAACAGGGGAAAAAAAAAAGGTAAAAAATCAAGGGACTATCTTCCAACTCGATCCATTCTGGGACTCTATAATTCTATGATTAGTAGATTCTGTGTTGTAATATATACATTCAGAGGCAACTACATTTAAAGAACACAGTGGCATGTTTGCTTTCTGTCAGGTTTTTGCCTTGTATTTGCATTCCAGACCATCTGTAGAGGCCCAGGCAAACTGCATTCTGTGCTCTAAAATCTCTGTTGAAACCACTGCATCACAATTCCCCTGTTCAAAGGAGGCTGCCATTGAGCTGATATATTTAACATGCAGATAAATAAATGCACAAACCTAGTCCATATTTTCAATTCATTTTCATAGCAAAACTAAAATCTTAATGGTGAGAATTGATTTCAGCTTTTGCATTAATAAATCGATGGGAATATGACGAACATTAAATTCTCCTGGAATTTCTTCTGAAGCATGATGATTTGAAAGACAGTTTTTGGGATGTGGAAATGAATTTTTGACACATGTTGACATTGTGATCAGAGCTTTCAGATCAGATCAGGAGATCTTTGAAGTTTCCTAGGATGAAATGAAAATGAGGAGCTCATCTGGATCAGGCTGATTCTGTCATGGATACTTTTGTCTGTGTGCTGAACATGTGCTGCCCAGTCCCTAACCTGGGATCACACAAGGAAGTGTGGGATGTAGGCAGGAGTTTGGGCTATTTGATGTAGGAGTTTTGGCAATTTGGAAGTGTGGGATGTAGGCAGGAGTTTGGGCTATTTGGTTTCATTTGCATTGGGAGATTTTCTTCATTAGTGCAGTGTTAGCCATTCAAATTTTTTCAGCTCAGTATGAAGTGTTGAGATTTCAGGACTTCTGTGCTCACCCCACGAGTTTCTTTAGCTAGGAGAGGATAATTCCTGTCAGCTGGAAGGTTTGAGTAGCTCAAACAATACAACTTTCCTCTGATCATCAGAAGCATGAGGTGAGGAGGAATCCAGCAGAGAGAGGTGGTGAGGTGGGCAAAGCTCACGGAGCATTCCCAACTGCCTCGTCATGGGGACAACCCTGGGAACTGTTCATTTATTTGCTATTTCATGAGTGGAGCAGCAATTCTGTGCCTTCACAGACTGACTGGTGTCAGAGGGGGTTGTTTGTCATCAAGTTTTGTCCTTGTGGAGGAAGCCAAATTGGTGCATTGGTCAGAGGGGCACGTACCTGAGGGGAGGTGTTCTGCTGAGCTGCTTTGGTCAGATAAAACAGGCCTCCTGCTGGAATGCTAGCCATGTGCAATTGTTCTTTCCTAGCTGCTCATGGCTGGGAAGTGCAGGATGTGCACCAGCAGTGATATCCGTTCAATTTTTCTACCTAAATCCCCCTTCCAGATGTGCCTTTAACGACTCTTTAATTCTGAACCATTTCCATCTCTGATAAAATTGCATTAATTACTCATATTCCTGTCTTCTCTTTGTTCTGAAAAATAATAAATTTTCTTTGTGTTATTGCACAGCATTCTGGAACAAACAGAAATCCAGGATCTGTAGTGTTTGTTTCATCATAGGAGATCTTTGAAGCTCAGGCTGAAGCAGCAGAAGTGTTCTGCACTCACTGGAGGTGCATTTGTGCCTTGAGGATTGCAAAGAGAGGATATTTCCCATCCTGCACTGGCAGATTTGCTGGCAGAAATATTTAGGGTGGGTCAGGTGTCGATTCATTGATGCTGTCACCATTTAAGTTCATTTAGGAGAGAGTGTGGGCCAGCAGGCGCCCCTTGCTACCTGTTGTAAACAAAGGGAAGTGTTAGGTTTTCATTCACCCACCCAGAACAGCCTTTCTGCAACAGCACCATCCAAATCCCCTTCTATCTGTGGCCATGGAGTGATTTTGGAGCTGTTTACACTTCCAAAGCAGACTGTCAGAGGTGTGGAGGAAGGGAAGGGGTTCTGTTTACTCCAGTGATGTTTTGGGACACAAGGGTGGGTTGTTAAAAGCACCCCAAAGCTTCCACGGTGTCTTTTGTCTGTTCTTGGAGGAAATTTGTGTGGGGCACTTGACTGTGGGCCTAGAAGGCCAATGGCCCCTGGGCTGTGCCAGCCATGGGGTGGCCACAGAGCCAGGGCAGGGCCTGTCCCCCGGGCTGGCCCTGCTGGGGGACCTCCAGGGCTGGGTCCTGNGCTGAGGGAGCTGGGAAGGGGCTCAGCCTGGAGAAAAGGAGGCTCAGGGGGGACCTTGTGGCTCTGCACAGCTCCTGCCAGGAGGGGACAGCCAGGGGGGGTGGGGCTGTGCTGCCAGGGAACAGGGACAGGAGAAGGGGAAAGGGCCTCAAGCTGGGCCAGGGGAGGCTCAGCTTGGACAGCAGCAGGAATTTCTCCATGGAAAGGGTGCTCAGGCCTTGGCAGGGGCTGCCCAGGGAGCTTTGCAGGAGCTCCCCATCCCTGGAGGTGTCCCAGGAAGGGCTGGAGGTGGCACTCAGTGCTCTGGGCTGGGCACAAGGTGGGCACTGGGCACAGCTGGGACTCCATGGGCTGGCAGGGGTTTTCCAGCCTCAGGGATTTTTGACTCCACAGCAGTGCTTCTGTGGTAATGAGGGGTTTGGTTTTCACAACTGAAAACAAATAGTGTGTTTTTAAAAGCCAAAAATAGTTCCAGACGTGGGATCAGTGGTAAAATCCTGAAATGTGTTTTCATGTTCCTTCAATGCAGGGAGGCATCCACCTTTTAGGTTATTGACACCTTTACATCTTAATAATTTCTGAATTTTACTCGAGTTTTCTTTCAAGGACCGGTTGGATGGGGCCCTGAGCAACCTGTTCTAGAAAGGGGGGTGGAATAGGGGATTTTTCAGGTGCCTTCCAAACCATTCCAGGATTCTGTGATTCTATCTAGTGTTCCATCTTGCCAGAGAATGGCTGGTGAGTCAGAGGTAAATATTGGCAACCATTCCATATGCCACAGTGGAATAATTTATGCTCGAAACAAGCTTGTGGATAAAAATCTCATTTTTGAAGTTACAGCTCCTTCTCTCTGGAAAATGGGGGATGAAGGGGGAAGAAACAGGTTGTGCAGTTTGCTTGGGTTTGGGGGGCATTGTGAATAGACAATTCTGCCCACACAGTTACAAACTGCTTCCATGGAGTAGCCGATATAGTTTTCCATCTCTTTTTTTAACCCAACAGGTTTGTGTATCAAACCTATTAAAAAAAAATATGTCTTGTCCCTAATGAATGTTTCGGATTCCTTCAAAGTTACAAGGACATGGTTTCAAAGTATGAATCAGTCTGTTGAGGGTTGTCTCAAAATTGGATGCAGATTTTGTCCATTTTGAAATTCAAAAATCTGTTAAGTTTGTCTAAATTTATATATTAAATATATATGTGTATATAGCATTCATGTTATTAAATATATTTGCCTTATATATTTTGCATAGAGAGTTTAAATATTGACTGGCCATATACATCCTTAGACTCCCTACCATGGTATCTTAGAGTAGACTAACTTAAAACTTAATTTAGTTCCAGTTTTTATAAAGGATAAAAAGAAAAACAACTTTTTCTATGTCTCATATGAAATTTTCTGCATTGCCTCAGCTTGAGGTTTACTGATTTCCATGTCTGTGATGTCAGGACTGGAGACAGGCACCTCATCCCCAACAGTTTTGCAGCATTGTGACACCAGGGGAGGTTCAAATCAGATATTAGGGGAAAAAAATGTTGGAATCCGAAATGCAAGGAACTCTCAGAACTTTGGGCCTGTAAGCAAAGCCTAGTATTAAACACAGGATTTGATCTGAGGCCTTGGAAAAGGCTTCCAAACTTAGGTGCTAGAAGTGAGAGTGTGGATTTATAGTTTGAAGCAGAGGCATGTTAAACTGAATAAAGGAATGTTTAGAGTTTTAGAGTTGAAGATATGAAAATAAAAGTAGTTACAGAGGTAAACAAAGAGTTTAGAATGCAGTACTGGAGGTTTGTGTGTCATAACATGATTGGCTAAGAAAGCTTACACTGTAACATGGGTCCATAAGATGAACTATTTAAGGATTGGGTCAAAAATATAAATATCCTTGTTAGCAGTGTTTTATTGGTCAATAAATCCTTAAAAAGGTCTTGTAACTGAGGGTCTTGTGACCTTCTGAGCCATGCTGTAACAATGTGAACCGAATTAGCCCTTCCTGCCTATGTAGAAGATATGGAAAATAAATCACATCATCAAAAATAATTCAGAGGTCCCATCTCCAATTCCTTCCAAAATTCCCCATAAGTGAATTATCACCAAAAAACTCACTGGAAGGGAGTGGTCAGGCACTGGAATAAATTGATCAGGCAGTTTGAGTTTGAATGGAAGTTGGTGGAGTCACCATCTCTGGAAATGAGTTTGCCCAGGAATGAGTTTGCCCAGGAAGGTGGTGGAGTCACCATCTCTGGAAAAGTTCAAAAGTTTTCTGGCTGTGGCTCCTGGGACATGGTTTAGGGGTGATTCTGGTGGTGCTGGGGAGCAGCTGATGGTCTTGAAGGTCTCTCCCAGCCTGGATGACTCTGTGATTCTGGAAGCCATGACATGGATTTGCTAGGTTTAATTTGGGTTAATTTCTTCAGCTCCCAGGAGATCTGCTGTGTGTCTGGGCAACTCTGCTGGTGCTAGACTGATTTCCACACCCAGACAAGCAGAAGTTACAAAGAGCTTTGTAAATCCTGAGCAGCTACTGAATCTGTACAGCTCCCCAGTGATCAGGCCACTGGAAATATTTGGTGAGCAAGCTTTTCCTTCAGTTTCCCAGGCAGCCAACTGATTGTGCCGAGCAAAGCAATGTTTTTAGGAGTGTGATTTCTCAAGGGCTCTAATTGCTGTGTGCTGAGCAAGAGGGGTATTGGCTTAATGCTAAAACTGCTCATTTATAAATTTATGTTATCTATTCAAAATTAGTGTTGGAGAGGGCTGATTGACATTCCAGTCAGTGGTAATGTGTTCCTTGAGAAGTTGTTAGTCATACTTTATTTTTCATTAAGTTGATAGTTTTGGTGGGGTTTGTTTTGTTTTTTATTTTTTCCATGTGACAAATTTTCTTCATATTTCAGGTTCAACTTCACCTGAGTTTAACCAATGACCCAATGCTTCATGAGTTAAGCATTGGAATGGGCTGCCCAGGGCAGTCCTGGAGTCACCATCCTGGAAATGTTCAAAAAATGAGAGGATGGGGCTCTTTCTGGTGTGTTTTAGTGGCCATGGTGGGATTTGGTGGAAGGCTGGACTGGATGATCTTGGAGATCTTTTCCAGCCTTATTGATTCAATGATTGCATGACTATGGCAGCACTTCAGGTGATTTTACAGCTGCATTTTTTTCCTTCCCTTGCACTCCAGACGAAAAGCTGAGGCAAAGCCCAGCCTAAATGGATCACTCTGTCTTCTTCCTAACAAAAGGGTGAAGAAAAGCATAGCAGAAAAAAGACCTTGCTGCACTCATATCTTTTGAAGCTGCTGCTTCTCTTCAAACTGGAATATTTTCTATTTAAATATTTATTTTCATTGCTCATGGTAACTGCAGTTGTCCTTATGTGGGGGCATTCACCAGGATGAATCATAAAAGCTCAAACTACTTTAAAGAAGATTATCTACTTGTGCTGTGGAGGAAAAATATCCATCTTTAATCAAATTACACATTATCTTTTGTTGCAGGCAAGTAGCTCCTCAGAAGAGATAGAGGTTGGAAAGATTATTAAAAAAAAAACCTATTCAGCAGCAGTCCATGGTCATGTTTAAGACCAGGCTGTGGTTCAGCACACAGTACATCTTGACTCTCATCCTGTTAAACCTGGCAGCAATTGGATTTACACTTCCCAAGATCAGGAAAAAATTAATTCAGAGAGAAGTAATGGTGTACATCCATATATTATGCCACATATATTATATCCTGTATATTATATTAAAAATGTGATAGCAGGGAGAAGAAGAGCAAGCATGTGGTGTTGGTGTATGAGGTGTATGAGCACAGAGACTGAAGCAAGTATAAAATAATGGAAATAATGAAAACGGACAAAATCCAACCTAAAAAAAAAGCACTGCTGGAAATTAGGTTACCAGCATTGCCTTGATTCATTGAGTTGCCCCTGGTCATAACATTCAACTGTAATATTTAACCACCTAAAACTGGACATAAAGAGAAGAAATACCTGATACCTAGCTAGCAATTTTATTTTTCTCTAAATGCAACCACTGCAACTTGAAATCTTTCAACCCCAAGATGTTTTCTATTGAAACATGTGGGCAGGGGTGTTCAAGTGCAAGTAACTTCTGGCAGTGTGTGGGTAGAGAGTTCCTTGCCAATTGCTCTTAAACAGGCAGGGGTTTAATACTCTATTAAGGGATGAAATGAAAGTGCAGGAGAACACCTGAAGAAACCACAGATGACTGCCAGAAAGAAGCAGAAATATGTCTGAGTGTCAACTACTTCCTGCGGTTTCCAGGAGGTGAAATGGAGATGGGCACACCTATAGCTCATGAATGGCATTTTGAGGCAGAATCAGGGCATTAAAGGCAGGCAACTCCTTCCTCCTGCTGCACAGTTTTCCTGAAGGAACCCTCTGGGCTGTGATCTGGTGGAGAAGAAATGCTCAAGGAATGGCACATGTTCCTTTTGTATGAGTTTTCCCAAATTGTCTTGGTTAACAAATCAAGGACTGTGTGTATGAGTCTGTTTTTAAAGAGAGAACTCGTTGCCTCCTTGAGGCAGAAACTCTGGGGTCAGGTGGAAAATGGAGCTCTGGTCACTAAGGATGTTTTGTTTCAGTGTAGACATTGAAAAATAAGAGACCAGCTTAGTAACATAAAATTATCAGGCTAATCTGTTAATTAGACAAGTGGAGTCCCCACCCCTGAGGTGTCCAAGGAAGGTGTGGACAAGGCACTCAGTGCTCTGGGCTGGGGACAAGGTTGGGCTCCATGGGAATCCTTTTTCAACCTAAATTATTCCATTATTCTAAATCTATTTGCTGTTCCTTCTCCTTTTCTTTTTTTTTTTTTAATGTACTTTATTTCTAGAATATTTATTTTATAAAATCTGTGCATATTTTCCTTTATCATCTCCTGGCATTTAACAAATTATATGTGGTATAGAACACCACTCAGCTCACAAAATTTGAGCTATTTTAGGGTATTTTGTTTATTAAAGAGCTCTGGTTTGGAGGAAACACAATGATTACAGAAGCCTCCGAGGTTTCAAGGAAATGAAAGCAGAATATGAGCAGTCTTTTCTGATAAAGCTGGAAAATGACTCAAAATGGTTTGAGCCAGAAATGTATAAAAATTATAAGATTTTCTGGGGCTTGTGATTTTGGTGGCCTGACTCTCTTTATCTGCTGTTATTTGGTGTTACAGTTGGTGTGTCCCTGTGCCACATTATCAACTTGTAGCATTTATTTATTAATTTGAAATAAAAGCATTTTTCAGGACTTATGATCTGTCATGTTTTAAATCTAATAATGCTCTTTGTTTACCCCTGGGTTTGTAGGTCTTCATGCCACTCAATTTCTCTCTCTGATTGCCTCATCACCTCAGATGTGTAAAGTTTTTGGTCTTGCAGAGAGAGACCTTTGGTCCATGAGCTATAATTTACTGATGGGCAAAAGTTCTGGAGAAAAATCCAGGAATTCTAACATTCCTCCCATCTTCACTTCTGTAATCAAGGCCTGTATTTTATTAAATCACACACTCAAGTGCTAAGCAAGTACAAACATGCAAAAATAACTGCGTGTTACAGCATGATGAGTGTGCTAAATGAAAGATTTTAACTGTAATTGTGTCCAAACCACTTTTTCATAATGAGTTCTTGGTTACCTGCTGAACTTTCAGCTGTGTGGTAAGGTAGAGTTTATCACAATCAAAAATCCCAATCTATTTTGAAGTACCTGAGGACTTTTCCTGAAAATTATAATTCTTCTTGTGATCTGTTACAGGAAATTTGAGCACCTGGAGTTAACAGGATGAGACCAAGGGAATATGAAAGGAAGGGGGAGAGGGGACATAAAATCAGAATATGTGATGAAAATAACTGCAACTAGGCAAAAAGATAAAAGGGGAAATTGCACATGATTATAGAAGAGAAATGGTTTAAAATTGAAATAAACTCTTGCCCGAGAAGTCCCTGACCTGCAAACTTTTGGAACCCAGGATCTTTTTTGGGTGAATCAAAAGGAATTTTATCACAGGAATTTTTCATTGAAAGGATTCTCACCTGATTTTCTGTGATCAGAGTCAGAGTCACACAAACAGTGGGAGAAAAGAAATGGAAAATAAACGTAGCCCTTGATATAGGGATTGCTTAGGGGGAGATCTATATGCAAACCAAACTGGTAAATAAAGCAGAAATTAAATAACAGAATAGGTGGAGTAATAGAAAAAATAATTTGCATTATGAAATAAAGAGTAAATTAGGAGTGTTTGCTTAAATGACAAATGCAGGCATTAGATCGAAGTGGGAAACCTGAAACAAAATATTCCTTGAAGGAAGCAATCAGTGTTGGGCTTAAGCACCCATGAATTGTTCTGGCTCCTGCAGTTTCATGCCTTGGGAAGTCTTTTCCTTCTCAGATAATCAGGAGCAGCCATGGCTGTAGTGCCAAAGTGCAAGAGCACCTCCTGCACGTAGGAACTCCAGGGAGATCCGTTTGTATTTCCCTATGGAAGTTTCCAAAATCCCAATAAAAACCCCAGCCAAGCTGCTGAACCAATGCCATCATTTTTTCTTCCTTTTTTCACCCTGCATTTTCTGATCTGAGACAAAGCTTTTCCCTCTCTGATTTAAGTTGGAATTTGATCCTTTAGGGAAGACCTTGGCTGCACAGATCAGTGTCTGGGTTTGAGGGAAGCTCCAAAGTGGAAAGTACAAGGAAAAGGGAGTTAAAAGGACCAGCAGATCTCTGACCCTGTGGTTGATCATGAGGAGCAGTGTCACGGCAGCTGCTCACCTGAGGGCAGGTGAGCAGCTTTATCCAACACAGGTGACTTTTAACTGAGATCCTGGGATTTATTTTCCCAGGTCCAGAAGGGAGGAAGATGCAGGGCCTGATGGCAAATCTCAATCATCTGTTCATTCTTTTCCTTTTGGAAAGCATAACGCTTTCTCTCCTACCTGTCAGGTTCTGTATAATTAATGCTGTCTTCCTGTTCTCTCAGCTCCCACATCTCTTCCTTCCCATGTCTCCATGACATTTCCTTTGCAAGTTTGAAGGAACTGATTATTCCACTTAAAAGGCAAAAAAAGTTCCAACTGTTTTTCCTATGACAGCAGAAACATCAGTTGTGGCTTTGCTTGAAAACTAGCGCATCATTTCCTGAGCATGGATTTCAACTTTCCCATTCCAGACCTCTCTGGGAGCAAGGCCTGATCTAGTGGAAGATGGCAGGAGGGTTGGACTGGAGGATCTTTAAGGTTCTTTCTAACCCAGAGCATTCTAGGACTCAAACAGGTCCCCATTCCAGCCATCCTTGTCCTCTCCTCAGAGGCCACTTGGCTGCCTCAGGAGGCACCACTGGAATCAGAGGTCTCTGTCAAGAAGACTTTGGAAACCAGTGGAACACTTGGTAGTGTTTTGAGTTGTCAAATACCAGCTGCAGACGTGTGGTGGGACCACTGCTGGATCCATAAAAATGATATGCTGTCAGTGCTGCTGAGTTTGGACATTGTGTGCAGGATCTGGGAAACTGCTGGACGGATTCTGCACTTCATCCCCCAGCTGAGGGGTTAGGAGCAGCTGACCCTGTTCAAAGGCTTCAGTGGGTGTGCCATCAACACATGGCAGCAGTGGATTTTTTGCAGGAAATGCTCTTAAAATCGGGCCTTTAATTGGTGTGTTTTTATGGACAAGTGACAGACATCAAAATGAGATGAGTCCCAGAGATTTCATAGCAGAGCTGTGCTCCTCTGGTGCAGGAGCAGCAGTGAACCCCCTCCTGCTGTGAGGGTTACTGGGAATGTGGGATAAGAAGGGTTTCACATGTGAAAGCACCCTGAGTTTGAATCTCCCACTTCAGGCAGGGGCTGTCTCCACCTGCTTGCTCACATGTCAGAAGAATTCTGGTGTGTTTTAGAAAGAGCTGGAGTTGCAATAACAGAAAGATTTTTGCCTGTGGACAGAATAGGAATGTCAGTAGTAAAATGGACTTGATTCTCCAGCCAGATCTCTGTTCTCTTCCTTTGCACACTGCATTTTAGGCTCCAGAGGCCACATTTTCAGAGAATATAAATTCACATCCTTCCCTTGGGGCTTTGATGACTTACAAAGATCAGCTGTTTTATGAATTTAGATGAGTATTTTTGGTCTTATGAGGGTTATGTCACAGCCTTATCATTTCTTGCCATCATGTTTTGTATGGGTTCTGTTTCTCAGGGAAGCTTATGTGGCACTTGGGGACGTGGCTTGGTCGTGGCCTTGGCAGTGCTGGGTAACAGCTGGACACAGTGATCTTGGAGTTTTCCACCCTAAATAAATAACAATTCCACGTGGAAACACACCAGTTTAAACTCCCAGATTCTCATTCTCAGACTGGCTTACTTCAATGTCTGCTACAATTTACGCACAGGATTTGTTGATGTCTCAGGATTATTGGTAGATGGCATTCCTGGGTCACACATCCCAAAGATTTACAGCTGACTGTGTGTAAATAATGGGAGGTTACTGGGCATGCTGACTGCAGCATATATTTTCTAAAATACACATCAGTGCGGGGTATTTTCAGCTTAATATGCAGTTTTGTTTCTTTGCTCTTCCCAAAATTTGATTAATCTGATAGCTTGGTACCTTTAAACCATCCCAGCAGCTCAGACAGATTGCAGATGCTAAACCTTATGTTCACCTCATAAAAATATTACTGAAAATTATTGGCAACATCTGACTTGAATGTAGCTGTATCTTGGTCTGTTTATATTCTGTGAAACTCAGTGGGATCTAGAAAAGCAAAATCTAGGAAATGTATAATCAGTAGTTTTTGAAGTTAAGAGCATCAGCATGAGCACCTACCCTTATGCTTGCTTTCTTATCTTTTTTTTTAATTCTTTTTTCATAAATTACTGCTGAGTGGGAAGGATTTCCAACCCCTTTCAGGTAGAGCCCAAAATATCATTTACTTTTTTTCTCAACCCAAATATCTCCTCATTTGCCTCCCCTTGTCATGGTTTTTATCCATTACAACACAGACTGCTCATCCTTAGGGCATTGGTCTATATCCACTCAGTTCAAGTTGGAATTGCTCCCCACCCATCAGGAAATTCCCGTGTGCTGATCCCACCCAAGCTCCATCCTTCTGTATTTTTACCTCTTGCCATTGTGTAGGAACAGGTGACCTTCAAAGAGGAAAAAGAAATCTTCACTTGGACAGTTCTTCCCACATAAAACATGGGGCTGTTCTGTGGTGGTGTTGTCCATATCCCATGGTCCAAAGAATTGGGTGAACTCAATTCTTGACAAGGAATTGAGTGAATTTGTGTCAATTTGTGTTTCTGCAGAGCTTCGTAGTGTGATCTGCACTGAGTCCCTATCCCTGGAGGTTTCTAAAGGACATGGAGAGATGGCTCTTGGGGACAGGGGTTGGTGGTGACCATGGCAGTGCTGGGGGGATGGATTTGCTGATCCTGGAGGGCTTTCCCAATCCAAACCATTCTGTGGTTCCCTGATTAATGATCTCTAACAAGTGGAGTGCTTTATTTCTGAACACACAACGTGGTGCTCGTAAAACTTTAAAGAGGTGTCAGTAGCTTTGCTGGCTTGGGGAAGGTTATCTTTTTGCAGCAGTGGCCACACTGTTAATATGGGTCATTTAAAGGTTCATTAAATCTGCTTCCTGGGGCCTTGATAACACAGTGCTGGCAGGGAAGAACAACAACTGTGATTTCCTACAGTTGTCTTGAATAACATGTTTCTGTGGTATTTGCTGGAATGTTGGGTAGCCAAAATTGAGGGAAGTACCCTCAGAGAGCTTGGTGGGTCTGTAGCTTTTTGGAATAAAATCCTCCACTCTCCTGCCCCTCAGTGAGTTATCACTAAATTACATTACTGAAGTGATAATGACTATCACTCATTTAAAAGAAGCTGGTATGAAAAAACTGATCTGTTGGGAACTTTGAGAATTCTAATTGACAAAATCAATAAGTTCCCAGCTAGAACAGCACCTCTCTTTTTTTCATTTTCCACAATTGCATAGCAGAGAGTGATTTATCACCTGGCTTCCTGTTTTTAACAGGTTTTTCAATACTCCTTTCTCATTGCTAACCCCAAAAATGTGCCCAGCTGCTCTGAGGCAGAGAATACATGAGAGCTATAAATACTTTTTAAGTCTTTTGTTGCTTTATTATTTCAGGGGTAGCAATGTGAGACTCCAGGTCAAATGGATGCTGTCATAACCTCTGTCTGCTCTCTGCTCCCTGGAGCTGCTGTGACAGGCTGGACCCTCCTTCCTTTCACTGAGCTCCGTGGAGTGTGTGGTACCTACATTTCAATTGGAATGGACAGGGCAGCACTTCACACCTCCTGCCTCAGCCTGAGGGACTCTCTTCCTAATCAACTTCTTCTGCCAAGTCAATAAAAATGTGGTTGTAGGAAGCACTTGACAAATCACAGGTGAATGTTGATCCTGAGAGGTGAACTTTCATAGAGCTCGGTGATAATTTCAAATTGGGGGATAATGAACATTTAGATAAGTCTGACATTCACATGACATAAAGATGGGCTGGAGACCCCCACCAAGGGTTGCTGTGTAGTTATTAAAGTCCAAAGCAGCTGTTTCCAGAGGTCAGGCCTGTGAGGCCACTGTTTATTCACAACTGACTATGATGTGCAAGCAATGAGAAGTCACATGAATCGATCCTTAATCACTGCAAAACCCAAGAAAGCAGATTGAGGGATCTCTGAAAGCGTTTTTGTTTAAAAGAGAGTTAAATATGCTGCTAGATTTGTTTGTCTTGTCTTAGAAAGTCTTGATTAGATAGAGAAAATAGATTGTTCAATCACACTTTGTTTTCCTACTTAGCCAGTTACAGGCAGTGCAGACCATGGAAGAAATCAAAGCAGCATGATGAGATATAGCACTGAAGATGAGATTTTTTTACAAATGCCCATGCTTTAAATTATCTTGTTATTTATAGGAAACTGATTTGGAAATGGTCCCTAAGGACTCAGGGGAGCCAGCTCACCCTGCCAGAACCCCAGCTTGCAGAGGGCATGCAATGATGGGGGGTGAGTCCCACCATGGGGTTCCTCAGCTGTCAGGAGCTGTCTCCCAGCTATGGTTGCCCCACTCAGTTTTAGAATTCTTTCCTCTTCCATCAGCAGATGGGGTCAGCACACAGGACTGCTCCCAGCTGGAGAATTACCCTCCTGCATTGGGCTCCTACAGAAGTGAGCAAAGTTGCAGATGTTCTCAGAGGGAATCAGTTTGGTGCTGCTGTATTTGTCCCAGGAGCACGGCCCTATTTTAAAGGGACTTCAGGGAACTGAATTCAGGAAGGATTGGCTTATAGCAGGGGTTGAACTGTAATCAAAACAAATGAAAAAAAAAAAATAAAAGGAAGATGAATCATGACTCTGGTCATTATCTAAAGGATGGGCAGCTTCTCAGTGCCACAGCTTATGCCATGGGCAGATGTACAGGATAAATGATGCAAATTATGGATTATCCAGCATTGGCCTGGCTACCAGAGTTTGATGCTGTCTGGTGCCAGTCTTGGGAAACTCCTGCAGGATTTTTTTCCTCAGTGCTGGAAGTTAGACCTTCTGTGCCTCTTGGTAAGATTGTGATGGTTTCCTCAGGAAATATGTTCAGTGTTGGAACATGTGTGTGCTCTGACATGGAATTCCAGCCCTATCCACTTAAAATAGAAGGGATATCACTTACTTCTCACCTAAACTTATTTATCTGAACTCTCCTGCTGGATCTGGAACTCTTCCTGTGTCATGCTGTTGCCTCACACCCAGTTTCTTCTTTATTCTTTTATGATCATTTGCCTAATGAACTTTTTGATTATCTTAGAGCAGGCAACTCTTGATTTTGCTATTTTTGAGGAAGTCTCAATAATTTCCTGTGATCCTGCACAGCAATTTCAGCTGTTTTGTGTGGAATTCAGTGATTGTATTCTACTTTGTCTCCATGTGTCTTAGAATCATTTAGATGCCAAAAGATCACTAAGATCTTTCAAGTTCAAGCATTCCTTCAGCATTGCCAAGGCCACCTATGCCCCCAAGTGCCACATCCATATGGCTTTTAAATCTCTTCCAGGGATGGGGAGTGCAAAGCTCCCTGGGCAGCCCCTGCCAAGGCCTGAGCACCCTTTCCATGGAGAAATTCCTGCTGCTGTCCAAGCTGAGCCTCCCCTGGCCCAGCTTGAGGCCCTTTCCCCTTGTCCTGTCCCTGTTCCCTGGCAGCACAGCCCCACCCCCCCTGGCTGTCCCCTCCTGGCAGGAGTTGTGCAGAGCCACAAGGTCCCCCCTGAGCCTCTTTTTCTCCAGGCTGAGCCCCTTCCCAGCTCCCTCAGCCCCTCCTGGGGCTCCAGCCCCTTTCCCAGCTCCCTGCCCTTCCCTGGACATACTTCCCAGCTCCCAGCCCCTCCATGGACAGGACAGGCCCTGCCCTGGCTCTGTGGCCACCCCATGGCTGGCACAGCCCAGGGGCCATTGGCCTGGTGCCCCCCTGGGCTCCTGCCCAGCCCTGGCACAGCCCCCAGGGCCTTTCCCCAGGGGCCCTTTGCAGCCCCTCTGCCCAGCCTGGAGCTGCAGGGCTGGGCTGGCCCCAGGGCAGGAGCCCTCAGTTCCACATTACGTGTCTCTGTAATGCATTCTGGTATAGAATCCTCTTTTCTGTAAGCATCAGGGAATGATGATATCATTTATTGGAAATTATGATGTCTTGGCATGGTATTTTGCTGTTCCATAAATGTGTAAACTCTGTTCAATCTTAAAAATACAAGCCCCAGACACGCGGTGGGTTGACAACATTATTCTCTTAGAGCTGCTGTGCTGTCATCAGCCCTTTCCTGGGTGTTGTCTCCTGTCAAGCACCTGAGAAAAAGCTCTTGGAGTGGGCTTTAAGGTGTGATGTTCCTACAAGCACGATTTTCATCCGTGCTGAGGGTATTTCTGAGCTGTTTCCCAGTGCCTGTTGTCTGTTTGCTTTGGCTTCTCCTTATCTCCCATTCCTGCTGTGGTTTCCCATAGCATGAGGTACCTCTCACAACCTGCAGCAGCTCTGAAGCCCTGGGCTCCTGGCCAGGTTTTTATTATTGTTCTTATGAACTTTTAACTCTCCTTTTTCAAAGGTGCATGAAGGAGGCAGACCTGGAGGCTTTTACTTGTACAGCTCTTCTGTCTTTGGTTTCTCCTGGCAACGCTTTGTTCTCAACATATCTTGTTTGTGTGGAAAGGGGTTTTTATTCCCTTGGTGCTGGTCACAATTCCGAGCAGTGTCTTTCACCCTCCCACCCCTCACTGTGCTCAAATGCCTGTTTCTGAAATATGAACAACAAATACGTGTTAAAATTGAAAGAAGACGCATTCAAAGAACTTAAGAGTAAATTAGAAGTAGAATTCTCTGTTATTTTAAAATATCGTATTTCCATAAGAGTCATCCTAATATACTTCAAGAACTTTTTTGTTTGAGATGTTTCCAAACAATGGAACTTAAAATTTATTGCAAACACAGGATAGTGCCCTTAGTATTCTTAATTTCAGTTACCAAGGAAAAAAACTAGGTTTTCCATTGTTAATGCCTGGAGATACTGTGGCTGCCCCTTAATCCCTGGCAGTGCCCAAGGCCAGGCTAGATGGGGCTTGGAGCACCCTGGGATAGTGGAAGGTGTCCCTGCCCATGGTAGGCAGTGGCACTGGATGAGCCTTAAGGTCCTTTCCTTTAAAGTCCACTCCGTGATTGCATGATAATACTCCTGCTGAAATATTTAATAGCTGTTTCATCCTAATGCTTTGTCACTCTGATGTGGAACTGGATTTCCTTTGTGCATTTTGTGGTCATAATCTGCAGTATTCCAAATGCTGTTGCCTTATTCCATGTGCAGGTGACTTCTGTGGGTGTTTGGGGCAGAGAACACTTTGTACCAGAACAGAGTAGTTGACTCTCTTTTTGACTTGGGATAATGGATAATCACATCAATACACAATAAGAAATAAGAGATCAAGCAGTGTTGAAGCTGGTGGATTTTGGTGCCCTTTGTCTTGCTGGTTCAGCTTTTCCCAAGGTCTGGGGCTGGGCAGAGTGGTTCCTGCAGCTCTCCACAGATCCTGGCCACGGTCTTTCAGTGATTGTCTGACCTCGGACCAAAGCCAAGCCAAGCAGTTCAAGAGAAAAACGAAAGCCACTGAAGGATTGCTGCTACAGTGTCTCCAGGCCAGGGAAAGGGGAAAAAAGAAACTTCTTGCTTAAGCTAACAAAAAACCAAGCTGGCTAAGCAACAAAGTCCCTGCTGATGTGCACCGCACCGAGCGCGCTCGGAGCACGGCCTCGAACAAAACCCGCGCACGAGCCCCAGGGCTCCCACCCCTGTTCCAGACCCACCTCAGAGCTACAGCAGCCACTGCTGGGCACAAAGCAGGGATTAGGGAATAGAGCATCCTCATAAAGTCACCTCAACACAGCAGGGGGGTTTTGAAGCACATGTTTAAAGCACATGATCCTGTTGGAGTGACACAAGGAGCAATCGGGGAAAGGGATTCTCTGCTTCAAGATAAAAAGCACAAAAAATGTAAGAGCCCAGCCCTCCTTTCATACAAATCAACAGCCTACAGACTCCAAGAAATGCCTTTCCAGCATTGTTGCCTACCCACTGCCCTCTTGGCAGCGTTTTTTCTGAATGATACAGCACAACAGGAAGTAACCCGATGCAATTTTTTCCCCTCTACAGTCCTGCAAACTCCTCTTCGTGTGCCCATCGTCAAAGGCAGCAGGAGCTCACAGTAAGAAACCTCTCCAAGCTACAAATTTGGTCCCCTGGGAGGAAGTTCAGCACTTATCAGCATCTTCCTCCTTTTTCATTAGAAATGAAGGCACGATCCTGAAGTAAAAGGAAACATATTGGCAACTGTCAGCTCTTGGGAAGACATCACCAATAATTTTGTCATGAAAATAAGCATACAGCCCATAGCAGTGCTGTTATTCAAGTCTGTTGACACCCTTGGAGTGATATCTCACAATTATTAAACCCCAGCCCCTAGGAACTGCTGCTTTCAGGTAATTTGGAATCTAAGGAGTTATCAAAATGTTCATGTAGTCGATGTTTTCTGCTTTAGAGAAGAAAATAAATTGGATTTTAGTTGTTTTCTCATACTATGCCAATCTCTGGCCCCGAAAGTGAGCAGTCCATTTTACAGCCTTTTAGTCATTTTCTTTATTAAAAATAACTGGAATACAAACACAAACACCTGCAGCCACATGAGATCTGTGATATTTTAATAACATTTGCTAATCGTTTTTGTGTCCTTTGTAACTCCTTTGAAGCTCAGTTTCTTACAATTCCATCCTAATACATATCTTCCTTTAATATCACTGTTTTCAAAATGTCAAATTAATTCTTTAACGATCCTGTTGACACCCAAAATCTTTTGAGCTTCCATCAGATAAAACAAAGCTGTCTTAGCCCAGCATCAATCTCCAAATGTTATTAACTTTTCTTTTTGTGTTTTGTGCAGACACCTGAAATATTACATGCAATTAAGAGCCTTTTGATCTTCAAAGGCTGACGTGCCAGGGCTGAGGCAATCCCTGGGTGTCAGAGTCACAGGGACGTCTGTTCTTGGATTAATTTTCCAAGCCCCAGACAATTTCCACTGATTTCACAATATATCCTGCATTAAATACGTCTGAACTTTTTACCAAATAGATGAAAGAAGACAGTAAAGCTACTTTGTCTCTCCTGACTGGTTTAAAAATCTTCTGTAGCGTATTTTTAAACGAATATTCAACCTAATATTTTGAATAATCAGAACTACTTAGCAGTTCAAAATCAAGGCAATTATTACAAGGTCCAACAGCCAATAAATACTGACTTTTCCAATCAAAAAGCCCCCTTTTCCAGGTTCTCTTGTTGATCCTTTAGACAAGGCTCATTGAAGGTTGGGTGGCCATATGTTTCAGGGTGGCAAAATTGGGGCTTTTTTGGCTCCAAAAGTTGAGCCAATCACTTGAACAGATGAGTCAGAGTTGTGATGTACTGAGACCATCCCAAGTCAATCAGAGGTGGGATGGTGGAAAATCTAGAACCTTCTAGGGTAGGATTGAAAACCAAGTGATCCCATACACTGTGGCCCCAAATCTGTGGGGTTTGGCAGGACTGGGACAATATTCCTTTGTCATTCACAACTTACCCAGTTGCTTTGCTGCCAACTGAAGATGTGGTTTCAACCCCATATCCAATGATCAAACAGCCTCAGGCACAAAACTCTGCCTAAATTAAAGTGTTCAATATCTGAAGGCCCTTTATAACTGTGAACTCTTCACTGGGTGTGGACAATACAAATGAGAACAGAGCAACAACAGTTATAATGATGAGAAAATTCTAATTTATCATTTCACCTTCTGCTTATCATGGAAGACACATGGAAAATTATTTCCCTGAATGAATCTAGAGTGAAATTCAAAATTAGATCTTCACTCATCAGAGGAACATGTTTCTGGAAAAATCTCTAAAAAGCAACAACTGGCTAAAAGCACAACCCACCACTCATCTGGAGCTTGATTTCCTGCAAGGAGGTGCACGGTGGGATTTCTTGGAGTGAAGGCAGGGGGAAATTCCTGGTCCTCACAGTCTTTTTGAAGGGAAAAAACCCCAAATGGGTAAGAAATATTCAAGTACTTCTGAAAACCTCAAGTATTTTCTAGAGCCCTGCCAAGGGAGTGGAGATCTCCATCATGAAATGAAGATTTCATTTCAGTGGGAGAAAAAAAAAATTAATTGGGAAGATAAATCCTGTGACATAGGAAGAACAGTGCAGTAGTTGAAAGAGAAGGAAAATAAGTATAAAGCCATACTAATTCCATTTAAAAGCACAATATAGAATTTTATACAGCCTGAAAAACTCCTGATAATTCACAAGCAGCCAAAGAAGAAACACACTTCATATGTCAGCTATAGATAACTCCTATATCGAGCTGCTTCCCTGGTTATTGTATTGCTCTTCCAAGCCTCCCAAAGTCCTTGCCTCATAAACCAGGCAGATAATTCCAATATATTATCCCCATCGTCATCATTTTACAGACCTTTATGATCCATGCTCATTCCAAACCAGTTTTCCCACTTTGCCTGTATTGGCATGAATTTTGCCACAGGGCCAAGCCCCAGGCTGGCTCAGCCCTTGGTCTCAGTGGGGATCTTTAGGTACAATCTGAATTAATAAAAATGACCACAGGGCCCTGAGGAGCTTCCAAACCACTGAAATAAAAAAAATCCTGTATATTTCTTCCAGTGGATGTGGTACTAAACGCCCAGAAGTTTGTGGATAAAGCAGACCTTAGAAATGCTGCAAATATCTTAATTTTTCTCTTATTTCAGAAAAACATCAAATTAATATCTTCAGTTTTTACAAGAAAAAACTGAAGATATTAATTTATTTTCACATTACAGAGGACTGTGTCCTCTCACTTTTCCTTCCATGTATAACCACCTACTTCCATCCCATGGAAGCATTACAGCTGCAAAGGAACATCTCCTGACATAATCGTGAAAAATTACAGCAAGAGACTTTTTTCTCCTGTTCCTCTTCTGCTTCTATTTTAAAAAATAAAATTATATTTGATCCAATTTCTTGATTTCCAGATGAATAAGCTGGTCTTGGCTCACAGAGCTGGGAATTGCTATTAACTGATAATAGAAATGAATAGACCAAAAGTATTTTAAAAATATCATGTCAAAATTTGGTTTTAGTTTTAAAAGCTAGATTTTATTAAGTAATCAAATACTTTTTTGTCTTTATATTAACTAAAGGAAATTTGAGAACATTTAGTATTAGCATCTATTAAATGAAAATTACAGATATGAAAAGTCATAGTTTTCATTTCAGGATTGGCCTGCATGTTTAAAATAGATTGGATAATGCTCCAGAGATGTGAAACATTGGACCTGGGAATAAACCATAGCTTGTGAGTTGAAGCAAAAACTTTTCAAGACCATTTTGGGGAAATATCTGCTGCATTTAACTGGAGATGAGAGGATTTCAGCAGAGTTTTTCCTACTGTTTGTAAAGAAACACTTTGATCCTGTGTCCTTTAGCCAGCCTTAGGAAAAATTTAAAAAAAAAAAAAAAATAAAGGCAAAATACCATATTTTCCTTTGAAATATCTCTTCCATTTTGCTGTGCATGGGATCTTGCTGAGTCAGCACTCAGGCACACACATCCCCTGGAGGCACAAACCCAGCAGGGGCTGGGTCTCATCTTGGATCTGCTCCCAGAGGGGAGGTGACAGGACATCCTGGCTGGGAGCTTCACCCAGCCTTGTTTCCCCTTGGAAAAAGCCCTTTGGAGCACCCCACAGGTTTGGAAGTCTGGGCTGAGAAAGCAAAGTTACTCAGGACTGGGGAGCAGATCTCAGACACCATTTTCAGCAAATCACAAAATCCCAGAAGGGTTTGGGTTGGAAGGGACTTTAAATCTCATCCATTCCCACCCTGTGCCATGGACAGGGACACCTTCCACTGTCCCAGGCTACTCCAAGCCCCAGTGTCCAACCTGGCCTTGGGCACTGCCAGGGATCCAGGGGCAGCCACAGCTGCTCTGGGCACCCTGTGCCAGGGCCACAATTCCTCCCAGGGAACAATTCCTTCCCAATATCCCATCCATCCCTGCCCTCTGGCACTGGGAAGCCATTCCCCTTTTCCAGTCACTCCCACCCTTGTCCAAAATCCATTTCCACCCATCCTGCTTTTCCTCCTCCTGTCATTTTCCTGCTCACGAGAAGCTCCACTTCTTTTCCTGTTCTCCACTGTTAATTTCTCCTGCCTGTAGCAGAAAATATTCAGTCTCTTGATTTTCATGAACAGCTGGTGCATAGCCAGGACTTCTTGCCAGGCTTAAGAAAAGAGGAATTTTTATCTCAGTGATATTTATTTTCTTGCTGGTGACTCAGAGGAACAGTCCCTGCTTAGGCCTTTTTCTCTCTCACATTTGATGATTCCTCTAAATCAGTGCAAGAGGAAATCAAGAGATTCCTGTCCCCACCTTGCTGCACCTTGAACTACAATTTTAAGCATCCATATAAACAGTGTGAGCCTAAATTTTATGAAACACTGACATTAGTGGAAAAGTTTGTATTTCTGAAAGTAAAAATCTGGTTTTGCACAATAGAAGTCCTCAGTCTCTTCGGCATCAGCTGTTTAAAAAGGAACTGAAGCTATCCAGCCAATAATTCCTAAGGAATGGAAGTAATTTCTATTGAAACTGTGTATTGTTTTAATCTGACAGAGTTCTTAGGAATTATTAATGTTCCTCACTCTTTTCTAAGCCTGCATTAGGAGCAGGCCAGGATATTGCAGGAGGATGTACCTCAATTGAAAATATAGATTTCTTCTTTCATTATTTTAACAGGCATTTATTTTCTTGTTGCTATAACTAAGTGGAGGGAGCAGGGTTTGAAGGGTAAGGGTTTTTTTTTTATTATTTTCTGCATTCCCTAATGTTTCCAGGTATTCCAAAAGCATGGAAGCACATTTTCCCTCCACTGACAGGGGCAGTGGCTCAGTGACTGCCTCAGTTATCATGGAAGCTAAAGCTGATTTAATCAATGCATCCTTATTCCTTCCTGAGCTCTGGGCCTGCATGATTTGACTTGACAAGTTCTTCATCATTTTTTTTTTTTTTTTGTGATTTTACATCCTCTTCAAGATGCAGTTCCCCAATTCCATGTGAGAATTGTCAGGTAGTATCTGGTGAAACGAAGCTGACAAGTGTATTCTGTCAGGTTTAGTAAATTAACATGTGAAGAAGTCAGGCTTTGGAATGGGTGATAGCATCTACAGGAGGGTTTTCTTCCTTAGAGAGCCAGAAAAGAAGCCCAGCCTGTCTCTGGCACAGAATCTGGCTTGAGGTGACAGATTTTACATTTTCTATAGGATTTTTTTTGGATTTGTTGCGCTCAAAAATCGATGAAATCAAAGGGAATGTCTCAGCCATTATAGAAAAAGAGTGAATTTTATTATTGTGCTACAAAATGCAAATTCTTCTGTGAAAAATTCCTATTTTGGTGCTGATTTATTGGATACCACATATTAAATCCTCACATCCTGGGTATTCTGAGGAAGACTTTCAATAGAGTGTCTTTTACAATGAAAATCCTTCCTGTGTTTACATTTTAAGGATTTTTGTGGCCCTCTCAGGACTATCTGTGCACTGAAACCAATAAAAATCATGTTGCTGCTGGAGCTTGACCTCCTTTTACATCAGAGTACCTTCTGCAGAGCAACTTTATGTCCATCCCTGGTAGAGATTTTAAAAAAGATGCATAAAACCACCCCCACAGCTCTTTTTGAAGGTCCAGGAGTTGGAAATGCTTTCAATTTGTAGTCATGAGACTGAAAAAAATATTCACTGAGATTGATTTTGGGTTGGCATTTCTGGCTGGTTGTTTTTTTGCTACAAAACACTCTAAATCCAAACTGTTCCATGGCGGGGGGAGATGGGGGCAGCCTGGATGTAACATCATGCTGCTCATAACCAGGGCATTTTTAGCCTGTTTAATGCATTAAGTCCATTAAAGGCAAGTTCTGTGAGGGCAGTGTTTGATCTCTCCGTGGGATTCTGTACCCCAGCCTGCTTTAAAATGTGTTCATTGCAGTACATGGTGCTTTAAGAATGTGAAAAAGGCATTAACATCTGAAATCACCAGGGAAATGGGCAACACAAGGGTGAAATTCTGGTTTTTAGCCTTTGCATGCGTGCTTGAGGTAGGTCCTGTCACCTCTTGGAGATGTGGAGTGCAAGGAGTGAACATTCTCCTCTGTAAATGCACTTTGCAGTCACCTGGAGGGATCAGAGGTTGTTTTTCCCTTCTTTTCCCTGGCATTGGGCACACTCAGTTGGCACTGATGCAGTTTGCCAGTTCCACAATAGCCTTTGTAGTCCTGGCCCATGTCACAGGTCTGAGCAATGACACCACAACTGAACCTACCCTTGGCACAACATTTAAGGACTTTGGGTGTCAGCCCACCCAGGTAAGATGTGTTCACTCACTAAGCAGAGAATTGTTGATGTCAGCCTGAATCTGAGCTTCTGTTCCTCACATTTTATCAAAACCAGTGATTCCAATGATTTTCAAATCATTTCTTTGTGGAGTCTTTTCAGCTTTACAAATATTGCACGGCTCTGAGATTAGCCTGAGATGCTGACAGATGTGGTCAAGTGCAACCCTGAATAATTGCAAACCAGGGCGATCAGTCTTTACATCAACCCCTTGCAGTGCAGTGCCCAGGAAAATGGTGCTGGGGAAAGGCACTTTTGGTGATTTTTGACAGAGGTTTGGGATGGTTCAGTGTGCTCTCAGAGACAAGCTTGCTTGGGCATGTGATGTGTGGAAGAAGCCCTCTGACAGCTGCATGAAGTGTCAGAGGCCTGTCAGAAGTGAAAATGTTTGTTATCACCAGGGCAGCACAGCAGGAGATCCAATTTTTGTATTTACTGCCTGCACAAGGAATGGGCACAGGGCAGAAATCCATCAAAGGTTTTTCCTTGCTGGTTTTAAGAATTTAAAAGTATTTAAGAGCCAGGGCCTGTGTGATCTCTGCTTGCTCTTCTAGAGCAGGCAATGACCTCCTAATGCCATAAAACCAGGAAAGTTCCTTGCACATCTTATGAGCAATGATTTTCCTGTTTGTTTTGTTTCCTATCATAGCTAAGAACATATTTTTACCTTCTCTTTCCAAACCTTCCCTTTAGTCCAGATTTTGAAATGAATATACATTATTTTGCTTTCAGCAGGGGAAGGGAAGGGAAGGGAAGGGAAGGGAAGGGAAGGGAAGGGAAGGGAAGGGAAGGTGACTGATCACTTCTTGGGATGACAGTCACAACTGAAATGGGCACAGTGCACTGGCAGCTGTGAGTTAAGCCAGGGAGAGTGATTTTAGCTTAGGAAAGATGATTTGGTCTTTATTTCAAGCTCAGATGTTCACATTGTACAGAACACACAGATCTGATACTTATTTTTTGTTAAATTTCTCTAATTCAGAATGCTCAGCCATAGCCCAGGTTTGTAGCTGACCTAAGAACAATTTCCTATGAACTCAACAATTCAAGAGCTCTTTGAAGCTTAGCAAGGGAAATTGGGAATCTTGAGCCACCCAAGATGATGTGTAAAATAGTGCTTGGAATTGATGAGTAAACTAGTGCTTGGAATATTCCTTTGATGAGTTCGTATAACCTGGGTCACTTAAGGTGTGCACTCCACTTATTGAGAAAAGTGCTGCACACCAGAGCTGCAGAGCAAGAGCAAAGCCTACCCCTTCAAAAAATGGTGGTATTAAACAAAATTACTGCTTTAGAAAGCATGCCTGTATCTGTCAGAGGGGTT
This sequence comes from Urocynchramus pylzowi, assembly GCA_013397555.1. Lineage (NCBI taxonomy): Eukaryota > Metazoa > Chordata > Aves > Passeriformes > Fringillidae > Urocynchramus > Urocynchramus pylzowi. The sequence continues at coordinate 629,934 of VZRH01002949.1, forward strand.
TGTCACCTCATTGATACCATGGGTGGTGACCTGTTCCAGCACAGTGCCACTGCACAGCCCTCAAGGCACAGCTGAATTGTTTAGGGACATCCAAACAATGTTTGTGCATTTTAGCAGACTCAGAAAGAGCAGAAAGTATTAATTTGTGAAGCAAACTATTTGCTTGGAGCAGAAAAACTCATAATTCCATGTCCTGTTCCTTCATGCTTGTATCCTTTTATTTCATGTTGGTTTGGCTGCGTGTTGTTAACGTGGACCCAAACATAGAACCCTGGAATTACTGAGGCTGGAAAATCCCTGCCAGCCCATGGAGTCCCAGCTGTGGCCAGTGCCCACCTTGTCCCCAGCCCACAGCACTGAGGGCCACCTCCAGCCCTTCCTGGGACACCTCCAGGGATGGGGAGTGCAAAGCTCCCTGGGCAGCCCCTGCCAAGGCCTGAGCACCCTTCCCATGGAGAAATTCCTGCTGCTGTCCAAGCTGAGCCTCCCCTGGCCCAGCTTGAGGCCCTTTCCCCTTGTCCTGTCCCTGTTCCCTGGCAGCACAGCCCCACCCCCCCTGGCTGTCCCCTCCTGGCAGGAGCTGTGCAGAGCCACAAGGTCCCCCCTGAGCCTCCTTTTCTCCAGGCTGAGCCCCTTCCCAGCTCCATCAGCTGGGACTGACTCTCTAGAACATCTCCTACATTCCATAATGTGGAACTCCCTTCCTGCTTTACACAAGGTGCTTTCACATCAGAGCAGTGGTGCTTGTGCAGGCCCCTTTTTTTTTTATGTAGGCCAGGTATAAATTGATGTAAATGTATAGAAAATAAGAGCTAGTAAGTCTGATTCTGCATGTTTTATGGACCTGCCAGCATCAACAGATCAAACCAGTGTTAAGCAGATTTCTTACTTTGGTTTTGTGACTGTAAAAGGTTTAAATACATCTTCATCTTCCAGCACCTGACAGCAGCACTCCCTGATCATGGGATAACTACTCTGCATTTGTTTTCTGTGGCCTGTTTAAGGGCAGTAATGGATCAGGTGTGTGGGCAGGGCTTTGTGGGCACTCAGTGCCCAGGATCAGTCAGATGTTGCTTTCTGGGATGGAGCTGTCATGTTCTCCAGGAGCTCCTCTGGGCTCAGGGAGATGGCTCGGGGCAGGAGGTGCTGCTTGCTTTGGGAAGAGTCTGGGCAGAGCTGGCTCTTCTGTAACTGCTGTGGGTGAGGCTTTGGACAGGGCAGTGCTTGCTCAGCACCACTGGCTTTGTAGGCAGGGTGGGTTTGCTGTTGTTATCCTTAGGATCCTCATTTAACCCCTTTTTTGGGGTTATTTTGGGGTGTGTGATGTAAAGCTTCAGGCAATTCTCAGATGTTCTGTTAATATGGGCACAGGTTTCTCACTTTAATGGCTGTGCATGGGACTTAGACATGAAGAGGTGATCAGAGGGATGGAGCAGCTCTGCTGGGAGGAAAGGCTGGAAGAGCTGGGATTGCTCAGCCTGGAGAGGAGAAGCTTCAGGGTGACCAAATTGTGGCCTTTCAGAACCTGGAGGAGCTACAAGAAACATGGAGACGGGCTGTTTCCAAGGGATGGAGGGACAGGACACAGGGAATGGCTTCCCACTGCCAGAGGGCAGGGATGGATGGGATATTGGGAATTAGGCATTGTTCCCTGGGAGGGTGGGCAGGCCCTGCAAAGGGATTCCCAGAGCAGCTGTGGCTGCCCCTGGATCCCTGGCAGTGCCCAAGGCCAGGCTGGACACTGGGGCTTGGAGCAGCCTAGGACAGTGGAAAGATGAACTTTAAAGATTTCCCTTCCAGCTGAAACCACTCTGTGATTCTGTAAAGAGTTGCTCTGTCCATCTAAATTTGAATTACTGGCATTAAAGCAAAAATTGTTTTCCTCCTATTTGGAAATGACGTGACAGTGTCCTCTGGTGGTCTGACAGCTGGAGTTCTGCTGCATCTGCTGCTTGCTCACCTTCTTCTTCTTTTTTTTCTTTCTTACTTTTCCATTTTAATTAGAAGGAGTTGTGGCATAATTGAAACAAAAGGACTGGACTTCAATCACTAGCAGGAAATTATGGAATAGTGTTATAGTGTGTGTATATATCTTTTGCAGTAATCTAAAGACTGATATGAGGGGCAGGGACAAGTTTCTTTTGGATATTTCATACATATATATGTGTGTATATATATATATATATATATTTATTGTACATCTGTGGTACATCTTCACAGGTGAAGCTTCAAGGAAATCCCTGAGACTGAAGCCAGGAATTATTGACAAACTTATTACATAATAGAGCTTTAAAGGATCATGGTAAAACCTTCTGGAATTATTAATCTATTGAGTGGAGTGGAGATTTATTATTTTTCCCCTATATTTGTCTGTGTAGACAGAACTTTAAGCCAGAGTCTGCTCTCCAAGAGCCTTTGACCTGTAGTGCTCAGCTTTAGGTCTGAAAATTTAATGCATTTTAACCCAAGCATGGCTTCATCTCTCAGGATCAAGGACTATGAACTGATTCCCTGCATCAGGGTATAAATGTCTGCTTCCCGAAAGGAATGCTAGTTGGAATATTAATAGCAGAATTCAGTTAATCCAGAAACCAAGGAAGACAGAAAGTCAGCTTTAAAGCTCCTCACCATGCAGATTTTGAGATTTTTCACTGTGGCAAATGTTTTTCATTCAAACTCTGAGGGAAAAGGTTTGTGGGGTTTTGGTTTGCCTTGAGGCTGTGTTTTTGGAAGCTAAAGAACTGAAGAAAAAGTTCAGCAGGTGTTCCAGATGTTAGAGGCTTCTGCAAATCAGAAAAGACCCTGAATAAACATGCAACCAAAAAAAAAAAAAAA
>VZRH01002949.1:632815-689893 GCA_013397555.1 Urocynchramus pylzowi
AAAAGGTGTGTGGATTCCCATGGAATCCCAGAACGGTTTGGGTTGGAAAGGACCTTAAAAACCATGCAGTTCCACCCCCCTGCCTTGGGCAGGGACACTTCCCACTCTCCCAGGGTGCTCCAAGCCCCAGTGTCCAACCTGGCCTTGGACACTTCACTTTTAACCCCCTGAAAGCTGAGCTGGTTTTTAACTTTTAGGGAAAACCTCCAAGATGAAGTGCTGGAATTGAAGAAACTCTCAAAGTTCTTGTCTGGGATACTTTCTGACCCTGGCAGTTGTCAGTGACTGCCTAAATCCTGTAAGGGAATTTTCAGAAATGGACAGAGAAATGGATTTCTCACAGAGAAATTATTTGAGGGCCTGACTCCCATTTCTACCTTAGAAAATGTTGCATTGAATTTTTGGTTCCAAAGTGAAATTGTTGAGGAATATTGTGTTAGTGATGGCATTTTTGATCTGAGCAGAGTTTGACCCAGACCTGGGTGAGTACAGTCGTAGTTTGGGTATTTCAACAGCTTGATTTTTCTGTCCAAAAATAGAAAATATCTGCTGTGAAAACGTTGCTTACAAACACAGTCTGATTTATGAGCCTTCTGAAGATCTATTTACTTGGCTAAGGAAATGTGCCAATTAGCTGGGGTGGCACAAAGTAGTTCATAGCCATAATTAACAAAACAAATCAGACACTCTGGTGGTTCTTATCTTTCTTCTAAATAATTAACACACTTTCCCTGTGGTTAGAAAGGCCAGCTCTGGATCCACATTCCCTATTTGGCCATTTAAATATAGTGGAAATGCTGGAAGGTGATGCCAAGTATCAGGAAACTGAGAATCTTCATGGAATTTTTTTTGCTTCTCAGTCTTCAAAGGTCATGTTCAGGTAGTGAGTCTTCCACTGTTTCCTCCTTGATTTTTTTTTTAGCTCATCCTTTCACTTTGGCAGAGACAGGGAGTGAAACTTTTGCAGGAGCACTGATTTCTCCACACTAACTCACCCCTTTCTCTTCTTGCATCACATCACTTTGTCCTCACCAGTTCCACAGTCCTGGATTTCTATTCAACATCTTGGTTGTGAGTATCCAAAAGTGGAGAAAAGGCCTGTGAGGTTTTGTCCAGGTGTGGTCCCACCTTCCAGCTCTGGGATATGGGGCAGGTGACAGAGGACAGGACCCCTGCACCTTGTGTGCCATCTGCTCTTTCCTTTGCCAGCTGGATAAACAACTTCCCACCTGCTCTGTGCCACCAAATTTCACTTTGGAACCAAAAATTCAATGCAACATTTTCTAAGGTAGAAATGGGAGTCAGGCCCTCTGACTGAAAATAATTTCTCTGTTCATTTTTGAAAGTGCCATGCAAAACAAGCGGGTGGGAGACAGAGCCTTGCTCTGTCTGGGAGAGTAATTAGGATTTATTTTAAGAGAGGACATCCTGATCTCATAATTACAGGGAAAGCACAGCAGCATGGATGGATTGGAATCAAAGGAAGGGTTAATCAAAGTAATAAACTTCCAAAATTCCAGGATAAAGGCCACAGATAGCAGATTATGGATATGTAATGATTAGGGAATAATCAGAATCCCAGAAGGGTTTGGGTTGGAAACGATCTTAAAGCTCATCCAGGGACACCTTCCACTGTCCCAGGCTGCTCCAAGTCCTGTCCAGCCTGGCCTTGGGCACTTCCAGGGATCCAGGGGCAGCCACAGCTGCTCTGGTCACCCTGTGCCAGGGCCTGCCCACCCTCCCAGGGAACAATTCCTTCCCAATATCCCATCCATCCCTGCCCTCTGGCACTGGGAAGCCATTCCCTGTGTCCTGTCCCTCCATCCCTTGAAAATAGTCTTTCTCCATCATGCATTGCTTGATTTACTGGAAATTCATCTGGGAAAGTTTTCTCAGCACTAATAATGGGAGAAATTTTGCATTTCCTGTGTAAAACCTCCTAAACAGCACAGGAATATTTGTTTATTACTGTGAAGTGGTTCAAAACACAGCCTGTTTGTACCAAGGTGAAAATTTAATTTGGTGAATAACACTACATTACTGCAGATCTTCCAAAGTTGATCATGGTTAGCAAAGAACCTAAACATTCATGCTGTCACCTGACTAATTGGCTTTTGACATCGAGATATTTTAGAAGATGAATTGTTCTGTCCAGCCAACATAAAGATTGTGCCAAAAATAGCCTGCACTTCAAATGGAAAATAATCAAACAATCTATGTGTGGTCCAGGAATGTCTCATGTTTTATTTTTAGTCTTGCATGTGATTCATAGGAAGAGCAGAAATGCTTCAAGAGACAGTCTGTGGTGTGAACTCCACGATTCGAGGCAGTGACTGCAAACGTGGAAGGAGAAATCCACGGAGAAATCACCTGCACTTGTTCAGGGGTGTAAAAAGATAAACCTGCAAGATGAATTAATGTACAAAATAAAATCATCAGTGGTTTTGAGGTTGCAGCTACGTCAAGCTGATTTAAATTCTTTCCTGATTGTTGAAACTTGGATTGAGCACATCTGCACGGGCTGTTCAAAGGTTTGATTTTTATTAATGAAAGTTTTGGTGTTTAATTAATTAGCACTGTTATTCAAATGGCGTTTTTTTTTTTTTTTTTCCTTAGGGTGGTAATAGTTGAGCAAAACACATTTTTGTAGTCTTCTATTTATTTTAAATTTGTGAGGGAGACCCCTGAGTGAACAATTTTCTCCCTATCAGGGAAAACCTGTAAAGTTTCAGTCCTGCAAGTGTCAGTTTGGGATATTTTTTTAGTATTTATCTCCCCTGTTTTGGCCATGTTATTCATTGCTGCTGCTTTTCAAAGAAATGTAGCATTGCTTTCTTCATGGAAAATGTACCATTAAATTGCAGATGTCATGGATGAGAGCACTGTAACGACAAGAAAAGAGATTTGACATGCAAATATGTCAGGATCTAATTCCATTCTTGCTGAAGTCAATGGAAATTGTAAAATTGACTTCAAATGGGGACGGGAGCAAACACAAAATGCCAAGGTTAAAAAAAAAAAAGGCTTTGCTGTTTAATCAGAGATGCTTCTTGTTGTCCTGGCCCCACTCAGATCTGCAAAGCAGAGCTGCCTAAAGGTGCCTGGGTTTAATTATTTGTTTAATGATGTTAATGCAGCCTTGCAGGGGAGTCTGGTCCAAGGCACAGAGGTCTGGTCCTGACAAGCTCTGAGTGCTCCCCAGTAATTACATGGACAACATCAGGCTGGGAATGGGGCTCCCAGTGCTTTGTTTGGCCCCTTGGGACCTTTGACCAGATCCTAGAGGAGCAGAACACGGGGATGGATCCATGGGAATCTCCAGGTGCTTCCTGACAATCCTTGTGGCTCGTGGCTTCATCAAGCAAAGTGGTGACATCTTTTTTTAATGATTGATTTTTTTTTTTTCCCCTTGATGCCTTGTTTTCCAAAAAGTGCTTGGATCACTACACGGAGTGTGAAGACAGAGGGGTTTCTCTCCTGTGTTGTAGCTTGGTTGGTTCATATTAAAATGTGTTGGTTTCACCTAAGCACGTGCAAGTTGGAAGCTGGAACATTGTGGATGCAGAATTCCCTGGTTGGGAAGAGGGTGCTATAAAAGCTTAAGAAGCAGCAACAATTAAAAAAAAAAAAATGAGCTTTTCATTGGAAAGTGGAGGGGTTTAGGGAAGCTCTGTGCAAGTTCAGCAAAGTGTTGGGATGGTAGATCTTGGTCCCTCATGGAGGGCCCCGGGGTGGAGTGATGGGGGGAGGATTTGGGGTAAATCCTCCTGTACCATGCAAGGCCCTGCACGTGCAAAGCTGTGACATTGCTCTTTTACAGCTGCTCAGGTATTAGTGAAGCTTTTGATTGCTGAAACCCTCACTTGGACACTGTTACCCCCAGTAACAGCCCTAAACCTGCAGTGTATTTACAGCCAGGAAACTGCCCTTAAAGCACTGAGAGAAGGTGCAGCCTTCTTTTGGAAGAGCTGAGATTCCCGCTCTGAGACCCAAGGTTTACACTCTGCTTTCAACCTCCTTTGCTCCTTAACAGTCTTTTCATTAAACTCTCAACAGCCCCATATATCCTCTGCTTTTCTGGGAAGACACAGGGTCTCCTGAAAGCCTCTGCTCTTAAGGATGTCTGCACTGTCAGGAACTGCAGTTCCCTTGGAATGATATTTGTAGGACACATGGTGTGGTTAAGTTTCTCTAACTTTTGTCTGTAATGCCATTAAGTAAGAAGCCTATTTAATTTGCTTTCAGAAATTATTTCTCTAAGTGTAGGGTTTTTTTACTTCCTCAGAAAATGACTCAGGAGGAGGGAGGAATACTAATATGGTGTCAGTTACAAGCTGAAAAATGAGGATTTGTTGAGTTACACCTTTACCAGACCTTGTTTCAAATGATTTTGGTAAATTACAGTTGCCTGAGGGGGGGAATAAATAAGATTGCCTTCATAAAATCTTTATGGACACTTGAAATTATCCCCAAAGTGTGTTTGGACTTCCTATTTCACAATGTTTGCTAAAACAGATACAATTTTCAGATTCAGATTGTTGCCATGAAATGTTAAAACACACTCTTGAAATAATAGAGGAGAAAGAAACTTTTGATGGGATCTCAGACAGCATTTTTGAATGTCACTGATGATCAAGAACATGATAACAGTGAGTTTTTCATTTTGACATTATGAGAATTTCTCTGGGTTTTTTTATGCCAAAGTGAAAAGAGATTTGACTGAGCCTTGAAAAGTGTCACATGCAATTCAGTGATATTTTTGTACTTGTCCCTTCACATTGCTTCCCTCCTTTGTTCTTGTCTGAAGGAGGGAGGCACATCTGCAACAGGTTCCCCATGTGAGGGAGCAGCCTCTGTTTGCTCTCCCCAGCCCCATGAATGTCTGTGGGTTCAGGGTTAGCTCTGTGGCTGCTCTCAAGTGAGTTTTTACAACACAAATCATTCAATTCTTCCCCCAAGAAGTCACTCACAAAAGCTCATTTCTGTCTAATTTTTGGCTGTTGCTGTCAATAATAAATGCTTTGAGGGAGAGTGAAGGAAAAGATAAAAGTTTATGGCAAACCAACAGGAAGGATCTTTTTTAGCCCTCCACAGCTCTTGATTTCCTATCAAAACACCTCTGTGACACAAGTAAGGAGCTCTGGCTCCTTGATGTTCCCTGGGGATATCCCCTCAGGCATCATCTCCTGGTATTCCTAGGAACATCTTGGCTCCAAGGAGCTTTGCCAGACCCCTGCTTCAGCTGATCTTTTCCTCACTGGATTCTCAGATCCTTCCATGCACCTCCAACATTCCTAGAGCTCCCTTCCCTCTCCTGTAGTTGAAGCCAATAAGTAGAAATACTTTGTGGTGATTTTTTCTTCTTTTTTTAATTTATTTATTTATTTATTTTATTTATTTTTTTTTTTTATTTTTCCCCTTATTTTGCTATGGTAACAACTAGGCATTTGGCATTCCCAGCTGTTTAGGGTCTTCTTTTTTCACTTTTTTTTTGTTTTGTTTTTGCTTGGATATTTGTGAGATATGGTTTCTATTTTTCTCCTCTCCATAAAACCTTTCAGTGCCTGTGTGCAGTAAAGTGGGAATTGTGAGGGGATACCAAAATACAAAGGGAATCCCAGAATGGTTTGTGTTGGAGGGACATCAAAACCCATCCTTTTACACCCCTGCCATGGCAGGGACACCTTCCATTGTCTCAGGGTGCTCAAAGTCCCATCCAGCCTGGCCTTGGGCACTGCCAGGGATCCAGGGGCAGCCACAGCTGCTCTGGGCACCCTGTGCCAGGGCCTGCCCACCCTCCCAGGGAAGAATTTTTTCCATATATCTCACCCAAATTTCCCCTCTGGCAATGGGAAGCCATTCCCTTTTTCCTGTCAGCCCACCCCTTGTGAATTGTCCTCTCCATGTTTTCTGTAGCCCCTTCAGGCCCTGCAAGGCCACAGTTTGGTCACCCCAGAGCTTCTCCTCTCCAGGCTGAACAAACAGGAATGTTTACAATTCAGGCTGTTTACTGAGGAGCTGGGAAGCCCACACCAGTTTTTATTCAAAGCACAGGAAATCATTCCCACCAAGTGGGGAGGATCTGCTGGAAGTGTGGGCAGCTTCACATGCAGGGATGTCTCCCAGTATGCTGCTCACAGAAGAAATCAGCCTAATTACTTTCCAAAATGCAGTCAAGGATGTTTGAAACTCTCCTGGTTTGACATCCATGACAAGTTTTGAAAGACAGGATTGCAGATAATGTCAAGAAAAAAAACCCAAAACCATGTAATAATTTCTCTCTGCACATCTCTCCACGTGGGATGCATCCTTCCCCAGAGTCCTATCACTGATATTTAATTAATGTAAAGAGTCTGATGACTCCCTTGGTGTTGTATCCATGGCTGTGGATGGCTCCAGGGAGGAGCTCACCTGAGAGAGGTTGTGCTCCCTAAGTTATCACTGACAACACAACACCTGTGGGGTTGTTTTAACTCTTCTCACCTTGTTGGCCACACAAATCAGTAATTTCCATGAGGAGTTGGGGTTTTCTTGGTGTCCTGCTGTGGTTTTTAAGCACTGTTATTGTATAAGAAAAAAAAATTATATTAAAATATCCTTTTCAATACAAAAGCCACAAGTCCAGCCACAAAGATGATCTGGGGGCTGGAGCACTGTCCTGCAAAGACAAGGAGAGCTGGGGGGATTCACATGGAGAGGAGAAAGCCTGGGGGGACCACGGAGACCCTTCCAGTGCCTGAAGGGGCCCCGGAGGGACAGGGACCATTTTTATGGGCACAGAGTGACAGGTCAAGGGGCAGTGGTTTTAAATTGGCAGAGGGCAGGGATGGATGGGATATTGGGAATTAGGAATTGTTCCCTGGGAGGGTGGGCAGGCCCTGGCACAGGGTGCCCAGAGCAGCTGGGGCTGCCCCTGGATCCCTGGCAGTGCCCAAGGCCAGGCTGGACACTGGGGCTTGGAGCAGCCTGGGACAGTGGAAGGTGTTTCTGCCCATGGCACAGGGGGTGGCACTGGATGGGCTCTGATGTCCCTTCCCACCCAAACCAGTCTGGGATTCTATATTTTGAATAAAAGTTATGTTTCCATTGATCAAGAGGTTGCTGTTGGACTGGCAGAGTGAAGTACTCTGAAGAAAATACAGGTAGGAGTTTTCACTAAATGTCACTCGTAAGTGAATGATTGTGTGTTCACCAAGACACTGACAATAAAATTGAATTTAGGTGCCCTTCATAATTCTTGTGTAAAAATAACTTCTTTTTATACTTTTGCATGTATCTAACAGTTCCTTCACACAAGTTAGAGGTGGTCCTTGTGGTTTGAGTGTTGGACTTGGCAGTCTTAGAGGACTTTTCCAACCTTAAGGTTTCTATTCTGTGATTTGGAGGTGCTCTGCTTGAGTTTAAATGGGGTCTGTGGTTGGTTTGTTTGTGTGCTTGTTTTAACACAGTGGGGCAGCCACAGCTTTTCTGGGCAAGGCCTGTGCCAGGCCCTCACCACCCCCACAGGGAACAACTTCACCTTAATATCCAATGTACCCCACTCCCTATCAGTTTGAGACCATTCTCCCTGTTCTGTCACTCCATCCCTTGTAACTGGTCCCTCTTCATCCTTGTAGGCTCCCAACCCTCCTCCTGGCCCCTCAGTGCTGCCTTTGGAGCTGGTTAAGGTTCCAAAATCCCCATTTCTTACACACATTTGGCTGATGGACACAGATGGACAAGGAGAGAGAGCTTGGGGGGCTGGTGGTGGCCTGGCCTGGTGGCAGCAGGAGCCTGTTCCTTCTGTCCCTAGGGCTGGGAGTCCTCTTGTTTGGCCCCAGGGTGACCCAGAGACATCAAACTGAGCTGGTTTCAGCTTTTACCTTTTCCTGCAGGTCTCAGTTTCCTCACAGGAAGGGTGGTCAGGCACTGGAAGGGCTGCCCAGGGAGGTGGTGGAGTCACCATCTGCAGGTGGCACTTCACACCGTGGTCTGTGTGACAAGGTGGCATTGGATGTGATGGTCTCAAAGTTGATTCTGTGGTTCTGGAGCATGGCCATTCCTGTGGGATCAGAGCCTGGTGGATCTCAGGACAGCCTCAGGGCCACTTTCAGGGGGGGTGTCAAAAGCACAAGTCACCCAGAGAGGGAAAACATCATCATTTCTACTGACCTCTTCCCAAATTCCTGGGATTGCAGGAAGTGCAGCACTCCTTTAGGCAGTGATATTGATGTTCAGGGAGCTGTGCTCCCTCCAAAAGCTCCCTGTGTGTGTGTTTGGTGTGCCTGACCTTTCAGCAATGGCAAATAGAGCATGGCTTTTTTTTTTATAAAACACATTTGTCTTCCAGTCCTTGACCTGGGCTCAGTAAATGAAAACGTAGCAGAACTGAATCCCCGCAGGATCAGGAGAGGGGCAGTGCAAGCAAAAGGGAAAATAAAGAAAAATGTACTGGCACTTGTGCTAAAGGACAGCAGAGCAGAAGCCACTTTGTGGCTGTAAAAGTCACACTTCTTATCAATAATTCCTTATCCCTGGTGGGCAGAGGGTGCTGCCCACACCACTGTGCCTGTGTGAGACACCACACTTCCCTGAGTGTTCCCAGCTTCGGAGATTCACGTGTCCTAGGAACAATTTCTGCATAATTTCTTTTGCTATGAACCCTCTTAAGGTTACATTTTGCCTCTGCAGAGAGGGAGCAATAATCCTGCTTTCCCTTTCCTTCATGAGAAACCTCCTGTGGTAACAGCTTTAACGAGAGCTCATGAAAGGCTGCCTTTCTTTCAGTGGTTCCCTCCAGGAATCTTCTATCGATTATCCTGTAGACAAAAGAGGGAACTAAAGAGTTGCCGTGCAAGAATATTGTACAGCATGAGGCAACTAAAGGGAGATCCTGACTGCAGTTTTATTGGGGTGGGAGTGGGCCTTGGCTCTTCAGACACTTCAAATCAGGAAGTGCAGTTGATAAATTCAGGGGTACCCAGGCAAAAATAGAAAATCAGCTGCCAACCTGAAACCCAGCAGTTATTTCATTTCTGACATTGATGTTGCTTCAAATTTTTTGAAGTGGTTTAATAGCAAAAGGTTTTTTCTGGAGTATAATTCATTAAACACTGTCAGTGTTTGATAAAATCGTGTTGGTTTTGCTGGAAAGAACAGTCCAGTGTTTCTGACAGAGAGGAATCTTTTCTGAGCAGGACACTGTGTTCAGGTGAGGAATCTGGGAAAAGAACGGGAATATTTGAGATCCTTGGATGAGCCTTTGCTTTTCTGCTTCAAAACAGGCACTGGCTGGTTAAAATGCAGTGATAGCAGAAAGGCTATTGAAAACTTTGGGGTCCTTGTCAGCTGTTGACCGTTTTCCATCCTTTTTGCTTGGTTCCCTGTGAAATACATGCATTTATTAGCACCTTTGCTTGTGGAAAGCTGCAATCTCTGAAACACGAACAGTTTGCACCTTGGAGGTTGTCACACCCACTTGAGGACTGAGGGAGTAGTTCACCATGCATCCAGCCTCTTTCCCTGCCAGGATAAGAAAAATCAGTCTCATTTCCTTCATCACAAGTCTTGTGAAGCAATGAAAACTCTTGGCTGTTGGGGAATTTGGAGTCTCCATCTGAGGGACAACTTTGACTGTTACCCTTGGAGTAACTAATTCTTAAAGGTTCTGATTTTTAAAAAAAAAAGAACATTTAGGTATTTTCCAAAGTTTTTAATGCACAGCAAAACAGAACAGATGACCAAATACCTGGCCCCATGAAACCCACCCATGGCCAAACTGAAGGAGGAGGTTTCCTGTATTTTCTTTAAATCCCCTTCCATTCCCTTTTGCTTTCCTGAGCAGATTTTGCTTTATAGTCATAAAGACATCACCACATTGGAGGTGGCTTCTCTGACAAAGGACTGGGAATTATGCCTTTGAATCCCTTCAAGAAAACCAGGAACTGAGCCCTTCTTGCACTTTGTGGCTGGGAGCTCTGATATTCTGACTTTGAGCTCTGATATTCTGACTCTGAGCTCTGATATTCTGATATCTCAGGAGCAGCTCTGGCTTAGGAGAAAAATACCAAACTCTTGTGCTCTTCCTGGAGAGCCTGACTTGTGCTCCTTGGCAAACCTTCTAAAGGAGCATTGGTCATCTTGAGGACACACAGGGGTCTCTGTTTTTGCTTTTCCAGGCTCTGAGTGTGAGTGCTGAGCTGTTTGTGTGCCCAGGCAGGGGAAGTGATGGAGCTGTGGGCAGCGGAAGGAGTCAGGAATCAGGAATCAAATCATGTCCTTGTGAAACACAGGTGTGAGCTCTGCTTGGCTCTGAAAGGGGAATTCAGGTTTTCCTCCCTCCTCCTGCTGCTGCTGGGCATCTAAGCCTTAACAGGGTGGTTTACAAGTGTCCTACAAACAGGAGCATTTTCATTCTTTGCTCCCAGCAAGTTGCAGTGTTTTTCAATTGGGGACATCTCTGGACAAGGCCTTCAGGTGACTTTAAATGTCCCTGGCTGGGGAGAATGAGCACTTTATCAGGTATAACTAAGGCTGGCTTATTTTTACAGTGGGCAGGCAGGGGGGAAATCAGGGCTGCCTGAAGCCTCCCTGTCAGGGTTCAGCACAGAATGCACATATCTTGTTTTTTTTTTTCATTTAGCTCAGCTTTGACTCTTGCAGCCTTCAAGTGTAGCTGAATTGAATATACCTCAATGAACTCATATTTATTCTTTTTGTTATAGAAAAAAAAATTTGTAAGCACAAGCACTTAAAATATTTTATGCTATTCCTAAATTTAATCACAGGTGTCCTGAGAGTATTTAGTGATCTCCTTGAAAACAGGAATGGTGTAATTTAGGGACTCTCTGTTGAGAATGAAACGAACCATGGGGTCTGTACTCTGAAGGAACAGCAATCCCTTCTGTTTTCAGGGTGCAGAGATGCTGTATTAAGTCCCTTCAGTGCAGCAGTGACTGCAGGAGAGTGCTGGCACTTCATTCTCTGAACAGGCTTCCCTGGAAAACTAATGGAGGAGGAGAAGGGCTGCTTGCACCATTTGTTCCTTTCCAGGCAATTTTTCTTTGGCTTGGTTTAGTGTCAGACTTTAGCAGCTTTGGTAAAGGCTGTGTTTAGTTGTATACTGATAATCTGCTCTAGGAAAACACCTTCCCTGGCCTTAAACTTTCTGGTGGCATCAGGACCCTGCATTCCAGCTGCACCACACCTGCATTTCCCCAAGGTGACAACGTTTTTCCAACTTCTCATTTGCATGGCTTGATTTGCTTGGCTTCAAAATGGAGAGAGGCTTTTAAGAGAGTCCTGAGGATTGATTTGTTCCCGGTGCTCCTGCAGCTGGGTGAATCCATTTGAAGCTCTTTAAGGTGATTGACACAGGAGAGGCAGCTTGAAGTGCATTTGTGACCACAGGACCTCAGAATGTTTTGGGTTGGAAGGGACCTTAAAGCCCATCCCATTCCAGCCCCTGCCATGGGGTCGAATCTCCTGGATAGCCAGTCAATCTTTGCTTTAGTTGTTTATGTCTATATTTTTGTTAAGGATAAATCAGCCACAAAATATTTCCCCCAAACAAGCCCAAGTGGGACTTTGTGCCACTTGGCAGTTTTCCATCCACATTATATTGATGATTTGAAAGCAGAGCTGAAACCAGGTGTTAAATTGACCCTGCCTGAAAAAACACCTGCACATTATTCTGTTCAAGTGGCCAAACAGTGCTGATGCAACAGATCCCAGCATCAACAACAAGAGCAGCTGGCATTAAGAGCACACTCCCTGCATCCCATATTTGAAAGTTCAGCAGGTCATTGTGGAAATTTGAGATTATGAAGCTGAGTCACCATTAAAAAAAGGAACTGTGTAATTCCAGCCATGCTTCAATTAGAAATGACTGCAGCTTTAGAATTAGGTGATTATTATTTCAACTTAGACAGCTCAACTTGTTTATGGCCACTTTATTACTGAGACAGCTTTGCTTAAAATTAATTCTGTGAATACATTTTAAAAATTAGACTTGGGGAGTATTGAACTAAAAATTTTCACCCTGATGACCTTGGGAGTTTGCTGGATGTTGGTGTCTAGTGGCCTCTGCACAGGCAGTGCCATTTTCTCACTCCCTGAGGTGCTTTCATTATCACTATGTAGGAACATCCAGCCTAAAATCTTGGTTAATACTAAAGAAAGTTTAATTCATTGAATTTCTTCCTTTTGTTTGAAAAATCAGGAGATTCCAGAGTCACAGCTTGCTCTCAAGGTAGTACTGTATCCACCCAGTTCACGAGGGAAATCCAGGTGTTTTGATACATTTGTGTGATTCTCTGACAAAATCAGAGTAGGCAAAATGGAGATTTGTTTCTTTTAATTGTCTGCATTTCTAAGGGGTTCTCACTGTCAGCAGGGCTGAGAGACCACAGGGAGATTCCATTATTTGGGAATAATACAAATATTTCAGGAGCCAGTTTATCAGCAATCCAGTCAGCTCTTGATAAAATATATCTTTCATGTTAATATTTCACAAGCCATTGCTTTTATGCCCTCTAATTTATGGTAGGAGTTTGTAAGATTGAGATTTGAAATAATAGTAATTTTTTTTTTTTTTTAAATAGCATCCAAAGAAAATGTCATTCCTGGAGGCTCTAAAAGCTGAGAAGGGATGGGTGCCTCAATCCTCACTGCCAAGAGCAGGACAGAATTATTTGCATTTTGTTCAGTAACTGGGAAGTTCTGGGAGTGACTGCTTGGATGGGTGGAGGTGACATGGATACGTGGAGTTTCTCTACCCTGATGATTTTTAGTCCTTTGAGAAGCTGGTGATCCTTAGATTCTTGAAGAGGAGAAAACCAGCAGAAAACAGGACTTTTTCATGATTTTGCATTCTGTTATTTCTTGTGGGGTGGTGGCTCAGCCAGAGCTTTACTGGGGTCTCTGATACCATCTCTACTTCTTTCCTCATTGAGTCATCAACTTTTACTTCAGCCTCCTGTTTATGTATCTTCTTTTACTAATAGCTTGAGTCACAAAAAGAAAAAAGAAGAGAGATTTTGGCAGCTTTAGCCCTGCTGAGAGTGTCTTGCTCTCAGTTTTGAAGAAGGGTGGCCTTGGTGGGAGGAGAAAAGCAGCAAAGCAAAGAGTCCTCCAGTGGTACTGCCACTTTGTTTTGTGGCCCTGGTTTCAGCTTGTCCCAACTCTCTGGGGGTTGTGCAGTCAAGAGTTAAGTGATATCCCAGCTCAAAATTCAGGTGGAGAGTGCAGGCACAGCTCCTCCAGAGGAGAAGCCTGGAGTGGGTGCTTGGAGGTGTAACACACCACTGGGGCTTTGTTCCCTGCAAGGAGAAAGATCCACAGCAAGTGTGTGGTGTGGAGGAAATAAGGCAGGGTTTAGCATGATAAAAGGCAATTGGAGTCATGTTGGAAGTGATTAGAATTTCATGAATAAGCTGGTGTGCTGCAAAAAGTGGTAAATAAGTGAAATCTCCAAATGCAAACTGCTGTGCAAACACGGAGAGGCAGCTGTTGTTCCAGATGCCAGGAACAGCTTAACAGGGAATGGCTTTTCACCACCTGATCACTGCTGTTGTCTGCAGAGCTCTCAGTAGGACCCAGAGCACTGAATCCAAAGCCAGGATGCTCTGGGAACTGGTGACTGGCTTTTCAGACCAGCAGGACCCAAGGAGCAGAGCACTAATTCCAGAAGCCAACAAGTTTTCCACGGAAACCTTCAGAAATAATTCCAAAACTCTTCAGGGAACAGCCAGGTCTGGAGCACCCCTTTGTGGGACTGATTGAAGGAACCTGGTGAGGGCTGTAGATCTCGAGACTACAGGAATTAGACTCCAAGCTTTTGGGAAGCACAACTAGCAAGAGCTGTTTAGCTTCACTCCTTCCAGTGAGGTTGTGGTACCCCTGGCACTGCCACCCTCTGAGAGGGCTCTGCCCACTCCAGATTGGAGCTAATCAGGAGAAAATATGTGTATTTAAGGCTGAAAGAAAAATTGTATAGAAGGCAAAGCCATAGGAGGTAAAAAGACGTTGTTCACCCTAGTGGGAGACAGAAGAGATCCCTTCTGGATTCCTTTTTAATGGTGGTTGCTTGGATCAGCTTCCAAGGTTTTGGTTACTTGAGGTCATCCCAGCAGGGAAAGGTTGGATTACTTCTGGTAGCTTCTATAATCCAGTGCAGAGATGGGTAAAAAATGTAATTTAGCTGTAGTATAATTTTCAATCTCCATGTAAGATTTGTTTTTGTTTTCAATGCTTTCAGTTCTAGCTGTGCTGTAGGATTTATAACCCTGCATTCCTCCTCTGCTTGCCAGCCCCATACCCAGGTTTGCCTTGCAGAAATGCTTGTAATGCAGCTCATGGAGAAAAAATCTTTTAGAGCAAATGTTTTACTAGAATATCCTAAACACTTCATTATGCCAGGGGAACTGTGGGAAAACTAGGATGGAAGAGAAATAATACTGTCATTAACTGAGGAAGAACATAAACCTTAATTTTTCTTGTTAAACAATCTCAGTGTTTCAAAGTTTCTCCCACACATGTTGGTAAAGTGGGAGAATGACAATGAGTGTTACAATAGCACAGTCATTAAGTAATAAAAGTGTGTTTCATTTCATTTTAGATGCATGAAACCAAGGAGAGAATCTTCAGGTTTCTATCAGGAAACAGCTTCAGTGAAGGAGAAGCTGCATTTGGCACAGTGTGTTTTCCTTCTTTTGTTTTCCTCACAAAGAGGAGATAAAAACATTTTGAATGATCATCTTCAAAAATGAACAAAAGTAGACTCCAAATTAATGAAGGAGATGTATTATTACAGATCCTAATCAGCAAACATCTCACATAGGATTAATCATGTTACACTTGTTTGTGGTTAACAATTGCAGTAATTGAGTTTTAATTTAAATGGTGAAATTGAGATTTGACATTTCGGATAGGCAAGTTTGGGAGACTGAGGTTAACACTAATTTTTCTGTGAATGCAGTCAGGAATTGACTGAGAAGTTTTATTTCTGTCTTTTGATATTTCTTCAATGATTGGGAAAGTCTGTAAACACTCCATTTGCATTTCATTTTTTATGCAGTAAAGATGCCAAAGTTTGGACGAGTTTTTGTGTAACCTGGTCTAGTGGAGGTCCTTCAAGGCACCATTGTGGCTGATAAAACAGGAATTGTGATCTCCCATCCTAAGGCTTAAGTGCTGTGTGTCATCTGTGTTATTTTTTTCATGGAATTTCTTTTAGATTTCTGCTGATTTGAGTTCATCAAGTCTCTTTCCTCATGGTATTTTTCATCCTTTGCAATCAGCACACACAAACTCTGGGCACTCTGTGCTGTGGCTGGGAGTTGGTGCCTTTCTTTTGGGCCAGCAAACTCTACCCAGGTTCATTCCTCCCCTCTTCTCTCATTTTCTCTGGGAAATTTGAATCTGCTTGGTATGGGGGTTCCTAAAATTTCTGATATCAAGCATTTGCCCTTAAGTCTTATATTTCCTGTATTTATACTTGGAATCATTATTGATTTGCTTCCTTTTATCTATTTGGCTGCATTGAGAGCATTGTATGGAGCAAATTTCCTTGACACAGTGTGTCTGTACTTAATCACTTTGCTTGAATTAAAAGGATACACTGGAAAGAGCAAATTATTTTGAACAAAATTCTCTAAAGCTGCTCTCCCAAATCCCAGCCTCCAGTAGTTCATGTCTGGAACTCCTCAGCTTCTGCTAGAGCAGAGAGAGCTAAGCAGAAAGATGGGAAGTCATGAACAAAGTGCTCCCGGGGTCTTTTTTGCTTTTGGTTTGGTTTGCTTTGCTTTCATCTAAAAATAGAAGTGTCATCCTTTTCTGTGGGCTGCACTCACAGCACCCAAGGACAGGAGTGAATTCAGATTTGTGCCAAAGGGATCAAATCAAGCTGGGTGTGGAAGGGACAAGAGTTTCTTTGTGTCACAGATGAAAATCTGTTTCTAACTTGCAGTCTAAAGAGAGGAAGGGAAGTTTCCCAGCATCTGCAAGGACAGCCACCCCAAAAGCCTAGCCAAGGAAAGCCTGCAGGAAATTGAAGAGGTAATTTAACAGTGGCATTTTTTGGGTGCTGGGAAACAGTGATCTCCAAAGCAAATGGAAGAGATTTCAGCCCTGTGCACTTAGAGAGCAATGGGAGCAGTTCAGGATTCAGGAGGGGATGGAGGTAAATGTGAGTGGAGGTGTCCCAAGCACAACACAGTTCATAGACACTTCTGTCCATCCACACATCTGCTGCAATTCAGAAAGAATGTTCTCACGTGAGGAATTATTGATAAAAGCACTTGGAGAGGCTCTTCCTCTTCAACCAGAGTGATGGGGCAAGCAGCAGTGGATACAGACTGAAAGAGAGGAAATTCAGGTGAGATACTGGGAAGAAATCCTTCCTGTGGTGGTGGGGAGGCCCTGGCACAGCTGTGCCCAGAAGCTGTGGCTGTCCCTGGGTCCCTGAGAGTTGCACACCTGAAGCACATGGATCTGCTGGATGCTCCAGGGCTGGAGCCAGGCTGGGAGAGCTGGGGGTGCTCCCCTGGAGAGGAGAAGGCTCCAGGGAGAGCTCAGAGCCCCTGCCAGGGCCTGAAGGGGCTCCAGGAGAGCTGGAGAGGGACTGGGGACAAGGGATGGAGGGACAGGACACAGGGAATGGCTTCCAGTGCCAGAGGGCAGGGATTGATGGGATATTGGGAATTGGGAATTGTTCCCTGGGATGGTGGGCAGGCCCTGGCACAGGGTGCCCAGAGCAGCTGTGGCTGCCCCTGGATCCCTGGCAGTGCCCAAGGCCAGGCTGGACACTGGGGCTGGGAGCAGCCTGGGACAGTGGAAGGTGTCCCTGCCATGGCAGGGGTGGCACTGGATGGGCTTTGAGGCAGCTGCAAAAGGTAATGATGAAGTCCAGTGTTGTTCAATCAGCAGGAAAGTGGCTGGAGCAGAGGTAGGAACTGAACTTCCAGAGGTGCAAGAGGTTATTTGCAACTCATAGGGGGACTGGGGAAAGCACAGGCACAGGAAATATTCCTGTGCTTTAATAAATAGCTTGGCAAATTGAGGAAGTGTTTAAGCAATGATTGGTGAGAGGGAAAAAATTGGTGGCTAGGGAAAGCACAGGGAGTCCTGAGAGGTCCATTCCAATCCTTTATTCCCTGCCTGTTCACTTTGGGATGATGCATTTGCTGTTCTTGTTTATAGGCACTTGGCAATCTTTTATGCTCTGTCATGTCCAGGGGTTTAACAGACTAAACCCTCAGAAAGAGCAGGAAAATATGGAGGCAATGTCCCTTATCTTTGCTGATAATCAGATCTGGATATTGCAGGAATAAATTCATTACTAAGGCATGGTAGGAGCAAAGTGGATGCTCTTGTTAAGCTGAGCTGAAGGTAGACTTAAAAGGTGAAAAATCTTTTGATTTAATAAAAAATAAATAAGAAAAAAAGAGTATTACATTTAGAATACTCTTTTCCCTGTGTACAAAAAAGGCTTTTATTCATTTCAGAAACAATTTGAGTCAGAGAACACAGAATATCCAAAACCAAGAAAGCAACTCAATTTCCATGGAAGTTAATGGAAAAATTTCTGGGAATGTTATGACAGGTCCTAGAAGAGTGAGAATGATAAATAGGGCAATTCAATAATCCCACAGGGAGAAGATCATCATCTCTGTTAAGATAAAAGTGTTCATTTTCATTTGGATTTGTTTTATGAAGTGCACTGAATATGTCTCTGACTTGATGGCACAAGTGATAGTCAAATATAAACCTGAGACTGGGCTGCTGTGGAAGAGAGGCAGTTTCTGGAGCTCAGGAAATCCATATGTATTCTGCTTTAAAAGGAATTGCAGATTCTTTTTTCCCCCTTATAAACACCACAGAGAACAGGAAGTATTTGGTGTTCATACTGAACCATTTTTTAATGCTGCAATTAAAGAACAATATTAAGGTTTTCCCCTCCCCGTGGGCCCTGTGCCAGTATCTCTCCCTGTCCACAGGTCATTCTTCACCTCCAGAGGTGGGAGATGGGGCTTAGGGGAGAGGAGATTGAGCAGCATTTATTGTCCCCCAACCCAGAGGCCCTGGAGGTGCCTCCTGTCTCCTCCCTGGTCACAGCTTCTTGCTCTTCCTGAGGTGCTTTTTGCAGCCATTTCGGTGGAAAATACGGAATTGCTTGTGGGTTGGAGCATTTCAAAACCCAGAACATGACCTCTTTTGCTTTTGCTGAAGGCATTCCCATGAATGTGGCCCTTCTCCTCCAGGATTTGGGTCATGTCAGTACCATTCCTACTTGATGTCCTGATTTTTTTTTGCCTTGCTAGGACCCAATCCTTTGTTATTGGCTCAGTCTACAGCCCCTGACTACTTGTGCTTGTCCTTTGCTGCACCACTAAAGCCTTTGCCATGTTCTTTTTGATCACTGGAGGGTTTAGTAGGCTAAAATATTACATTATTGACACATATTCTCCTGCTGGGAGAAGTCAAATGTGCCAGTTATTTGGGAAAACTAGAGACTCCAATTAGGGATCCACAGCAAGGCACTGTTTGCTCTCCATTTATCTTCTCTACTTGCCTCTAAAGTCATAATGCAGATTTTATTCCAGCTTCTCCTATTTAACTGCAGTGAAATTGGAGGATTTTCTCTTGTCTTTCATGTGTTAACAGCTCTAAGAGGATTTCAAGGGAAGTTTTCCCTCACACAGTTGTTCCCATTCATGCCTATTGCTCTGGTTTTCCACACTGTACCTCTGCTTTGCTCTTTGGTGTGATCTCCATCTCACTCCCTGCAAGGATCCCTTGTTTTAACTGCTCAGGGGATTCTCACAGGAGTAGGGATGTGTAAGCTGCCTCATTATCTCATCCTCATCTTTACTCACATCTAGTATTCTAGACATAAAAGATTTTGTTTGGGTTATATTCTGTCTTTTACTTCTTCATTATAGAAGAAATAAGCAAATTTATTATTATTATTATTATTATTATTATTATTAGGATTATGGTACCTTGCTCCAGGTATTCTGTGAGTTCTGGTTTAAGAATCAAGGAATGGTGTGGGTTGAAAGGGACCTTAAAGCCCATCCAGTGCCACCCCTGTCCCAGGCTGCTCCAAGCCCCACTGTCCAGCCTGGCCTTGGGCACTGCCAGGGATCCAGGGGCAGCCCCAGCTGCTCTGGGCACCCTGTGCCAGGGCCTGCCCACCCTCCCAGGGAACAATTCCTAATTCCCAATATCCCATCCATCCCTGCCCTCTGGCACTGGGAAGCCATTCCCTGTGTCCTGTCCCTCCATCCCTTGTCCCCAGTCCCTCTCCAGCTCTCCTGGAGCCCCTTTAGGCCCTGGCAGGGGCTCTGAGCTCTCCCTGGAGCCTTCTCCTCTCCAGGGGAGCACCCCCAGCTCTCCCAGCCTGGCTCCAGCCCTGGAGCATCCAGCAGATCCATGTGCTTCAGGTGTGGCAAGCCTTCCAGTGATGTCAGAGATCTGATTATCCAACTCTCTGTGCATCCTTCCCTTCCACCCTCGTGTCTCCCTTAATCCCATACTTTTGGGGGGTGGCTGTCACTGGAAGGCAGCAGCTGTAAAAACCTCCTCAGCTGGTTTTTGTCAGCCTTGGGAGTTACCTTGTCTCCTTCCTGTCTGTTGTCTGCAATTAAATCCTGAAGGGGCAGCTGGGATTTGCAGGGCAGACAAATGAGCTGCCTCTCCTGGGGACACTGGTTTTGGTTGGATAATAACAGCTATCAAGGTTAGTAAAGAGTAGAGGTTTGGTGGGACTGAATTTTGTTGCTTAATGACAACACAAATGCCACAAAAACCAGTCAGGGTTGTGCCTGAGTTGCTGAATTGCAGGCAATTTGTTTAATTCCTCATGTCAGAAGTTTATAAAGGTTGTTATTTTTAAAAATAGACATACACTGGGAAAACAGTAAAAGGAAAATAAATTTGACTGCTGGGTAGCTTTTGCCCAGGACCTTTCTCTTTACCATGTGCTATGCATTTTAGAGTTGGTTAAATAGAAATGTTCCTCTGTACTGCATCCATGTCCTCACTCCATGTGAGGACATCCATGTCCTCACTCCAGCCCTCTCTGGCTGCTCCCTTATGGGAAAATGCCAAGGCCAAAGATGTTTTGCCTTTTCCAGAGTGAGTACTTTCATGTAATATAGAAAACAAGGCTGAGATGTGTTTGGTACTTTATTTTCTAAGAAAAGGTGAGTGAACCGGCAGTTTTCAGTTTCACAATTCACTGCTATGGAAGAGAGAAGCCCAAGTGATAAGAGATTTATTACAGAAAAGACATTTGAGCTGGATCATCTGGATAAACCCCAGCTACATGAAAAGGCTGTGGTTCACAGCAGTTGATGCAGAAGCTCCAGAATCCTTTTGAAAGACCCCTGTGAGGAATATTCATGCAAAGCTCTGTAAAAAATCAGAGACAAAAATATTTAGATTGGTTTCACAAAGCTGCTCTTCACAGAAAGCAAGTTCTCTGAAGAAATCTGTTCTATTATGCATTTAAGTAGCTGTGACATTAATCATTATGTCATTAATAATTTGACATCAGTAATTTCTCCCATCATTTAATCCCTTTTAATCTCTCTGCTACAAGATGCAAACATTAAAAACAATCAGTCAGACTCAGTGTTTTCCCCTCTGTCCTCAGAGCTGGTTAATTTTTAGGTGATGTGGAGCAGTCAAATCTGTCAATTCATTAATTTGTGGGCAAGTTCAGTTGTCTTCTGGGTCTCCATTTATCACGGTTCATGTCTGTTCATGTTGCAGTTCTATTTCATTTACTCCTTCTCCTGCTCTGTCCAGCATTCTCAGAGGAATATTAAATTTGTGATTTTCCTATTGCTGGCTGAACAGGGTGAAATTTTTATTTCTGGGCCCTCCAGCTTTTTTCATTGTGTTGGTTGGGTTGAATTACCCCGGGATTAGCTGTGGTTTCCTCATGGTGCTGTAGCTTTGGAAAGCTCAAAGAGATGGGTGAAAAAACTGCAAACAGGGCCTGGATCTTCTTCCAGCTGACAGAAATGAAGTGGCAGATGGATTTGTCTATGGGCTTAGAGATGGTTAAATAAAAGCAGAGCGTTAAAAGGGTGATGTTATCAAGGACAAAGAGTTAATAAAATTTAACAGATGTGGCTTTAATTGTGTGGCAGCAGCTCAGAGCTGCACTGGAGGACATTCCAAGATAATACCAAGGCAAATGAGTGTGAGCATTGCAGGCCTGTGGGGGCAGAGATAAGGCTCCATTTGCATATTGCTTTCATTTGGTTCCTCTGTTTCCAGAAGTTGCAGTTGAGCCCAAGCACAACGCTGCTCTCGCCTGGGCTGAGTTACTGTTGCTTGGTTTGAGAGGATTTTCGTGGAGGTATGAAAGCAGTTTGAGGGCTGATATGACTGCTCAAGCCACTGCCATTGCAGTGATGGCTTCCAGGAGAGATGGGACTGGGGCTGAGGGGAAAAGCCCCTCCAAGTCTGGCTGCTTCCTTTTGTAGAGCCCCATTCCTTGAGGCAGGGAGCATTGTCTGCACGTTGCATTCTCCATCCAGTTCCATTCATTTATCCCCAGTTCCATTCATCCAGTTCCATTCATTTATCCCCAGTTCCATTCATCCAGTTCCATTCATTTATCCCCAGTTGCATTCACCCAGTTCCATTCATTTATCCCCAGTTGCATTTGGAGTCCTCCTCCTCTTTTGGATGCCCACTTGTCTGCAACTTGGCTGCTTCCCATGGTGTCCTTGGCTCCTGCCTCACCAAAGCATGGAGGGTGAAGTCACTGCCCTGGGCTGTGGAGTGACCAAGAGTTCAACACTTTCTGTGCCCTCAAAGCAGATTCCCATCAAACCAGAGCATTTCCAGCACAAACCTCTTCCTTTGCCCTTTTTATTTACTATTGGTCCTTATTTCTTGTCCTTTTACTTACTTTTATCACTTACCTTTATCACTTACCTTTTACTCTTCCCTCTTACTCACTACTGATCTCTTTACCATCAGCTGTTTTCCTCAGGAGCTTGTGTTTTGCACCTATTTTAGTCTATTTGCTTCCTGGGCATCCAGCAGGAAAGGGTTTTTTTTTGTTTTTTTTTCCCATGGAAATCAATGCACATCATGTCTGGGATAAAGGGACAAGGTGACAGATCAGCCATGTCACAGCCCCCAGGGTAGGAAAGATGAAGACCATGCAAAGTAAAGCTGCTGAGGAGTGAAGCTGTCAGAAAGCTCAAAAGAAGGACACAGACAGAGCCTCTGGTTGAAAAGGAGTTTTTTAGAAGATGCAAATAAAAAATGGAGAAGAAAACCAAACCAGGAATGTGCTGGATGGCATAAAAGGCATAATTGTTCTTGGCACTGGTGCCATTGAGAGGAGACAACAGCAAGATGCTAACAAAGGTGAGTCCCAGGAATGTGAAGGAACAGTGTGAAATGAAGCTGTAACTGAGAGCTCCATCCCTCAGAGACTGACACCTCATTGCAGAGACTGACACCCCATTGGAAGAAGCATTTAGGAGTACATATAAAAAAAGTGGAAAAAAATTAAAAATAAAAAGGATTCCATACTGCAGCTGGTGAATACATTGCTGCACCGTTTTCCTTGCTCTTCTGAGGGGACAGGGATGTAAAAAAGCTCCCAGAGTATGCCAGGAAAAGAGAAAGATTTACTACCAATTTCCTATGACATATGGCCACCCATCCCTCCTCTGAAAATGTGGGCATTAGTTAATGGATAAAACTGTCATACTTGGCTTTTAACATTAAAAGCAGGGTCTTTTGGAAAGGAGAATGCTCTCCCAAATTGGAGTCTGAGAACAAGATCTCAAGATTTTATGTGGTTTGGCACCTATAGTGAGTTGAGTTGTCTAATAAATGGCAGCAATTCATCATCTACTTTGGGAGTCTGAAGTTTAGTAGGCAGTCATATAGTGTGTCTTTTGGTGCCTACACTACCTCAGGAAAAAAAATCATGGATTTTGGAGGGGCAAGGGGATTATGGCTTGATTTATTTGGCAACAAAATTGACTATAAAACTACTTTTACTATGCTCAAGGGAGCAAGGCATAGAGATGTCATATTGAGTAATAACGTCAGGATAATATCAAGGTCTTTGGTCATCTCACTGATTTCACACAGGCAAAGCCACAGATATAAAACACTTGATACCAGTGGAATAGGACATTTCATGTGGATAATAAACACCTGGGAAAATTAATGACCTGTCTGGCTAAAGAGATAAACCCTGAGTCACAATAAGTGAGAGCACTGGAGGGAGAGCCAGTGTTTAACTCTTTTAGTGCTGCCTGAAGTAGCACTTACCAGGGGAAATGTGGTTTGTACATCAAATATTCCTACAGAAGAACCTGTGCTGGATCAAAGGAATGCCCTGAGGTCTGCTGAGCGCTGCCTAATTGCAGTAGTTGATGAATGAAGTGCATTTGTTGTAAGGTCTCTTTCCCCTGGGACACATTTTAATGGCAAAGGGTTTAGAGCTGGCAGTAGCCAGGTGTCCATGGCCTGTGTCAGAGAGACACTGGGAGTCTCCTCACACAGGGATTGAGCTTCCCTGATTTTTGCCTGGCTCCACAGTGGAGTGCCCAGGGTTACACAGCAATGTCCAGGAGGTGTGAGCTTGTCTGCAGCTCTGGGCACTCAGAGCCCAGCGGGTCAAACCCCTCAGGGGCTGCATTGGGAATGTGAAGCACATGGAAGCAGCAGCACTTAGGACCTTGTGGAAGCAGATCCCAGTGCTTTTCCACCTGTGGACATAGCTGGACAGGAGCCCAGGAGTGCCCAGGGGGGCATGAGGCCAATGGGGACCAGCCATGGTCCCTGCTGAGGGACCTCCAGGGCTGTGTCCTGGTCCTGGTCCAGTCCTCTCCTGGCCAGAGAGCCCTGGAGGGGCTGGAGCGTGTCCAGGGAAGGGAAGGGAGCTGGGGAAGGGGCTGGAGCCCCAGGAGGGGCTGAGGGAGCTGGGAAGGGGCTCAGCCTGGAGAAAAGGAGGCTCAGGGGGGACCTTGTGGCTCTGCACAGCTCCTGGCAGGAGGGGACAGCCAGGGGGGGTGGGGCTGTGCTGCCAGGGAACAGGGACAGGAGAAGGGGAAAGGGCCTCAAGCTGGGCCAGGGGAGGCTCAGCTTGGACAGCAGCAGGAATTTCTCCATGGAAAGGGTGCTCAGGCCTTGGCAGGGGCTGCCCAGGGAGCTTTGCACTCCCCAGCCCTGGAGGTGTTAAAAAAATACGTGGATGTGGCACTTGAGGACATGGTTTCGTGGTGAACAGGGTGGTGGCTCTGTTTGGCAGCTGGACTTGGTGATCTTGGAGGCCTTTTCCAACATCACCAATTCTGCAGTTCCATGGTACTGCTACTAATACACTGCAACCAGATGAAATAAATCTGTCCTAAAGGACAAGGCAGTCCAGGTTGGGGTTTCCCTCTGCTGGGCTTATTTCTCTTTCATTTTTTGTTTGTTGTTTAGCTTTGACCTCTTCTGATGTTTTTTTTTTTTTTTTTTTATGGGGACTGTCCCCACATCCAGTGGGATTGATTTCAGCAGAGAGTTCAAATGTGCCCTTCCCTGCAAGCCTTGGATCCTGCTGAAGGCAAAGCTGAATGAACTCCTCAGTGGAGTGAGGAGGACGTGGAGGACGTGCCCTGAGCACTGCTGGGTACCTGCTTAATAATCTGCTCACCTGACAGAATGTTTGACAGGACAAACTGAATTAAGCAGAGGTGAGGAAAGGGCAGTTTGGAACTCTTGCCAGAAAATCTCTCCATTTTTCTCCTGCACAAAGATGATATTCACAGTAAAAGGGGAAGAAAACAGATCAAACTCCTCTGTGGGTACAAAGCACATGCAACGATTGATCTGTTGTAGCAGTGCCATTTTCCCCTGTTCCTTAAGGTGACCAAAATTGGGATTTAAATGTCCTTGTAGAAGACATATTTATGTCTTCCCCAGTAAATAGATTCATTTTAAAAGAGAGAAAAATCTGTGAGCAGTTCAAAAGGACCTCCTGAGCCTTGGGATGAATCAGTGAGCGATGAATCAATCCTAGGGAGGTAAAGCAAAATAGGGACAAAATCTGGCAAAAACTAGGGAAGGCAGAATGGTGTGCAGGCATGAAATGAGTCCAGATCCTGCCCTCGATGGAACTAAAAATGCTTGAACCAAACTTTGATCTTCTGTGGGTGGAGGAAATGCCATAAACAGAGAATTTTCAGATCCAAACACGATTTTAGCTGAGTAGTTGGGAAGTTTTGGAAGGAAAAAAAAGTGAAAGATGGCAAGAGTTGGTTTAGAAATGCAGAAATGTAACCTGGAATCACTGTCAGTTGTGCTCTAATTTATTCTGTATACTTTATAAAAAATATGTGATTAAAAAATATATGATAGATTTTTAGAGATGTTTCCATGAGGTTTGACCATTGTGATGCTCCTGCATTGTGTAACAGGTCAAGTTATAAACTGCTCCAATATTTGCATTTTTAATACCTCATTAGATTTTATGAGTTACAGTTGATGCTTTCCCATTTATTATCATTTTATTTGGTCTGTACGTGCAGAGCTCTCACAGCAAAATTGCAATTTACAGCTGTTCTCTCACAAAGAAACTTTTTAAGAATAGCCAGGAACTGTTATCCCAAACCTCTAATTGCAAATTTTATCTCAAATCACTAACAAATATGTGTGCCATGTAAATGATAGATTGTGCTTGGGTCTGAATACAAATAAGTGATAAAAACACCAACACATCATGTCAATGGATGGGTTAAAAAGGAAATGTTTATAATCAAGCACAAATAAACAGGATGTTTTCCACATAATTTAGTGGCACAGAAGTGTCCCTTTCTCCAGGGGCCAGAGAAATTGGAAATTCCCAGAGGAAGTGTGCACTGCTGTGTGTGCACAACCTGAGGATGCATTGCAGTGTTGGATTATGAAACAGGGAAAAAATACCCCAAATCCATTACCTTAACACATGGTTTTGAGGAGGTTTTGGTATATAAATGCTTGATCCAAACTCTCAGTGGCTGAGACAGAAAAGACAAGGCTGGGTGAGTCAAGATGTGTAGGAAGCAGGGAGGAAAAGGCAATTTATGATCCGGAGACCTCACTTGGTAGGAGAAAAAAGAAAAACACAGGGAGAGATCTGGCAAATTCCCACCCTGGGGACAGCAAATGAGGTGTCTTTGGGACAAGAGAAATAGGATCATCTCACTTATCAAATCAAGCAAATATTGCTGTTTTCCCTTGGCTTTAAACTCAGGACCAAAGAGAGCCAACTAAAAGTTCAAGGGCTCCCAGTCCTGACGAGTCCCTGGCTGTCTTGGCCATGCTGGGGGTGTGAGAGCTCAAGCAACGGGTACATCCAGTTCCTGGGCTGACTCTTGAGGCAAATAACCTCATTTAGTAAATTTTTAATTTATTTTATAAGTTCTAGATCATGGCAAGTCATTTTTCACCACTGAGGTTTGCTTGCAAAAAGAGGTGTAAATGCTAATTGGCCTTTGAGCTTCCTAAAGTACTTGAAGATGGATTATTGGGAGTGATTTACCAGATTTGCTTGAATAATTCAAATTCCAGCCATCTTCTTCAAAAGTTGCCATAGTACTGTTGTTTCATTTATTTGTATTCTTGGAGAAAACCACTGATGCTTTGGAGATCATTTAATTCCTTTGTTTGTTAGGGAGAAAAAAAAAAAAAAAACAGCTTTTGCCATTAGCATGAGATTAATTTCACAGAGATGTAGAAGGTGAAACAGAAAAGAAGGACATGATTGTGCAGAGTTCTAATTGGCCATTTCTTCTGTAGCTTTCTGGGGAGCATGGGGAAAGGGCTGAATATTAAAAAAAAACAAAACAAACAAAACCAAAAATACATTTTCTTATCTATTGATTTGACTGTGACTCCTGGAAGAGTATTTTCACAAGTGACCTTGTCTCTGTTTAGGTTGGGAGATCTAAGATTAAGTGATGGAATCAAGACCTCATTTTCCTGCAATGACAATTAAATACACTAAAAGTATAGCTCACATTTCAGCTGTGTCCCGAGGCTCTGATCTTCAGTGCTTTTAATGCCAACAGGATTTTTGCTCTCCCTGTGCTGAGGTGAAATGGCTGAAGGATGAAGCTGGTCCTTGTAATTCTTTCACACTCAGACCTTTACTAACCAACACACAGTTTGTCCTTGCAAACTTCTTGTCCTCACAGTCCCAGTAGGTGGGGAGTAATTGCTTGCAAAAAAAAAAAAAAAGATGGTGTGTTGTTCAGGTTGCTTTAAAAGTGAAATGAGATGCATTCATTATGTTATGCTTCACAAATTTAAGAACTAAACCCATATTCTCTTCAAACTCATCCTTTTTTATTGTGCTAGGTCTATATTACCTGGTGTATCTATGAACTCAATTTGCATCCAGTTTTCTGCTTTTAAAAAATGGTAAAAAATATTAAGAGTCACTTGAAATTACATGCAGATAAATGAACTGTAAATCTTTGCTATTACAGTCAATTAAGAATATTACCAATTGGTCATCTTAGACATTTTTATGCTGCTCTATTTATGTGGTTGTTGCAGAGACTGGAACTGCCAGTGAAAGAAGGATTTTTAAATGCTCATTTGTTTCTTTAGACTGGAAGTAATGCTTTGCAGAGGATGGTTGAGCTCTCCAAGAAATTCCTGCAGTTAACAAGGTCCTTGAGATCTCTCCAGGGGAGAAAAGCAGGAATCTTCAGTGTGTGTGTGCAGTACATTCAGAGAATCCCAGGGTGGTTTGGGTTGGAGGAACCTTAAATCCCCTCCAGTGCCACCCCTGCCATGGGCAGGGACACCTCCCACGGTCCCAGGCTGCTCCAAGCCCCAGTGTCCAACCTGGCCGTGGGCACTGCCAGGGATCCAGGGGCAGCCACAGCTGCTCTGGGCACCCTGTGCCAGGGCCTGCCCACCCTCCCAGGAACAATTCCTAATTCCCAATATCCCATCCACCCCTGCCCTCCTTGCCCTTAAAGCCATTGCCCCTTGTGCTGTGACTCCATTCCCTTGTGAAAAGTCCCTCTCCAGCCTACTCATGAGCCCCTTTTAGGTACCAGAACGGGGGAAGTGCAGAAATTTGGAAGAACGCAGATCCTTCTTCCTAAAATCTGATTTCAAAGTGCTCTGGCTCTGAAAGGGAGCAGCTACATCATCAGCAGGTTTTAATCACAGAGCAGGCAGATGATTTCAATTAGCTATCCTTTATAATTCCTTATATTAAAGTGCTTAAGTTCTGGAGGAAAAACAGATTTTAAATAGACAAGGTAGAGATTAATCAATTCCTCACTAGAGTGCCTTGAACTCACTGTTGAAGGGAGTAGGGATAACCTTCTGGGACATGAAATAGTGGAGGTTATCCAATGTTTTCTGCTGTTTATTTTCCATTGGCAGTAACAGGTTGGGGTCATGAGTGTGCAAACACAGAGCTGAGAAACTCAAAAGAGTTCTCAGAGAGAGAGAACTCTGTCTAAGGCTGCTGATCAGAAGGGAATTAAAGAAATTCCAGGCTGAATCTTGCTGCTGTGACAGGAGCAGACTCACTGACAATGGAGATTTTTTGGAGGGTTTTGATCTCTCAGAGTCAATATTAAATGTCAGCGTGAAGAAGCTGATACTGCCAAATTGTTCATGATATATTTACTTTCGAGTGTCTTCAGCTTTTAGGTCTGGCAGAAGCTTTCATGAAAGTTAAGTTAATTTCCAAGACGTTGTTTCTAATTTGGTACCACGGAGTCAGCATTAATCCTTCATGTGTTCCATGATAAAGGCCATGCTTTGAGTGATGGCAGAGATGCAGTGGGAGAATAACTTCCTGCTTCTCTGAGACTCTATTAATTTTCAGGAGGTGGTATTTTCAATATTGATGTCTCTGCAGAAATAAATCAGAGCTTTTTTCAGCAGAACCTCGGAGTGGAGTCAGCCTCGCCAAGAGCAGCAACCAAACAAATGCGTCCCCCACAGGGACCTGGAGCAGGGGGGTGGCAGCAGAACTGCCCAGATTTGGGTAGAACTACCCAGAATTGGGCAGATTTGTGCAGAACTACCCAGACTTGGGCAGATCCCAGCCTGGAGATGCAGTGAGTTTGTGTCATGTAAATGTTGCCCTGAATATTTGGTAGTCTCAGTCAAGTCCTTGGGAGTTTTCTTGCCTTCCAGGATTTCCTTAGAAGCTCCTATTCCAATGGAGGGTATTTTGTTTCCCTCAGGGAATGTTCCAGCACAGACAGCAGTGGTTTGTTTGGGTGTGTCAGACTTGCATCCAGGATTTAGGATGGTAAATATGAAAGTGGATCATTGAAGTCTGAAAGCTCCTGTTCCCTTTGTACCCTGGGAAAATCCCCTTGTTTGAAAGAACAGCAAGGAGTTCTGTGTGTGATCAAGCACAGCTCCCATTTCAGGTTTATTAAACTGGATTTACAATGCTGTCATCTTGAGGAATGGCTCCTGATCTGGCTGATCACACCCTCACCACTGCAGGATATGTGTGATCAGAGCTTGCACAGGCCAAGGTTTGCTCTGCTCACAGACCAACCTGCAGCTGCAAGCTACAGACTTGAGCATCATCATTTTTAGGGACTGGTGAGCTTTACACTGAGCAAAATTTTCCCTCTTAGTTGGGAACTTGTGGGACTTGCTGTGCATGAGGTGTGCAAGCACATCACTGAGTTTCCCTCTGGTTCCCACATCAGGACTTGAGCCCCACCAGCTTTCCCAGGCTTTTCCCAATGGAAATGAGATTCTTCAGAGCTTTTCCAGTAGGTCTGGCTTACAGCAAGGTGCTCTTGGCTAAAAAGTGAAGGAGCAAGATGGTTTAGATATGGAGAGTTGTGTTTTATTGGGTTCTCCAACATATTTTTATTGTAGGGGTTGGGAGTGATAATTCTTCTTGCTCTGTTGGACATTAAATCTCTGGGATTCCTGAGGTGAAGTTTCCCTCTGTTGTGAAATCTGGCTCGTCTCAAAAGGGGTACTTAGGACTTTCTGCATGCTGTGATTGGAATGCCAATCTTTCCAACTGCATGAAGTACAGGGAAAAAAACCCAAAACACGTCTGAGTTAGGGAATTACAATTTAAATTTGCAGCACTCAAGGAATCAAGTATTGAAGTGCAAAACTTGGGTAAGAAGTTAAAAGCAGAGTTGAAATTACAGAAGGTTTAGAGACAAGGCAGCCTTTTCTACCCATCATTTACTCCACTTGATACTTCATGCTTCCATGAGTGAGTGTTCCCCATGCCAGTTTATAGGAACAAAAGTTTATTTTCTCATCATGAAATGAAGTTTGAAGCATTATCTCCCTTCTAATGAGGTGAAACTTGTTTTCCCTTTTTCTTCTGGGGAGTGCAGGTAGCCAGAGGCCTTGCTAAGTGCTTGTAAATTTGGGTTTAATTTCAGCAGATTCCAAATTCAACAGTTTCCAAATGGGGATATGCTGAGGTAAAAGGCTTTGCTAAAATATAAAGAATTTAATTGATTTAAGTTCTCACCTCATTAGATATGTTGGAGCATTTGCCAGAAGTAAATGCTGTTGTCTTGGTTCCACAGTTATTTAGTGGCTAGCTTGGTGTAAGTGTTTTAACATTGCAATTAGAACACAGATACATTTTTTATTCTTTTGTAGTAAAATGATTTAGTATGTATAATTAATTTTGTATGTATAATTAATCAGGCCTGCTCTAGGTTTCTCTATGCATTCTTAGCTTTATGGCAGGGCTGTGTGAAAAAAAAAATAAAATATTATAGGCACTGACATTAATTTTTATCTGAAATGCATGTTCCTGTTAAAGGAGAGAGCATAAAGTCTACTTCCAAGGGCAGCTTTCTCTTTCAAAGAACTTTGGTTTTGTGTGGAGAAATCAGGGACCAGAGCAAGGAGTGCCTCGTTCCTTGGAGACCTCCAGGGCTGGGGGCTCCAGCAGCTCCCTGGGCAGCCCCTGACACACAGGAGCTGAAGGGATTCGAGGAATTGCTCAGTTTGATTTCTGTGGGACTCAATGAAGTCGCAGCAGCTGAAGCTGGATATTCCCCTGTCATTCCCAGAGCAATGATGTCCATCACCTGGCTGAGGGAGGTGTGTCAGACTTCCATAATGCCACTGGTTTTGGCCCCAGGATATTCCCTTTCCCATGGGGCATGTTGCTGTCTCCGTGCCTCCATCCCTCTGTGCACACTTCTCACAGCTGTTTCTTTTGTTTAGAGGTGAGGATTGAAGCTCTGCTGTAAATATGGGTTCATTTTTCAGGATTCTCTCTCTGCTTCATGTATAAAAAACAGCTGAAGATGTGAACACACTCTTCTTGCTTCTACCAGCTCAAGGCTGGCTCTTGCTCTTAGTTAGGCTCAGGGTTTTTTAATTCCTGGAATTAAATAACTTTAAAAATTTAAAAATTGCTGGATTGGCCAGTGTCTGGCAGCAGCCCTTGCCTTGGAGAGGCATTACCAGAGTAACTTCATTTTTCCTCTCTCTGGTGGAAGCTGAAAATACAAAAACTATTTGTTATTTCAAAGAAAAACATGGAATAGAGATTCTAATGTTGTTTCTGGTTTCCCCCTGATGTTTTCTGGCTGCATCCTTCTTCCCTTGGGAGACAAATCCCAAATTCTAAATCCATCCACGGAGTTTTCTGTCTGTCCCTCCCAGAGTGTTCAAGCCTTTGACAGGATTCCTGTTCTCTCTCAGTTGTTTTGGATTGTTAGTGATGCATTGCTCCATCAGGGGGTTATTTTCCCTAATGGCTTTCTTGGCTGTTTTCCTGGTAGGAGAAGTGAGAAATATGGACATGAGCTGCGTAGCAGGGCATGAGCTGTGGTTGGATCTTGGCAGATCTGTCAGCCACAAGCAGAAATCCTCTTGCCTTTCCTGAGAGCCCAGACCTTGGAGGTTCATGAATTCCCTGCCTGTTTTCTCAGCTTCATTTAATGAGTCTTATCAAAACCAGGATAAAATTCAAGACTTCTTGGGGTGGATGCCCACTTCCCTCTGGCTGGGAGATTTTGGTTTTTTCTTCTTAAAATCTCCTGCCTGCACTGCTGAACTGAACAGTGTGCAGGAAATCCTGGGAAGGGCAAAGGCTTGCATCCTTTGGAATGCAAAAGGTTGATAGCAAACAGGAATAACAGGTCACAGGACTTCAAGCCTGTAATAGACTCTGATATCAATGTGAATGAAAGGATCATCTGGTCCCAGGATTTCCAGGATCCCTATATCCACAAAAGGCTGCTCACTGCCCTGCAGGTGAAGTTGTCCTGACATGATTTATGTGTGATATATTTGAAGAAACAGAGGAATATTTTGAGAAACCAGGGCCAGGTTGGGTTTCTTCTACCTGTTCCCTCTGCAGCTCTGTCTCCTGGGACAATCTGAGGGACAACCAGAGTGGTTCCCACAGGATGTTTCTGTTGGAAAAGAGGGATGAGCTGTCACATTCTCTAAAACTGCTGCTGTGTATTGGGAACAGACCCATCCAGCTAAGGAGGTGTCACTGCTCCCCCAAGGAAGGTGACACATGGAGTTCCTGTTTGACCCTTGCTTCTCATCTTTATGAGATACCATTTTCTAACAGGAAACATTGTTCTTATCTCTAAAAAGGGTGGAAAGGGAAGCACTGCCCTGTCAGCCTCCCCTGTGCGCTGGGAAGATCCAGGGAAGATCCAGCTTCCCTCCTGGAAGCTCTGCTGAGGCTCACAGAGCTCAGGGAGGTGATTTGGGACAGCCAGCCCGGCCTCCCCGAGGGAAAACCCTGCAGACTGCCCCCGTGGCCTTCTCTGGTGGAGAGACCCCTTCAGTGACAAGGGAAGGGCCACGGAGCTCGTTTGTCTGGAATTCTGTAAAGCCCTGACACGGGTCCCCACAACATCCTGCTCCCTGGGCTGCAGACAGCTGGATGTGATGGTGGACTGCTGGAAGGATGGGGGGGTGGTGGCACAGTCCCAGCCAGAGGGTCGTGGCCGATGGCTCGGGGTCCTGAGGGGGGTCAGTGGCCACTGGAGGCCCCCAGGGCTCTGTACTGGGACCAGTGGTGTTTAACAACTTCATTAACAGCTGAAGGGAGCCAGTGCACCCTCAGCAGCTTTGCAGGAGACACCAAGCTGAGGGTGGCCTAATGGTGACCTTCCAGGGCCTGAAGGGGCTGACAAGAAAGATGGAGAGAGATTTTGGACAAGGGCCTGGAGTGCCAGGATAAGGGGAATGGCTTCCCAGTGCCAGAGGGCAGGGATGGATGGGATGTTGGGAATTAGGAATTGTTCCCTGGGAGGGTGGGCAGGCCCTGGCACAGGGTGCCCAGAGCAGCTGGGGCTGCCCCTGGATCCCTGGCAGTGCCCAAGGCCAGGCTGGACACTGGGGCTTGGAGCAGCCTGGGACACTGGAAGGTGTCCCTGCCCATGGCAGGGGTGGGACTGGATGGGCTTTGAGGTCTCTCCCAGCCCAGGCTGTTCTATAATTCTGTGACACTGCCTTAGTTCCAATGAGCTAAAGGGAGGACAAATCTGTAGAAGGAAAGAAATGCAATCCTATTTTCTCTCCTTTATTTTCTTGTCTTCTTTTCTTTCTTTCTCAGACACTTGTCCAGAGTTGATGGTGTGGAGTGCTTTATACAAGCTAAAAGGACATCTTTTCCAAAAGCAATCTCCTGCCATGTGCTGTCTGAAAATTCCCTGTCTCATTTGATGGATAATTACATATTTGTTTTCAAATAAATGAGAATTGTTTTTTGCTCTGTGGCAAGGAGTGTAAAGGAGGATTTTATGACCTGAAATCCCCATTGGGCCTGTTTAAAATTCCTGCTGTTGTAGTAGCACATGAGAGAAGTGATACTTTATAGTGTTTAAAAAGAAAAGCTTTTCTCTAGCAGGAAAGTAGAACCCTCTAAATAAAATCCTTGTCCTTAGTGGGCAATTCCAGGGAATGCTGGCACAAGTGACAGATCCTGCCAATCTGAGGGACTGTCCAACTTAGTGTCTTCCCTGTGAGAAATTAATCTCCTGTGAGCTGTCACAACATGGAATAGAAAGTTTTATCTTAATTGAGATTGAGTTAAAGATGATGGGAGTGTTGGATGGATGGGTGTCCTGCCTGTGCAATTCCTGGCTTTCCCCTATCCCAGACAACCAGAGGGAGTTGTCTGTAAATCAGTGTGTGTTTTGAGAAAGGGAGCATTTTTCCAAACTGATGACATGGATAAATAACACTGGGAGCTCCTGGTTAAGGGTAAGCCAGGCTTTCTCTTAGAGGGTATTTTCTGTACAAGAACAATTATTACTCACGTTCCTTTGAGCCACACTGGATGTTCATAAACATCCTCTTATTCCTTTTCACAGATTCTTGAAATAATAACTTTTCCCTGCTTTGTGATGAAGATTTATAGTTTCAGAGAACCCTGGAAGGGTCCCACAAGGATCATGGATCCAGCTCCCAGCCCTGCCCACCCTGGGCATCCCTGGAGCAGTGTCCAAATGCTCCTGGAGCTCTGGGGGAAGAACCTGTCCTGATCTCCAGCCTGACCCTGCCCTGGAACAGCTCCAGCCCTTCCCTGGGTCATGTCCCTGTCACAGAGAGCAGAGAATGGTGCCCAAGGGGTGTTGCAGACACAGTCTTTTAATACTTTTATGGAAGTACTGGATTTTCAGGGATTTTCACAGCAGATTTGTTGAATGGCTATAGCATAAAACAGGAATAGTCCCTGTCTAGGCTGCACCTAATAAATATCTATATATTGGTGTCATTTGCTATGCTCTGCTTTCTTTGAGGAAGACTTGGCAGTCGTAATTAATTCGGAAACCAACCCAACCCTGAATTCCACATTACATGGCTGAGAGTTTTTCTCATTTTTGTTAGAAGAATCCAATTTAGCTGCGATTGACCTTTGTTCCTTCCTTATAGCAGAAGTTATTTGAGGAGCAGGTTTTATCTGAAGCTAATGTATTTGATGTGTTTAGGGAGAAATTTATAAGGAAGCTCTGAAAAGGCTGCATAAAAGTTATGGTTCTGAAAATATTTGAGGAATTTGGTGCATTCTGGTGTGGGTATTTTAAGGCTGTGACAGCATTGGATTCAATCTGTTTGCCTTAGCTGAAATGAACACCCAGATTTAGCACTGAGTCCCACTTGGATTGCTTTAGGTTGTTTATTTTTCCTTGTTTTTCATCTCGCCTCTTCTCACATTTAAGAATGAGGGCTGGTGCCATGCTGGCAATATTGCCCCATGTTACTTTGTTATTATCATTATTAAAAATAACATTGTGCCACCAGTTTATATTATGGGGCTTTTTCATGGAAATAAAATATGTTTGTCTCCCTGAAGGGATCAAATAATTGACATATTTGCAATGTGTGCAGGTGTGGTATTTAGTAGGCATGGCACATTCCTGCCTGGAAAGGAAGTGTGTGAGGCTGCTTCTGGAAGGTTCCTAGAGCTTTACGAACTTTCATCCTGCTGAATGTTTCAAAACTTGGTGAGAAATCCAGAGCTCAGAGATGTGGATATTTTCCTGTCCATCCCTTTCTTTTCTATCAGTCCTCTAAAGGGTTTTTTTAAACATAGCTAAATTTATGATGAGAGTCTTGTTCCAACCTGTGATACATTTCAGGTAGTTAAAGCTGTATTTATACTTGATGGGCAGAAATTTGACAAGTGTTCTTTATGTTGAGAAAAAAAGAGATGCTCAGTCCATGCCTTGTCTAATCTTTGTCTCACTGCAGAAGCAGAGGTGCCAAAGACAGGCACAGCTCCTCCCTGGCTCAGGGAATTATTTTCCTATGTGGAATTAGTGATTTGTAGTGGCAGCGACAACAGAAATGCTCCTAAAGCACCTTTCACCTGGGAGAATTCCTGTGCTTGGGCCTTCCCATTGGACTTGGGGAACTGGCAGAGCTGGGAACCCACTGGAAACCAGGCTGGGGATGAGCAGCTGGAGCAGCCCTGGAGAAGGAGCTGGGGGTGCTGGGGGTGAGAGCTGGGAGCCAGAGCCCCCCCGTGCCCTGGGCTGAGCCCCAGCCTGGGCAGCAGGGGAGGGGGGGATTCTGCCCCTGTGCCCCTGAGCTCAGGTGAGAGCCCACCTGCAGAGCTGCCCCAGCCCTGGGGCCAGCACAGGAGGGACCTGGAGCTGCTGGAGAGAGCCCAGGGGAGGCACCAGGATGGGCAGAGGGATGGAGCAGCTCTGCTGGGAGCAAAGGCTGGGAGAGCTGGGGGTGCTCACCTGGAGAGGAGAAGCTTTGGGGTGACCACATTGTGGCCTTGCACTGCCTAAAGGAGCTCCAAGAGAGCTGGAGAGGGACTTGGGACAACAGCCTGGAGTGCCAGGACACAGGGAATGGCTTCCCACTGCCAGAGGACAGAGATAGGTGGGTCATTGGGAAGGAACTGTTCCCTGGGAGGGTGGGCAGGCCCTGGCACAGGGTGCCCCGAGCAGCTGCGGCTGCCCCTGGATCCCTGGCAGTGCCCAAGGCCAGGCTGGACACTGGGGCTTGGAGCAGCCTGGGACAGTGGAAGGTGTCCCTGCCCATGGCAGGGGTGGCACTGGATGGGATTTAAGGTCCCTTTCAACCCAAACTATTCCATGGTTCTGTGATTCTATGACATCACCTCAGGCTCATATTCTGCCTTCATTTAATGTAGAAATGCAGAAAGGGTTGATTTTAATCAAAGTTTGAATAGGCTTCTGGACAGGGAACATAAATGAATCATTTCCCTAAATGTTTTATCTTACCTGTGTCTGGAACTTCTATCTAGACATGCTATTTTTGCAGCTAATGGCAAGTACTGAGCTTAGGAGATTTTAAAAACACTCATTTTTCTATAAATCGTCCTCTTCTACATTTACCTTTTTATTTTTCTTTTTTTTTTCCTTTTTTTAATTTTTTTTTTTATTAATTCCCTACCTCCAGCAGATCAGATGTGAGAATTATTTTAGAGGGGAATGGGATATAGTGTCAGTGTAGTGGCTGCTAAAGATGAATAGTCTCTAAATAAGTAATAAAGCTGAAGTGGCTGTAACTCGCTCTGAGGAGTTTGTTTATTGATACTTTCTGCCACTTGAACTTAGATTTTGCTGCCATCAGGTTGAAATGGGCACTGCCATTGGTTTCTTATTTTTTTGATCTTTGTTTCTAGGGGGGGAGATGGGGGGTTAATTGTGGGATTTGGGTTTTTTGATTGGTTCTTTAGAAGCTGCATGAGCATTATCCTGACAGGGCAGTTATTTCTTATTACAATGTACTCCAAAGCAAGGGCTGAAATTACAATTTAAGGGAGGTTATTATACTTTACTGCATCATCTAGAAGTTTGCTAAGCAAAATATTTGTTTATGAAGAATTCCATTTGGGCTTCTGTAGAGCTGAACCAATGACAAATCATAATTGGTCTTTTGTGTGCAAAAATATTTTTCATGCCTTCAGTTTTTTATTAAATTCATTCCTATTTGTCCCCATCTCCAGATAGTAATAATAATTAGTTTTAAAGCTTTATATGAAACTGAATAGAGCCATGACTTCCACTTTTGATCCATTTCCCAAACAGTGCCCTATTTTAATGAGTTGAACAAAAATGTGTGAATGTATCTATGAAAACTTCAGAGGAGCTGTGGCTGCCCCTGGATCCCTGGGAGTGTCCAAGGCCAAGGCTGGATGGGGTTTGGAGCAGCCTGGGATAGTGGAAGGTGTCCCTGCCCATGGTGGGGGATGGCACTGGATGGGCTTTGGGGTCCCTCCCAACCCAGTTCTGGGATTCAGGGATTCTGGGCTGGTGCCTTCTCTTCTGTGTGTCCCTGGGAGCTGTGCTGTTGCAGCCAGTCCTGGAGCAGGGCTCAGCCTGAGCCTGGGGCTCCTTGTCACTGTCACATGGTGGATGTTCCCTTCTCCAGCACCTGGGAGAGTGGTCAGGCTTGTGGTGCTGTGTCAGGTGTGGGAAGGAGGATCTGGATTTGGACAGCCTGTGAGATATCTGGATTCTTGGGTTTATTTAGGAAAGAAATAAACTCTGATCTCTTAGGAGATCAGAGCTTTTACCTGACTCACACACTTGCCCCTGTGAGCCACCCTCAGCCCACAGCTTTCTTCTCTCCTGCCTTTCCTGGTCCCTGCTGGCTGGAAAGGCCACACAGGAATTCCTGCTTGTTGATGCAGTCTCTCCATTACTAGGGTTGAGCATCACCAGCCAAGGTCCCTGGGCACCCCATGACATTTGTCTGCACATATTGCCCCCATTTCCAGGCTCTCCCTGCACTGCCAGCATCTTTTCTCCAGCCAGGAAGATTGTTCCCCTCTTTCCAGGCCTCAAACCCCCTGTGTTCCCCAACCTGACCTGGCTGTGTGCAAAGCACATCCTTGATTTCTGTTTCTACCTCACCTTTCTTTATTAACAGGAGGATTCAGAATGTGGCAACTTTGTTTAATCCAGCATTATGAAAATTAAGTGATAATGAGTCAGAGGGTTCTGTGGAGAGTTTAAGAGTTCACTTTGACAGCTTCATGCACAATTCTGTTTATCCATCACAAGGACCTCGGGCTGCTGCATCTCCCAATGTCCTGACAGCTGCAGGGATCTCATGGCACTGCTTTTTTCCTTGTGCTCGCTCCTGACAGAGCCCATTCTGCAGGTGGCCATAGCTGCTGATTAGCTGGGGATGATTCTTCTCACTCCCATGGTTTTCCAGCCCTGCAACAAATTGTCCCTTTCAGAGTCTCATGATTCCTTTGCATTAGCAGGTCAATTCCAGGCCGATTCCAGCCAGCTTAATGGAGCATGGGAACACTTCTCCAAGTGCTTGGCTGACAAAAGGGGAAGATGGATGGTGGTGGCAGGAACCACTGTTGCTGCAAGAGGAGCTCAGTGTGCCCCTGCTCTTTCTCTTCCTGCTCTTCTCAGCTGGAACAGCAGGAAGCTGTTCCTCAGTGCTGGAGCACTTGGGTGTGCTCTGGGCTGAGCATTAAAATCCATGTGGCTTTTGGCTTTTGTCACTAAACCTGAGAGTTTTGGAGATGCTGCCTTCCCTTCTCAGCTCCAGGTTTGTGCATCTGCTGTGGTTTCCAGCTGTTGGTGGCTCCAGGCACTGCAGGGGCCAGGGCTGACAAGGAACAGTGCAGGTCAAGGCATGGGAATATCCTCCTTTCTCCATGGAAAGGGTGCTCAGGCCTTGGCAGGGGCTGCCCAGGGAGCTTTGCAGGAGCTCCCCATCCCTGGAGGTGTCCCAGGAAGGGCTGGAGGTGGCACTCAGTGCTCTGGGCTGGGGACAAGGTGGGCATCGGGCACAGCTGGGATTCCATGGGCTGGGAGGAAATTCCATGGATTTTCCAGCCTCAGTGATGCTTGGATTCTGTGATTAAACAGTAACGAGACTCTCCTTGGTGCTCTGGACTTCC
Source organism: Urocynchramus pylzowi (assembly GCA_013397555.1). NCBI lineage: Eukaryota > Metazoa > Chordata > Aves > Passeriformes > Fringillidae > Urocynchramus > Urocynchramus pylzowi. Next base: position 672,183 of record VZRH01002949.1, read on the forward strand.
AAAGGGAATGAAATTGGGAAGAGAGTTGAATGCAGGTCTGTGCAGGGTGGGCCTCAGGAGTGCCTCTGCCTCTTCCTCCAGGTTTAGTTCTTGATAAAAGGAATATTTTGGAAAGACAGGAACCTCTGGAACTGAAACAAAGCTCATGTTTCACGTGGCACTTGTGGAAAATCTGGAAATCTGCGACTGCCAAACAAAACTGCTGTAGGTGAGAGCTCAGCAGTGGTAGAGGATCAGTCTCTCTGTGCTCCTTAGAGGTTGCTGTGCACTGTAAAAAGTTAAATATGAATTCTTGGTTCTTATTCCAGCTATCCAGGTATTATTTTACTAATGGGCAGGGCAAATTTTGCTTGTGGTCTCACAGCAAGCACATACCCAGCTAGGAATGACACACTGCCCATGGTAATCACACATGATGAGACTGTTTGCTGTGATTTTTGCTGAACAGTATAATTTTGGGCACATTTTACTGCAGTCAGGATAGTTGAGATCTAATGGGTATGTGGGAAATGTCAGAATTCAGCAGTCAAACAGTCAAATTCCAAAAGCCTTTTGGCATCACTCAATTCTGATCATGCAGAAGGGACATCATCACCTGAAATGTTCTGTATAAAGACACTGCCTCACTTTGCAGGCACTGGTGTTGAAATACACACAGAAATACAGAAGGGTCACTATTTGTACCTTCTGTGCTGGCCAAGGGATGTCTGTACACATCCACAGCAAAAACAGATGGGCAAAGGGTGCAACATTGTCTTTTGGTGTTTTCTCACCATCTCAGAGGTGAGGATGAGCTCCAGGTCCCATCAAACCTCAATTAGTGATTCTCTGATTATTAAATGAGGAGCAACCAACAGAGAGTGGAAGAGACCTTGAGGCTTTTCCACAGAACAGGAGAAAATTGATGAGGCTCAGTGACTGCAGGGTCTCCAGCAGGCCCTTCAGAGAACAACTCCCAGCTAAGCAGACTTTAAAAGACAGGATCAAGTAGTCCTTTTATTTAAATGCTTTCACACAGTGTAGTATCACTTTTATTAGACTATTCCATAAAAAGTCCTATGCCATATAATCACAGTAAAATAAAATATGAGGGGCTTGAAAGATTCTGCCAGATTGTGTTGGCTGTGAGTTGTCTCTCACCAGATCAGTGGTGTTCTCCCATGTCTCAACCCTCAGTTTTGTACATTGTAACAATAAAATCTTGAAATATGGCTTCATTTTGGAGAGAATATAATAATTTTGTGAGAATTACTCTAGTGAAAAAGATGTTCTGCCAATAAAGATGGATAGTCTGTAGAATTAATCCTACTCTCAGAGTATGCACTGATACATTTACATAGGTGAAATGTTCTCCATGTTCAGGATCCCAGAATGGGAGGATGGAAGAGACCACACTGGGGCATCTGCTCCCACCTCCCTGCTCCAGCAGGGCCATCCCAGAGCACAGGGCACAGCATTGTGTCCCCACAGCTCTGGAATAGCCCCAGGGAGGAGACCCCAGAGGCTGTCTGAACAATCTGCTTGGGGCAGAACTTCCTTCAGTTCTCTGCTGAAGTCACAAAGGAAGGTACAGTGCCACAGCAAGAACAGGAATAAAATTTCTACTCTTCTTTTCCCAATCCTAAATTAAATCCATGTGCTGCTGCAGGGCATGGGATGGTGGAGGAAGCACTTAGGATGTAACACTGGGGTCCAGTGGCTCTTTCTTACAGCCAGAAACACAAAAAAAAATCATGTGACTGCATTGTCTTGACTTGCTGTCCCCTCCCATCTGCTCCCTCTGGGGTTTTCCTCCAGAATTCCCCAAAGGAGAATCCATAAAGGCTCCCTGCAGTCAGCAGTCTCTGCAGGCCCCATGCTGAGGCTTTCACCACAGCCACAAGCCAGGCTTCCTGTGTGACCAAGATCACTTGCAGGAGATTTCCAGGCCTGGAAGGTGGGGAAAAGGTTTTGCAGATATGCTTGAACAAACTCAGTCACTTAAATCACCGTGCATTTAACATAATTGTTCCTGAAGGCTGTGAAAACCTGGAATTATTTCACATCAAGTTGCCTCATTATGGAGGTTATTGGTAGTGTCACGTTTAATTTGCTGGAAATGAAGTGCTGTGAGAAGAGATGCAATTTTCACAGTCATGGAATCTTGTTTTGCAGCATGGATATATAAACACACTTTTAAAACTGGGGTGCATTTATTGATTAATAAAATATTCTCAGAAACTTCCAGATCCAGTGGAAACATCTTGTGGGAACTCACTGGTGGTTTTCAATTGAGAGGTCCCACGAGTGCCTGCTTTTAGATCTAATTAAAGGGATTTTCCATATCTTACCTAAAAATATATAAGTGAAAATAGAAAGTGGAGCCCTGTGGTTCCTTGGTGATCTGAAAGCTTTTGTAAGCTACTTGTGACACCCTGGGAGTGTGAGCAGAGTACAAACGTGAAGCTGCAAAGACACCTCCAAATGTGAAATCGTTGAAGGACAGGCCATGGAAAACATGAACTGGTTGGAAACCCCTTCCTTCACACCTTTGAAGGTGTAATAGGTAAATATATTCCGTGGTTTTGCTGGCTGTAAAACATCTGGTGTCCAAGGAGGTTTGTCCTTCACAGAGATCCCACCTGACCTCCATCCGCCTCAAGTTCAGCAGCTCGGTGGCAAAATTTAGGTTGGTTATATGGAAGAAATTCTTCCCTTTGAGGATGGGGAGACCCTGGCACAGGGTGCCCAGAGAAGCTGTGGCTGCCCCTGGATCCCTGGAAGTGTTCCAGGCCAGGTTGGACAGGGCTTGGAGCCACCTGGGATAGTGGAAGGTGCTCCTGCCCATGGCAGGGGTGGAACGAGATGAGCTTCAAGCTCCCTTCCAACCCCAACCATTCTGTGTATGATTTTACAGCTGGGACAGGCACAGTTGTGTGGAAGGTGATGAAGTATCCACAGGAAGGTTGCTGAGGGTTCACATGCACCATAATTCCACACTATCTTTCCCATGCAGACGTTTGCCCTGCGAGATACTGACAATTTTATGGCGTTTCTTGCAACCCCTGGGAGTGAGTTATGGGTTCATTTCTGCAGGGGAGAATGAACAACATTAATGGGACTTTGGAGAGCAGTTTGAGTTGCAGAATGATGTATCCTTATCTTTTGAAGTTCTCCTGTACCAATCTTTGGAGCAGATATGAAATCATTCAAATGGTGCTTTATGATCTCCCTTTAGGAAAACAAATGTCCGTAAACATCGCTCTCTTTTGATGCCCTAAGAAGTAGCTCCTACCTTTATATACTGATTATAGCCACTGTACTTATAGATCCTGCTGTCTTCCCCTTTTATCTTCTTATTTTTACCCCAGCTCTTGTACATTATTTTGGTTCAGATTGGTAAAAGCTTTTGCATTAATGGGAAGCTGGGTGTGGAAGAATCTGTCCCGAAGGAAACCCAGGGATCTTGTGAGTAGGTAGGTGCTGATAGGACTTATTTCCACTTGTAGGCCACTGATGAGAATTAAATTGAGGTCACCCCTGGGCACAAAGGTTTATTTGAGAGTGTTGGCGTTGAGATGAGGTACAATTAATGTGTGACCTTGAGGTGCTGCAGCTGAGCACATCCTATTGTTCAGCAGTGAAAGCTGCTCCCCTGCTCCAGAGGGAGAGAAAAACAGCTTCCAAGGATGCTGTCAGTGGTGCCACCAGGGTGATGGGACACTGCTGGGGTCTGGTGTCCATAAAATGACCGTGGGGCACTTTAAACTTGTTTGTTTTCTCTTCTAGGTTCCAGTTTCTGGAATCTTTCCCCTGGGACCTGTAAATTTAGCCCTGAGTGGTTCCCTGTCTCATTCCCACCTCGGTGGGTTGGGAAGGGAAAAGGAAAGGGAAAGGGAAAGGGAATAGTGATGTTTATTCCAGGGATATTCACAGCCAGGAGCTGGATCCCATGTCAGACCCATGTTGCTCTCCCAGTACAGGTGCTCTTTGCCCACCTGTGCCCCTCTGTCAGTGCAGGTACAGTGGGTCTGGGTAGGTGAGGCCAGGGCAATGATGGGATTTCTCTTCACATCCTCTCCTGATTCCTCCTGGGGCTCTCTCTGCCTTTCCCCACACCTCCCTGTAGGTGTTGGTTTATGGTCATCTGGGATAGACTCATTTATTCAGACTTTCCTGACATGAAACATGGATCACCACGATAAACACTGAAATTCATTCATTCTGAACCACATCCTTACACTTAGGGCCTCTTTCACACCCTTTTTTTAGTCATGGTTACTTTTGTAGGTGTGTTATTCTCAAGGATTGTGAAAGAGGAGGTGCAAAGCACTCCTCTGGCAGGTTTCTGGGTTCCATTGTGTGTTTGCCAACTGTGGGTCAATTTTCAGCAGAAATTAAAACATGCTCCTTTTGTCTTCATATAGAAATTGTTTAGTGCAAATCACGTTATCACTGTTATTAACAGTGCAGTGTTAACCCTCGTGGATGGGTCAAGCTTCTTCCCACACAAACTGTGTTAAACCCATGGAGGAATGACTTGGAATGCCACAGGGTAAGCACCCAAATGTTATATTCTCCAAATCCTGGTATTTAATAATCAGTTGGTGTTCCTTGCCTCCTACATATTGCTTGGAAAATGTTCTCATGAATTCAGTCTGAAGCAAATCCACTGTTTTAAGCTATTGAGGCTTTAAAAATCAGGCTGAATTTGGGATAGTAGAAGGCTGGTAGGTGTCATCAGGCTCAAACTGCTGTAGTATAGTTTGGGGGTCTCTTCCCCGCAAAATTCACAGTATTTCTCTGTTAGACCTTTGTAAAAAACACATTTTGCCAGCTGGGGTAATTTGCATGGCAGTTTTTCCCATTTCACTGCTCCTGCTGTTTATGCAGGGATGTAATTTCAGTTGTAATTTGACACAGGCTCGTTTTTCTGTCACTGTGAAGATTTTGGTGAGGGGAGGTTTGCTCTCCATCTCCACTTGATGAACAATACAATATTCAGATGCTGTGCAGACCCTGCATTTCAATTTGGCTCATCACTGGATGAAATATGGGAAATGTTCAGTGCTGTGTAATCAAACAATTCAAACCCTGCCAAGGCCAGGAGGTGAGGGGTGGGAGTGCTGAGTTTAAAAAGCAGACCCTGAATTCTGCACAATCTTTGGGAGGTTCTAAAGTACTTTCAGGAAAAGACTGAGGAAATGCAGGCCTGTCTTGAAGAGGGAACCTGGAGAATTTGGAGAGCCCAGATAAATAGAGGAGTCCTTGGTGTGGGGTGCATGGAGAAGAATGGCACAAGTTGGAATGGTCTCAGGAGGGAATCACGTGGAGAGTTTGCAAGGGTGAGTTGTTGTCCTGATTCCTTCCTGCTGTGTTTGGATGGCAGAGCATGGAAAACTGAGAGTCCTTCACTTGAGGGAAGCACGACCCAGCACCAACCACAGCATCAGTGCCTTAGCAATGGAATTCTCATCCTAAATCCCACAGCATTGCACCAGCTCCTGGGAGCAAAAATAACTCAGTCCCAGCCAAAGCCAGGGCTTCTGGGAGAGCAGGAATTTGCTTTGCTTGCTTCAGAGAGGTGGAACTGAATCAGACATGGAGGAGACACCAGGAAAATTCATGGAACCATGTTGAATTGGGACACCTGGATGTATCCATCATCAAAGGAATGCAGAAGCCAGGAGGAAACAGTTGAATAGCATCATTTTTGGCTAAGAAAGATACTTGTAACAGTCACATTTCTTGGAGCCTCTCCATTTTTCTTCAGTGGTTCCCACACCATTCCCTGTGGGCAGCTGGGATTTGTGGCCCTAGCCCTTGACATTCTGATGACATCAGTGGTCTATCACTTGTTTAGTTTTTCTTCTTGTTGTATAGGGATTCTGAAGTTTCTTCATCATTTCATGGGCTCTACAGAACATTATTGCTATGCAGAGGAGAAAATACCTAAGTTTTATTCAAGGTTTTTCCACTCATTTGAGGTTTGTGTTATAAAAAAAAAGAAAAAAAGCGGGTTTGAATTTGTTGAGTGTGATTTTCTTAGTGCAGCCTCTTCCAATTAAGAACTTCTTGATAAGAAACAGATTAATGGAAGAGCTCTCATGATATGAGAATGAAAAGAGTTGTTTGTTTTAGGCTTGTAATTATTCTCAGCAATAGTTTTAGAATTGTAACTGGTTTGTAAGCTTTAATAATCATAATATACCATCACACCTTGCAGCATTCCATGGATAAATCCATCTCTGCTTCCAGCTTGGAGTATCAGCGCGTTTAACGTGCTTGTGTTTCCCATGGTTTAATTAAGACTTTTAATTAGCACGATTTCAAATTGCCCATTCTGGCAGCCTGTGGATGGATGGAATGGGGATCAAATGGTTGTCTTGGGAGAACACTGGAATTTACAGTGGAATTTGTGCAGCCACGCACGGCTCAGGTGGTTTTTGGGCACTTGAAAGCCAGTGTGTGCCTTCCTTCTCCATCAGTTACAGGCTTTTTGTAAGATTGCTTTCTCTGGCACGTGGGCAATGAGAATTCTGTGTCCCTGACAAATAAAATGAGTATTTTTCCCTCAGAATTAGTGAGGAGAGGCAGCCGGAATGACTCCCTGTCTGTAATGCATTCATTCGGAGCAGAACAAATGGTTTGAGATCCCCGCTGTCTGCTCGGGTTCCAATTTCACTACATGATGACTTAAAAGGGGGAAAAAAATAATCATGGAATGTTATTTTGCTCTATTTGAGATGTGGAAGGAATGTTAAGTTCTTTTATGTCGAGACCACTTTGGCTTAGTAAATACGTAGCTGAATATTCAGCTTCAAGCAGAGACAAGGATAATGTATTTTGTCATATAATATAAAATAATAATATTACCCACATAATTCTATGATATAACATAGCAAATAATGTAATTCAGCTGAGAGGCTGCAGGGGCTAAGGGTGAAACTGAGATCCTGGGGAGCATTTCAAAACCATCAAGAGAAGATGTCCCTTATTGAAGGAAACAAATATATTTTACTGTGGTCTCAGGAATGGAAACACCAAAATCATCCAGAATTTAAAGTAATTTTATTATTTTAATTAAAATGCTTATGACACTCGAATGTCCACAGAAATTAATGCTATCACAAAACCTCAGTAGCTTTAAAATTAGTTATTCCTTGCCAGGAACAAAGGCCTAGAGTCACCTGTGATTTGGTAAAAGAGACACTTGAGAGGAAAATTGCCCTTTTTTTTGGCTTTTCTACTTATTGTGGCTTTAGTCAAAGCCATGTTTTTACATTACAGTCAAAACCTTTTAAATCATCACCCCTCAGCCTGCTGAAAGAGGTAGGGTTGTTCATTGGGCAATGCTGTCAGAAGGTAACAAAAAAAAAGTTAAGACTGGCCATATAAATTCTGGATTTTTTAACCATTTACTGTGGGGTTTGAACCAGAGCTTCTAGACACTGGAATTTTCTTCTTTTTTTTCCTTATGGCTGAGGCAGGTGGAGGATGTGGAGCTAGCAAAGGGATGAATTTTAATGTTCTCTTGCTTTTTGTCCTGCAGAGACTGTTCCAAGGCTTTACCAAGGGGAAATTCCACAGTTAGGTTAGCAATATCTTGTTCCTTTTTTTTTTTTTTTCTGGGAAGACTCTGTGATTCAACTGATGAAATATTTTTCTCTGTATTTGATTTCACTGCTTGTTTTGTTCAGTATGAGGGAAAAGGTCTGCACAAGGGTCGTGGAATCCATTGTTTAATTTAGGGAGGGATGGAATCAGAGGGTCTGCTTTTCAGAGGAGAAATATGAAAAAATTCTGTGTATTATATGCTGGATATAAAATACTGGCTCTAAAATTGTAGATAGATTTTACAGATAGAATTTAACTTTTAAGTAGTAAGAGCTTGATGTTTGCCAGCAATAAAGGATTCATTGGAAGGTAATAGGGTACCAACAACTGGATCATAAAACAGTTTCCCCCAGTGTGGCATGAGAAGAAATTACACTCCTCATGGATGGCAGAGAAATCCTGCTGCACACAAATGGGATCAGTAAAAGAGGGATGCATGAAAGGAATCAAATTAGGATGGGAATATGCTTTGCTGAACATCTAATTGCTACATTAAAAAACCCCAAAAAACCAAAAAAAACCACAACAACATTTATTCTGAGCATCTTCTGACTCCAGATGCAGCCAGAGCCAAGAAGGGGAAACTGCAGCCTTGGAATTCCTCCTCTGAGCTGGCTCTGCCTTGGTTTGTCAGGGAATCCCAAAGTGGTTTGGGTTGAAAGGGACCTTAAATCCCATCCCACCCCTGCCATGGGCAGGGACACCTTCCACTGTCCCAGGCTGCTCCAAGCCCCAATGTCCAGCCTGGCCTTGGGCACTGCCAGGGATCCAGGGGCAGCCCCAGCTGCTCTGGGCACCCTGTGCCAGGGCCTGCCCACCCTCCCAGGGAACAATTCCTAATTCCCAATATCCCATCCATCCCTGCCCTCTGCCTTCCCTGTGTTCTGGCACTCCAGTCCCTTGTAAAGAGACTCTCTCCATCTTTCTCATTGGTCCCTCACATACTGGAAGGTCAAAATGAGGTCACCCTGAAGTTTCTCCTCTCCAGGCTGAAGAATCCAAATTTTCCCAGCCTTTTCTCAAGTGCTCCAACTTTGACAGGCTTTACTCTTGAATTTCAAGAAAAAAATTCAAATTTTCTCATAGAGTTTTCTTTTTAAAATTGCTTTTGTTCATCCCTCTGTCCACTGGGATTTGCATTTCCTTCCCTGGATGGCTTCCTGCCTTTATTAGTTAATCATTTAAATGGAATTTTATTTAGACAGTTTCAGGCATATTAACAATGAAGGGGATCACAAATCCTGTAATGGAGTCCCCATCCCTGGAGGTGTCCCAGGAAGGGCTGGAGGTGGCACTCAGTGCTCTGGGCTGGGGACAAGGTGGGCACTGGGCACAGCTGGGACTCCATGGGCTGGCAGGGATTTTCCAGCCTAAATGATCCTATAATTCTACAATGAATGGGCAGAAAGACTGGGAAAATCTATCTAAGGGCTTCTTGTGGAGCTTTTTTGTCATGTGTCATAGACTGAGGCAGGTTTCTCTTGCTAGGGATGAAGTACAAGCACCTCTACAAAAACATTTGTATTTTGAGGATGTTGGCAGCAGCAAGAACTTCAAAATTGCCTCATTACGTGATGCCTACCAGACTCAATGGGAAAAGCTGTTTCTTCCCCTGATTAACAGGGAAAAAAAATAATTTTTAGCATTCTCATAAGAGAAGATCTGAGAATTCAACACTCAGATTGGAAACCCAGCAAAATGGTGACATTCCTGAGATCAATCCAGGTATTAGGGATCATTCTGAGACTCTGAATCCTCAAGAGAAGTATCCCTGGAGTGGTCCAGAGGCATTGGGATCTGGCTGGGTGCCTCCATCTGTCCTCTGGCTTGGGGATGGGTGCACACCAGATCTCTGATGCCAAGTGCTTTGTGTTGCTTTCCTGCTTGCCAGGCAAATGTGGCAAATGGAAAAGGAGCAAAAAAAAAAAGCCTGCCTGGAAACAAACCCATTTCCTTTGTACAATTTGCTCTGTAGAGCACAAGCAAAGAAGCAGAAAAACACAGTAATTAGAATCCTTGTCTTGTAATGGATATTACAATTATGAACGGATAATTTCCCTGATTTTTCTCTTCCCCACTAGCCTGGAATTCTGCATGAGCAGACCCAAGTGCTTTGTGTTTCTGTGGATCCCCTCCTGATTCAGTGTTTGAGCCTGGTTTCTCTCCTCCTGGCCTGTTCAGAGGTGAGGACAGCATACCCTGTGCCACGAGGGACCTCTGGGAGGGGCAGGGATGGAGACCTGAGTGGAAAAATCCGGCTCTTCTGCTTGGTGGGGATGCAGGAGCTCCACATCCTATAGCACATCCATCTTCCTGCTGTCAGGACCTCCAGGCACACTCCAGCAGTGGTTCCTCCTTTCTGTGGTGTCCTCTGGGTGACACTGTGCTGTCTGTCTGATGTTCAGACCCTCTGCAGACGTGGCAAGATGCTCGTTCAGCCATCAGCAGCGCCGTGAGCGGTTTTCAGTTCATCTGGGTTGGCAAAACACTGTTCTTTGGTTCTCTTGAAGCCCTGGAAATGACAGCAAAAGGAGATTGAGAGGTGAACTTGTCTTCAGAAGATTTTGTGCAGCAGGACAGGATTTTTATGCAGGCACTTGATCTTTTCCTGCCTTCTTCCCAGGAGTTTTTCTGGGTGGGAGTTTTGCCTGCCGTGTGTGTAAGAATTGCTGTGTTTGTTCCTTTAGGATGGCTGGATTTGTGCATTTTATGGATAGATGGGGCTGCTGGGAGGCTGCCTTTGCTTTTGTTGAACCAAGTGAACCCTGTATTTTTTGGCCAGCTGATATGTAGAATCACAGAACCTTTAAGGTTGGAAAAGTCCTCTAAGGTCATAAAACCCAAACATAAACCCAGCATCACCCCTAAACCATGTGTCCAAGTGCCACATCCACATGGCTTTTGAACACTTCCAGGGATGGAAACTCCACCATTGCCTTGGGCAGCCCCTGCCAAGGCCTGAGCAGCCTTTCCATGGAGAAATTCCTGCTGCTGTCCAAGCTGAGCCTCCCCTGGCCCAGCTTGAGGCCCTTTCCCCTTGTCCTGTCCCTGTTCCCTGGCAGCACAGCCCCACCCCCCCTGGCTGTCCCCTCCTGGCAGGAGCTGTGCAGAGCCACAAGGTCCCCCCTGAGCCTCCTTTTCTCCAGGCTGAGCCCCTTTCCAGCTCCCTCAGCTGCTCCTGGGGCTGCTGGATGTGTTCACATGAAGATAATTGTACAGCTATGACATTTCACAACACTGATTCAGCCCTTTCTCTCTAATTCTCTACTTTGCATTTCTGCATTGCAGTACATGTGTAGGCACAGAGTTTGTGAGAATTGGGAGTGGGGCTGGGGCTGAGCCTCATCCCCAGTGGGCACAGCTGGGCAGGACAGGTGAGTGATATTGAAGGCAATGAGCCATGGAGTGCCCAGGTGCTCTGACCAATCTCACAGGGAACAGAGGGCACACAGGGCAGTGAACAATGATTGGGGTATAAAAGGCTGGGCTGAAGAACAGGAAGGGCAGATGCCTGCAGCCTGCTGGAGTGACAGGGTGTTGGTCTCTGTGAGCAGACACCTGAAGCCTTCTGATGAGGTAAGGTGTTACTCTGTGTGGGCTGAAGCTTTCTGCTATCATATGGTGATACTCTGTGTATGGTGGCCATCTCAACTGTGACATGTGCTGTGGCATATGCTATGACCCATGTTCCTTTAATCAGGGAGCATAGATAGGGACTGTCCTTCCCTCTTGGCATGCAGATGTAAATGCACAAGTGAGTGAACTGATGGAAGAGGAGTTTGGGTTGCTTTTACTTTTAGTGACTTATTTAGTACCATTCTCATTAATTATGCAATGTTATGACCTTTAAGTCTTCAGTTCTCCTTGTCTTTAAATTCTATTCAAACCCTTGGTGCAACATTTGGCTGCAGAAACGTGTCCCTGAAATCTATATCCTACTGGTGGGCCCAGGACCTCCCTGCTCCCTCTGGATTTGCTGCCTCTGTGAAGATCAATGCCCTGGAGTTGCCAGCAGCCCTGGATGAGCAGTGCCCTGACTTCTGCTTTGTGCCCCTAGGCTTTGAAGGTGTCCCCATCCCAAGGAGGGATCACAGAGCCCCACATAAACCCTTCTCCTCTAAAGAGCTCTGCTTTGTGTGATCCCTGTTCAAACACAGACTCCTGGCCTTTCACTAGCAGGATATTCACTCTCCTGGGATAAAGTGGTGGAGATTTGTCTGAGCCAGGAAAGGATGGGCCACAAGACAGAGAGGGATTAAAAGGTTCTGTTGATGCCAAGGGTATTCCTTGTGGACAGCACCAGAATCAATTGATTCTGAAGTGCAGAATGTTTCTTTGTTTTATTTTCAGGGCTAACATTTAAATCCTTCCAGCTCTGTTCCTTCCCATAAAATACAGTAGAAAAAGCATTAATGAGCAGTGTGACACGAAGCAATTGTGATTGTGAACTCAAAAATGCCATCAGATTTCAGTTTATCAGTGAATTAAGAACCAGATCTGGTGGTGTTAAATACTATTTAGGGATTGCTTAGCTCCCCTCTCCCCCCCCCAACAAGGGCCTGAGGGGCATTAGGAGAAAGAAATGTGATGCTGGATGTGCTGTACTTTTGTTAGTGATGTGAAATTTAAGAGATTAAGCAGAGAAAAGACTTTGTCTCAGCAGGAGGTGTTCCCAAAGGGTGGGATAACAGATAATCCCCTCATGCTACAACAGCAATCAAAGCAAAGGCAGGACAACCTGCAAAAACCTGCCTGAAAGGCTCTCCTGGTGCTACAGAGGCACTTTCAAAATTGATAGAACAAGATCAATTCCCTCTTTATCTCAACACTGTGTGTTGGATGTTGGGGCTCCTCTGATGCTGCCAGGAGCTCTGTCCCCGGTGGAAATCTGAGATGTCACCTTCTTTAGCAGCTGTGTTTAAACCCAAATGGATTAATAAAACCCCTCTTTGAATGGGGTTGGTATGTTTGAGGAATATGAGGTTTTTCAATTCTTATTTGATTTTTTTGCCAGTAGCAGAATTATTTTATTTTTAGCTGGATGGCAGCTCCAGTGGATATTTTGTGAGCACAAGTGTCTGCTGACCTGATGGAATTGGGGGGAAGAGGGAAATTACAAGTGAATTCCACTTAGAAGTTGCAAAAGAGGGTGCTATTCTGAACTGCCTTTTAGCCACTGTCATCAGGCAATCAGCAAAAATGTCTGTGAGGGGTTTGATTTTTAGCCTTTCCCCTGGGGCTGCAGCTCCATGGAAGCTGGCACTCACTGGAGCCTGGCACTGGTATTTTGTTTCTCGTGCAGGAGATTTAGGACTTTTGGATAACTAACTAATGTGATTAGTTAGAGTAGCAGAAGCTACTTTATTTTTTACATTTGTGCTCTATTTATGCGTTCTGACACGACTGCACACATTTCTTGATTGGTGCCTCTATCTTGTCCGTGGGTTCTGCACACACTTTTCAGGATATGGGGTTGGCTACAGTCCAGTGCTTCACCACCCTCCTTTATCTAGTTCTTGTGGTCTTGGTATTTTGTTTCTCAGCCTCTTCTTTCTTAATTTAGCACAATTTATGTCTTAGTAACCTTGATGAATTCCAGAGGGCTCTGATAAGAGTAACTAAAAGTGGTCTGGCTGGAGCACACTGTTGCCCAAGCTGTGCAAATACAGTGCTACAAGGATGGGGCAGGATTTCCCACTGGATCCCTTCCCTTGGGCCAGGGAAGGAAGCTCTAGGCGAGGGGCTATGGCAGCAGCCATGACTTTGGAGTTGGCAGAGCCATTTCCATGCTCACAGGGGCATTTCTCACTCTTCCCCCTTTTTCTTTGGTGTAAGGATGCCTTCAGGCTGTTTGGATGTGGTTTTCTGGGATTTCTCCTCAAAATGAAGCCCTGCTTTCTCTGCCTTGCCAGAGCCTCCTGTTGTGTGCATTGGGGTGTGTGGGTGGCTGTGCTCCTGTGATAGCTCTGAGTACTTCAGCACAACGGTGCAATTTCAGAAAGGAAAGATTAGGGAAAGATTTTCTCTTGCCTTTCAGTTGTGAGGGCTCCTCCTGACAGCCAGGAGCCCTTGCAGACATTACCCTGTTATCTTCCTTGAGCTGTGACTTTTATTTTTCCGGTGATATGCAGCTGTGACGTGATGAAATGCAGAACCATCATCTCTTTTACAGAGACAGATCTTTGAAGCTCAAAACACTTGCAAGCTCATTTTTAAGATTTGCCTTTACGAGCGAATTGTCACAGCAAAAAAATGACTAATTTTGTGCTAAATAAGGGACAGGAGAGGTACAATTCTATGGGAGTGCTGCTGTACCTCCCAAATTTAAATAGCTGATGGTGATGATGGCAAGTCCTGAAATGTTTCTAAATGATTGCCACGATGGAGATGAGTGATCCAGCACTGGGTGGCCACATGTGAGGGTAGTGTCAGGTTATTCTTTGGAAACCACCTACTGTGTGGTGCCTTCCTCCCCAGCATCTGCTGTGCTCTTCATATGTCATGGATTTCTCCTCACTCCCTTCTTGGATTTCCTTGCTTGTCTTTTCCTGTCCCAGCCTTTGAAGCCCTGTCACCTCCCTGGAGTCTTTGTTTAGGACTTTGGAGGCCATGCTGAGAAAGATATGGAAGGACCTTGCACCCAGTTCACTGAGCTGTGTGATTTGGGCACGGCACAGGATGGAGAATCCTGGGGGGCTCATCAAATCAAACCTTTATAACTGCAGCATAGGAAGGGAGTGTTAGAACAGGACCAGAAGAAAAAAAAAATTTCTTGATGCCCAGGCTATTCTTTTTGTAGCTTTTAAATGCTATATAACCACCAGGAAAGCACTGAAACATTTCATAAGTATCAAGTGAGGACAATGATGCAAACATGGAGTCATAGGATCCCAGACTGGCTTGGGTTGTGAGGGACCTTAAAGTTCATCCCATTCCATAAGCAGGGACATCTTCTACTCTAGACCAGGCTGGTCCAAGCCTCATCCATCCTGGCCTTGGACACTTCCAGGGATGTTGGAATGTTCTAACATTGTTCTGTACAATGAATATGGCTGAGAGGACAGCAGTGCTGAGTCTTGGCTGAGCATTACCTGCTGCAGAAATAAACTTCCCAAAGAGAGGAAAGATGTGCCTGGAGTAGCCTCGCTATTTAATCATTAGTTAAAATATCACACCAGTTTGTGGGCAGTCAACTTTGAGGATGAGCAATTAAAGGGTTTGCTTTGATGCTGAGGGTTTTTAATGGTGGGTCTGTGCTTGAACCCCTGGGAGGTGTCTGTGGGGTCACAGCTGAGCTCCCAAACCCACGTGTGTGTCCCCTGAACACATGAAGCTGCTTGGTGGAGCTTTATTTGAAGAGCTTGTTTTGCTCACCTGGGTGTGTTTGCCTGAGTCACATGGGGAACATTTTTCCACGTGGCTGAGTGGCACCAGGGAGGTCTCTGGGTTTCTGTTCTGCTGCCTTTGCAGTTCTGCAGCATTAGACATTCCCCCTCTTCCTCCCATGCTTCAAAGGCAGTGGAACCCAGCCCAGAGCCCAGCTGTGTTCCTTCCTCTCAATCAGCAGCTACAAGGCACCCTCTGTGACACCTTGCTGCTCTCCAGCAGAGGCATTTTACCCCTGGCATGTGGGACGTGCTCTCCACAGAGAATCACCAGCCAGGAAATTAAAGGTTGTTTTTAAGGTTGTGGAAGTAGATTTGCCCAAAAAAAGGTGAGGCATAGACTTTCTTTCCTCCAGGAGAAGTGCACTGTTGCCAATTGATATAATTACATGCCTTGGTGTGTCCTTTGGTAGCTCTGGTATCCTTCTTGCCCTCTTACAGAATTAGTGAGGTTGGAATGGAACTCCAGCCTGTGGAGTCCCAGCTGTGCCCAGTGCCCACCTTGTCCCCAGCTCAGAGCACTGAGTGCCACCTCCAGCCCTTCCTGGGACACCTCCAGGGATGGGGAGCTCCTGCAAAGCTCCCTGGGCAGCCCCTGCCAAGGCCTGAGCACCCTTTCCATGGAGAAATTCCTGCTGCTGTCCAAGCTGAGCCTCCCCTGGCCCAGCTTGAGGCCCTTTCCCCTTGTCCTGTCCCTGTTCCCTGGCAGCACAGCCCCACCCCCCCTGGCTGTCCCCTCCTGGCAGGAGCTGTGCAGAGCCACAAGGTCCCCCCTGAGCCTCCTTTTCTCCAGGCTGAGCCCCTTCCCAGCTCCCTCAGCTGCTCCTGGGGCTCCAGCCCCTTCCCCAGCTCCAGCCCCTCCAGGGCTCTCTGGCCAGGTGTGTCCAGACCTGGGCACAGCCTGGAGGTCCCCCAGCAGGGCCAGCACATTTCTGCTACAAGCCAGAATCCTTATTGCTTTTGAAGCAAGACTTCATTAATTCCTCATTCTACAGAAAACACAATAAACCCCAAAACCAGTAGGTTAAGAGGAAAAAGAGTCCCTGGGAAAAAAGTCAGCTCTGTAAAGCCTTAAGTGTAAAACTCACTGTAATGGGAGATGTGAGAGGTTGCAGTTTAGAGGCCTCCAGTTAAAGCCAGTCTCAGCCTTGGTTTTAGTGAGTGATCAGCAACAAAAAAGGCTCTGAAAAGGTTTTTGCTTTCAAGAATTTGTGTGTTGGTTCTCTTAAGGCATTGCTGTAGTAAAGCCCTGGGAGCTGCACAAGCACATAGAGAGTAAAGGGACAAATTGTACAGAGGTGCTTCTGTTCAGGCATAAAATTTTATCTCTGCAAACACCTGGTGGGGAGGGAAAAATCTGGAATGAGGATCAGCACCAAGGACTCTATCACCTCTTAAATGTGGGAGAGGCTGCTGCGAAGTCATATCAGCTCAGGCACCTCAAAATCCTTCTGTGAGCCTTTAGAGCTCAACAGTTCCTCTCTCCTCCAAAAACTGTGGCACTTGTATCTCTGTCTGCCAGCACACACACTCATCCATTTATCATAAAACAATCAGAGTCAGATGAAGCAACCTTTGGGGCTTTGGACTGTGAATGTTTCCCCACTCTCTTTAGTAAAATATTTATCTTCAGGCATTTTTGAGGTTTAGTTTTGCTCCCAGGTAAGTGTAAAGTGTGTGGCACTGGTCATCCAAAGGATGAAGTGTTGAATAGTAGTTTATAAATATTTTATTAAATGCTTCCCCTCAGCATGAGGAGCATTGGAAAAACAACCAGAGTTTCTTCACTAATTTCAGGACAAAATGGAAGGGTCCAAGGAGGAAAATATCAAGTTAGAAAAATAATTAGGAGGTTATTTTTATTCAAGTCACCAGACTCAAGATGTTCACTCTGAAGCATCTGCAGAAGTGTCCAGAAGAGTCTGAACTGTTACCTGAGACCTACCTGAGTGCAGGAGAGGTCCCAGAGGACTGGCAAGTGAAAGTCTATTGCATAAATCATTTGGTTTAGTAGATTTGTAATTTTTTTTTTCCAGTTTAGTTATTTTAAAAATTCAGAAGTGAACATCAGAATTATAATGTGGGGTAAGTCTCCAGAAATGTAATCATGGCTGAGTGTGAACCTATTGTATTCCATGCTTGCTGCCACACAGAGAAGTGTTTTCAAGCCTGTCACAAGCTTGTAGCAAACATTAAGCCATAATTGTCATGTTAAATTTTTATTTTTCTTCATTGAATTGTGAGAGATCATAGATTAGAAACAGAAAGTTGCAGACAGAGCAGCTTCAGAAAGGTCTGGAGGCATTTCAACAAGGACAGACTTACAAGTCTAAATGATGTTGTCACAGGAAGAAATGATCTGAAATAATTAAGATTTATTTTAGTCACCGTGAGTGCTTGGCATTGCCGAACACAGAAGAAATAGCTGTGCACAACTAACAGGCCTGAAGAAGGCTTCAGGAGGGGACACTGGGTGAGTGGCATTGTGCAAGGAGTCACGGGGTGAATTCGGGGTGCTCAGCCTGAGAGGTGCAGCTGAGGGCTGGGACTTGTGGAGGGACAGATGCTCCAAAGTGGGGGAAAAGGGTTTATGGGCAATGTGTGAATTCTTTCTCCCAACACAGGGAGTAGGGTTGGCACATTGGCAATGAAATGAGAGGTTGCAGTTTNAAGTAAGTTTAGATGTGATATTGGGAATTAAGAATTGGTCCCTGGGAGGGTGGGCAGGCC